>PVJO010000055.1:131768-367955 GCA_004026905.1 Hystrix cristata | reverse complement strand
AAGGGAGGGTGGGTGGTGAGATATAACAGTTGGGGGGCAAGCACAGAGAGGGGTGTCATGAAATGCCGTGTGCATTTACATGACTTTTTTTTTCCTAATGAGTCTTTGACTCTCCCTGTAAGAGAGAACCTGGGGTATATTGAAACAATTTTGAACTTGTAGTCAAAAATTTCTCATCTTCCTAATAGTATTACTTTGGGCAGAGCAGTAGATCCCTGGGAGCCTTGATTTTCTCATGTCTAAGGTAGGGGGCATAATGTAAGCCACATCGCCACCTGGTGAAAATTCTCTTACCCAAGTAACTGACTGATAGAAGTTTGTTAATCCAAATGTCAAGGAAAGATAGATGTCCGGCATGAATAAGTGTGTACTTTCTGGCTGTTCTCTTTCCTCAAGTTTGTGACTGGATTTAGTCATTTTTATTGTTATTATTAACATTACTTATTTATATAGAATCCTTCTGTAAATCAGATGCAGAAAGAAAAATGTCAAACACAACTTACCTTTCCAGATAAAATTGATTTGTTTTAATAAAGCAATCGCTGCCAGAGAATCTCCAATTTTACTTTACTTTGAAGTAATCCAAGGGCAAACTGGGAGTTTCCCCACAGAGCTGAGGAGAAGGAGAAGATGCACGAATCGTTCCAAATTAGACCCTGAGTATTACCTACATTTCTTTTTGAGTATAATCAGATATTCTGACTCTGGTCTTCTAATTATTTTACTAGGCCAGGAAAGGAGAGCTGGCAAATAAGCCCAAGTTTTTCTTAGCACCAGAAAATTCAAAGAAGAACAGAAAGTGCATTGAAGTCTTCCTTGGTGCCTTTGAAATGTTTGCAGTATGCCTCCTGAGAATGCAAGGCTACTACTTGCAGCGGGAAGGTGGTAGAGAGCTGAGTAAAGAAACATCCATCCATCTCAGTTGCCACAGCTTCTTCGTCTTTCAGACCCCAGCAGAACAGAAAGCAGTGGGCTGCAAAGTGCATACATGAGCTCCCTCCAGCTTCTAGTGACATATCGAAACTCCACGGGCTACCCAGTGACTTGGCTGATACCTGCCTTCTTACCAGTGCGCCTCAGTGTCTAAGCCAAGTCCTCCTCTGCCTGCAGCTCTGAGAGTTTTTCCCTTTCCTTCTTGGAGTGTGTTATCCTCAGTCACTCTCAGCCTCCAACAGCTTGTCTGTGTAGCCTACCTAAAAACCAATTCATGTGCTCATTTTGCTACTTAGGTACACTATGAAGCATAGTGCTAAGGGGAAGTAGGGAAATAAATGGGTTTTCAGCAACCATTCCAACAGTTATAGTTGCTGGTTTTCAAACTGTACTTCAAAGAGCCCTAGAGGCGTATCCTGAAGCTGATAGATGGGTGGTTTGGTGCTCAAGAAAGGCTGAACCTATCATTGCTTCCACCAATAGTTTCATTTTAATCTCTATCTCAATTTTTTCATTAGCATGGGATTTAATTTAGAGGTAGTGGGGTAAGCGTGTGCTCAGCCCTGTACATATCCATAGAGAAGTAGGAGCCTGCTCAGTGTTAATTATATTAATTTATACCTGCTGTGGTTACATAGATGCCTTTTCTTTCTGCTCAAGTGGAATATGGACTCGTGAAGGGCGTGGTCCATTTTTGCTATTTTTCTGAATAGATGCTTGGTGAGCGCCCATTCGGCATAACAGTGTTCTCCTTACAGTTGCCTCCTTTGAGAATCTTATCATAGTTCTAGGCCCATTGCCACGAATTACACCTTAAACGTCACAATTTACACATTCTTTCAAGGATTTATGGTGCCATTAAAACCCAGCCATGCACTCTGAGGATAAGAATCTCTGCAGGAAAAACTTCCTCCTTGATTGATCACACAAACAGCTGGAACAAATCCCCAAGGAAACATTTATTTTTTGTAATCATTGGATTGTCCTAATATTTGAATAGACTATTTCATGAGGGAATCAACACTTGATGCCTCTCATGTACAGATGTTGGTTGGCCTGCAGTACAGGGTAGCATATGGAAAAAAAATCACTGGACTTGACGTCAGCCAGAACGGCTTTAGATCCTATTGCTGTTAATTCCTATATACATGTCCTTGGGCAGACCACTTATCTGAGCCTCAGTTTTCCTTATTTGTAAAATGGAGCAACGATATTGCCTACTTTATAGTGACTTTCTAGATTTGTTGTGAGGGATTAATGAGATATGATGCATATCATTTAGCATGGTACAAGGAATAGAATATTTAGTAGAAATCTCAGTACCCTAAAATTTATGACAGAAAGGATACCTTCCTTATGTAGCAAATTGAATTAGATGCTCTTGAATTTCTTGTAATTCTGAGATTCTCTGATTTACCCTTTCTGCCATGTTTTGTTGAATAATACAGAACTGTTTTCTTCTTGCTTTGTTTTTACTTTCAAATGTGTCTCATGGGTAGAATCTTGCACGGTGATTACTTTTTTTCTCATAGGTCAACATTAATATAGTCAACTTCTTTGAAGACATTTTACATCTTTGTTATAAAGGGGCTCTGTGTGGCTTTTAGGAAGGTGAGGAGACTTTGAGCAAAACATATGACAAGATGTACTCTGTAACCAAGTAGTCTAAGGAAATACATAGTTACAGTAGACTGTGTAATCTTGGAGTTTGGTTGTGATTTGGCTTTCAGCTTTTAAATAAGTCAGCATAATACTGTTTCAAAAACTGAATCTTTGAGATGAATGCCTTTTGACATGTCTTTAGTGGAACCATACTTCCCTGTATTTAGGCTCTTCCTTTAAATCTGGGTTGGCTTTTGGCTAGTAGAGTGTGGTGGACATCCAGCCCCAGTGAACCTTTACCAGCTGCATTCTGACTACAACTGCAGGAGAGAACCAAGTAAGAACTTCTTAACTTAGCCCAGTTAACCCACAGAATTGTAAAGTAACAGAGTAAATTGGTGTTTGGAGTCACTAGTTTAGGGTTTTTTTTTCTTTTTACAGAGCACTAGATAACAGAAACAGATGTCTCAATCACACGTGGGTGGAGGCATATACAGATACAACTCTGGTGAAATATTTGAAGGTGCCAGCAAAGTGTCCAGTAGGATTACTAGAGGACCTGGGGCTTCCTTGTAGTAGGGCCCACTTTAGCTGCCATTGACCCGAGCTACTGTGGATTAGCTGTTGAATCGAGAAAATTATTTGTTATTGCATTAAGGCCTCTGGAGCGAGAATATAGCTTATTTCTCTTCCTGTGTGCTCCTTGATATCCAAGCACATATCTGCTTTGTTATTCTTAAGGTAAGTTCCGCAGATCATTCCATGCTATGATTCCCCCAGATTGCTCGGCAGACTGACCGCATGCAAAGGTCAAAACCAGGCAGAACAGAACTGCAGGCAGCCATATGTTTTTGTAAGTAAAGTATTTAATGGAACATGCTCATTTGTTTAAATAGTACTAGTTCACTATTACTGTTTTTATACTACAATCACAGAGTTGAGTAGTTGTGACAGAAATAATGTGATGTACAAAGCCAAAAATATTTACTATCTGACCTTTACTAAAAAGATTGCTGAATTTTTGTCTAAATCCTTGAATTAACCTATTGACAATTTTTTAAATTATGTGTAGTATTATACCTAGATTGAATCTAAAACTCAACTTCGTGATAGCATTCCAATCTCATATTTTCTAGGGACTACACAGACAGATTCAGTTTTATCTAACACATATTGTGTGCCCACTATACCTTACATACTGTGATATGTGACTCTTTTTCATATTTTTCATTTATAATAATCCTGCGAGGGGACTATTTTTGTCTCCCTTTTATAGTAGGGAAATTTGGGACTTTCAGTACTTGAAATATATATGCAGCTATATACTTGTCAGTGGAATCTTTTTTTACTCAAGAAAAGTTACTTTTGAGTCCTGTATGCATAAAATACATTAAAAACAAAACCTGGATCAAAGTATTCCTGCGATTATACCCCTCTTGCTTGCAACTCAGCACACACACACACACACACACACACACACACGTGCACACACTAGCCTTAACCAAAACATAGAGTGAGCCTTCTCATGACCTGTAACAAGTGATGGAATAACATGATCTAAGTTTGTGCTGTCATCCTTTAGTCTTTCCACAGCACAGACGCCTGACTGTCCCTTTGCTTCAATGTCAGGGATTCCCAAAGTATTCCATACAATGAGAAAGAAAGTTAAAGATTATTGTGTTTGTCAGTGTGTCACACAACTGCTCTTCCCACACCCAAACTCCGAATTTCCCTCTCATACTCAATGTAATCTGAATAATATAGTTTCAGTTTTCTCTGAAATCCTCTTTTTAACTTGATACTTCCATAGGGACAGAGTTTTATATAAAAAGTAAAATTACATTTATAAAGATATTTAGTGACAAGAGAAAATCATTCTGATATAATGCTGATAAAAGTAGCTCCATATACACTGTGATCTGAGCATTGCATATATACTCACAGACAGAATTAGAGGGACTTGTGTTGACATACTGTTAGTGATCACTAGGTAGACAGGTTCTATGTGGTCAGTGCTGTTTGTTTTAGATCTTTCATTATTGTCTATTCTTTTGAAAGCATGTGGAGGCAATTGGTTTGCCAAAAATTTGAGAAGTGGCTGTCCTGGGAGAATACATACATTTTGGCCTCAGACTTTCTCTTCTTTGAGTCTAGTATTGTCTTTTTATTTTTTTGTCTTCCTGCATTTTTATGCCTTTTTATTTATAGTGACATTAAAGAAAGGGTACAAGAGGCCCTTGGCTTTTTATTTTTCATGTTTAAAGATACATCTCTGTTTATGGCCCATCAATGTTAAATGAAAATTTGGTTTCAAACAAATCTGTGTTTTAAATAAGTGAAGCACAGGTGTTAATCGATGGTGCCTGTTTTAAATGTCACCATCGGTGTGTACATTAAGATATAAACTCAGTCCATGCTGTACCAGCAAGATGTGAATGTGATATTTAGGGAGGTAAATGGCTTAAGAAATTTAAAGATTTACAAGTAAGTCTTTTAGACTGAGGCAAGGTAATGCGTGATATGTTGTATTACTTTGCACCAAAGTTTCCTACATCATAAAGTTTATTAGTCATGCAGGTAAGTCTCTAAACATTTACTATTTTAGGAAAATAAAGGTATGTTTTGAAACATTTAGAGTTTTAGGAAAATATAGTGGGGCAAGCTCTATCCGATTATGGAAAAGGGTTATGCATTAATGCCACTCCCTAATCAGAAAGATCAGTGTCACATTATGTAAACATCTCTACATCAGTTAGATTGCAAATGACAGTACATTTTATAAGGTCTAAGGAAGCTTACATAAGAACAAATATTTTCCCAAACAATCAGATGCCACTTTGAATAAGGGGCACAGTAGAAGACACGCAATGGATATGTGTAATGTGTGCTAAATTCGTGATTGCCTTGGGCACTACTAAAGCCACACTGGGTAATTTCACTTGACAGCCAAGAAAGAGGAGCTAAAGAAATGTGGCAGTTTCACCTCCTGTGTCTATTCACAAACTCCCATGGTGACCTCATTAATCTCGGGGAGGAGAAGCACTCAGACACTGGCTGCATAATGCCAAAACAACTGCTTGCAAAAATCAAGATTCAGTCCATCTGCTGCTGGTTTTCTTTATGCTGGTGTTTGGCAACTTTATAAAGGAGTGTGCTGAGGTGGGGGAGAAAGATGCTGGTTAAAGCAGGAGCAAATGTTTGGTGCTGTCAGTGGGGGCAGTGCAGGCCCCAGCCCTCCCCCAGACTTTTAGTGCTACACCTTCTCACCGCGGTGCTGATGGGAATGGGGAAGGGGAAAAGGGTGACAGCCCCTGGGCCTCCTACCAAAGACAGTGGACCACTGTGTTGTCATTTGTATTTTTTGGTACCTTCAAAGGCTGGTTACCGACCTCTGGCCTTGATCCGAGTACATCGGACCACTTATTGGACTGATACACTTTACTTGCCTTGGCTAATTTTGTGTTTTTCCAGTTGACTAATTATTTAATGGCAAAGGAGACCCCATGACAATGTACTTGGATTAAAAAACATTTATTATGTGAATTATTTCATGCCGGGCAGTTTTCTGATTACTCTGATACTTTTAACTCATTTACTTCTCATAACATTTTGAATAAAGTTGTTATTTTCATTTTTAAACAATGAAATCCAGACCCTTTCTGGTATTCCATACTGTGGCTCTCTTAGTTTTAGGGAAGTATATATTAATAGTTTTACAAATAAAATTATATTGCATAATGTGACATAAAGGTGATTAAGGGCATCATCTTTTTAAAAGCTATGTATTACTGTTAAGATCTTACTTAAGCACTGAAAATTCTAAAGAGGGCATTTCA
This sequence comes from Hystrix cristata, assembly GCA_004026905.1. Taxonomy (NCBI): domain Eukaryota; kingdom Metazoa; phylum Chordata; class Mammalia; order Rodentia; family Hystricidae; genus Hystrix; species Hystrix cristata. Next base: position 361,584 of record PVJO010000055.1, on the reverse strand, counting down.
CTGATGAAGTGGTACCAAGTGCGAGGAAGTTGGGACAATGGTAATTTGAACATAATGAACAACATTAGGCAGGCACATGCCAAGACTTGTCCTGCATACATGGTAGGCATTACACAGCAGCCTTGAGTCAGACTGGTGCAAGTGGAACCAACAGTGTGCATTCTCACGGGGGCCAAAAGGGGAGGAAGTTCCAAGATAAAGCGAGTGCTCAGCATTGTCAGATGTAAATGAGGGGCCATTTTAAAACCTAGAAATAGCTATAGAATTTGGGAGGTCAATACTGATCTTATGAAGATTCTCTTATATTAAATTGAAGGGCAAGAAGCAGATATGTGGGATGAGTGTCAGTTAGAAAGTGAAGGAAGAGAGAAGACTGAATAGTCTGGTCCCTCCAGAGGTTTCACTAGGGAGAAGAATGTGATTTCTAGAGAGAAGACATCTTCAAAGAAGGGTTTTTGTTTGTTTGTTTGTTTGTTTGTTTTAATTTAAGGCAATGAAAAGTCTCCATGATAATTATATCTTGATGGGGAAAGGAGAGAATGGTTTGAGATGAAAGAAGAGAACAGGGGAACAATGTCCCAGAGGCAACAAGAAGGAATACAGACCAGGGCCCAGGGAGAATTGAACTTGAATAGGAAGAGATACCCCTCAATTCTCATTCGGGGGTGCTTCTGGCGGTTCAGTGTGGTTGAGTATGTTTCACTTCCTCTACATAGTCACCATCAGCAGTACGTGGATTACAAGTGCTCATCCAAGCAACCATTTTAGTGAAAGAAATCATAAGAACTGGCTTAGATAATGAATGTCCGAAGAAAGAGAAGAGGGACTTGACAGAGACGAGGAACACAGACAGAAAGGAAGATATTGGCTCATCATGTGTGCTTTTATGACTTTAAGCAGATGTGGGAAAATCATTTTCTAAAAATGCCTTGTATGTTGTGTTCCTGAAAATGATACAGAAAACGTAGGTTTTTGTGTACATTAGGGGGACTGCCTTGAGTACCAAAGGTTGCCATGTAGCCAAAGGTTGGAATTATTGTCCTTTCTAATATAACTTGCTATGTTCTTTCTGTGCTTCTTTCCATGCCAAACCTCTTTCCTTTTCTGCCATCTTAGAAGAAAATAGGCCCTACTTTCGTACTCAGACTAATCCATTAGTCCCTTTTCCTCTTCCTCTACTTGCTCCTGCTCCATTTCTACCTGGTAAATCTTCTACCTTGCTTCATTAATTACTCCTTCTATCTCCCTTAACCCTTAGACATTCCAAATGATAATTGCTCTGAAAGTTTTATCACAGGGTTCTCCTCGGTACTTGGTGGAGCACAAAGCAGAAAATCTAATTTAGAATTTTAAAGTTACTTATGTCAATTTTCTGTCCTCTAGATTGGTAGAATGCAAAATTGACATGGTGGCTGTTTGAAGTATTCACCTTTTCAGTATTCACTATGCTTACTGTGTTCAAAATATTTGAAAACCTGTCTCAACATTTTTTCAGTTTATGAATTCTGTAGATTGCTTTTTAGTTGCTGAACACACAGGCTGATAGGGCTCTCTCCCTCTTTTCTGCTCTCTCTCTGCCTTGTTACCATTCATTATTGGATCTTGGGGTGCCAGAGAAAGACTGTACTCTTTATTAGAGCATTTATTTTGGATTTTAGAAGTTTCTTTATGGCTCATAAGTGACCATATTTCAGAATGCCTTTTGTGTGCTTGAAAGGGATGTGTATACTCTTGAGTGTAGGGTTCTGTACAGTTCAGTAAGATCAAGCTTGCTGATTATGTAGTTCAAATCTTCTATGATTGTATCGATGTTTTGCTTGATTGATCTGATACTTTCTGAGAGACATGTGTTAAAACTCTTCTGCTATAATTATAGATTCATCAATTTTTTTCTTTTTAAGTATACCATTTCAGTGTCAGTTATTTTTAGGCTATATAGCTACTATGCTCATACATTTTACATTTTATCATTATGTAGCAAACATTTTTATTCCTGATAAAATTAATACAAAATAAAATGTTAGGCCAATATTTACCTTTTAGATGTATTCTAATATTTAGGGTACAGGGATCTGATATTTACCTCCTGTGTTAGTTACCTTTCTAGAGTCAATGAATTGCAAGAGAGCAGATTTAATACAGGACATTTACAAGTTACAACATTCACATACAAGCCAAATGCAGGAAAAGCGCTGAATGTCTGTCTGTGCACTGGAGACCCTAAAGATCCAGTCAAGGGCTGGGAGCCCACAGCACTGTCCAGCGTACATCCCTGTCTGCACTAAATGGCTGAAGAAATCTATACTGGAGCCAGGATATGATGCTCGCAGCAGAGATGAAGACCAGAGCTCCCCTGAAGTGAACAGCAGCCGTCCCCGATGACAGCAAGGCCTTGAGCTCCTGGAATGAGAAGAGTTGAGTTTCCTTTGGGAGAACCAGCCATAACAGAGCTTCTCCTGGGAAACAGCTGACCGCTGTCTTCTGCTCCCATTCTACTTTATGTTGTATTGGCAACAATCCTCAGGTGGATCCTTTACCCCCAGAACCATACCAACTCTGTCCAGCTTGGTGTTCCTGCTCAAACTGACCACAGTAAGTCCACCACTCTTCCCAAAATTCATATTTTAAATGTTTTTAACTTGTAAAAGTATCACATGGTCATTATGGAAATTTAAATTATTATTGGTTTCTTTAATCTGTACATGCATTTAAAGTTTATTTTTGACACCTAATTGTACACATTTATGGAGTACAGTATAAAGTTTTAATACATGTATAATTATATAATGATCAGTTCAGGAATATTAACATATCTGTCATAATCTCAAATGCTTATTTCTTTATGGTGATAACATTCAAAATCTTATTTTCTAGTTATCTTGAGACAGGCAATACACTATTTTTATCTACAATCACCATACTGTGGAGCAGAACACCAAAATTTATTCTTCCTAACTATAACTTTGTACCCGATGGCCAGCCTCCCCCTAAACTCATTTTCCCTACCCTCCCTGGTCTCTATGGAAAGATAAATACCATGTGATCTCATATACAGAATGTACACATACATTTTTAACCATTTATACTCCCATTACTTGGTCACGATAGCTGCCAACATTTTACGATACAGTCTTGCATTCTTCCCTTTGTACCTTACATCAAGTGCAAATTTATGCCTTGATTTTTTTAAACCGTCACTGTACCATGAACATTGTCTTATGTGATTACAAACTCTTTTTGCTACTCATTTTTCTCTACCCCTAACCACCAAGGCAATTACAATGAACTTTGAGATACAGTCAAATATAATTCGAATAATATTGAAGAATCAAATTGTGAATTACAGAAACTAAAGATTGAACTCAAGCATCAAACACATTGTATATATAAGGTAGTTTGGAAAATTTGAAGACAGAATTTCAATGATGGTTGCAGTACTTAAGGTAAACTTCATAGCAAAGGTGGAATTTAAGTGATCTCTTCCTCAAAGCTAAGCCAAATCCATTTAGCAAAGCTACTAGAGCAGGTATGAACCAGGCTCCACAATACAGATTGGGTGCTGGAACGTGGGTTAGGCATCATTAATGTGAAGGAAGACCCATCGGCTTCACTCTTGGGAAGAGCAAGCATATTATTCACAGGATGGTCCCACATTCTGGAGGATCTAGACTGTAGAATAAGTCACTGTGCTCTGTGTAAAATAGAGATGCTTACAGCTATGTTCCCGCCACATTGACAGCTGGTAGTTTGAGAAGAAAGAGGAATTTTTATGTCCTCATGTATCATACTGTTTCAGCTCCCAATACCTGTCTACAGAGAAAAGATGGACAGAGTAGAACTACTTTAAGGAAAAAGAAGTGAAATATACTAGGATGATTCTGTGGTGAAATTGTAATTCTCCCACTAAGTATAAATCATTACTTTTATCCATCACATAAAGCTATAAAAACATGCAATCATCTTGATGCTAAATAGGAAGGAATCAGATCTCAAGGAGGTTGAGAGATGTCCTATGACCCACTGCACTAGCTAGCTCTTAAGGCACCTAGTTCGGCAGTTTTCACAGTACTCTGCACCCCTCCAGGGCTCAGTGTTCGTTTTAAGGGTGATAACAATGGTTGCCAGTCTTTTTATTCCACGTATACACAGATGTACACATACTATATCTATCTAGACATAGAGTTTCTTCACTGATTTTGGCTGGAATTTGGGGGACCCATTTTATCGATATTCTCAGCTTGTTCTTCAGCTCAAGGAAATTATCCTCAGGTAACTGAGGATCGCTAGAAAAAGCAATTAGAATACTTTGTAATCATTGTTTTCCAGTTAGTCAGCTTCTTCCCCAGGAAGGTCTATGTTGCCTAAGTCAGTTCTGCCCTTCTAATCCATTTTAGTTTCTCTTTCCTGTTTTACTTCTTGATTTTTGGCCTCTGGATATTTCCAAACTGTGACAATTTGGTTTTATTTTCTGTAGTATTAGTTCAGGTCTTTATTTAATGTGTTTCTTTTGACTTATCTTTCCATTTTTTCCATTTCAATAAATGGCACCTTCACCTTCTCGAAGCAGAAGCTCCCTGTGTCTGGATCCCTAAACAGACAAATCCTCACTGAGTCTTTTCTATCATACATCCAAAGTGTGTGTGGAATCATTCCATTTCACAAAGCGAAATAGTGACTAAGGCAGAGTTGAAACTCAGGTCTTGTGGAAGGTATAGTGTTGAAAGGTAAAAGCGACATTGACTTTACATCCAGGTACACCCCGTTGTTTTACTGGCTTCATCCTTTTCAACCTTTGTGTCCATAGGGAAATTATTTATGCTCTCCTAATGTTAATTTCTCTCTCTCCCCTTCTCTCATTCCCTTCTTCCACTCTGGGGGTTTTGGAGATTGAACGCAGGGATTTGCACATGTTAAGTGCTCCACCACTGAGCTACATTCCTAGCTTTCATTTCCTTTTTATGGACTTGAAAACAGCTACCTTTCAGAGTTACATTTTTGAAAATTGTGATTCCATTTATATGAAATATCTAGAGTGGAAAAATCTGTACAGACAGAAAATAAATCAATGGTTGCATAGCGATGTATGGAGAATGTGTGAGGGGCAAAAGGGACGTTGACTGTTACAGAGTATGGGGTTTTTCTCTGGGTGATGAAAGTATTCTAAAATGATTTTGGTGATGGTTAGACAACTTGTGACTAAACTAAAAATCATTTAATTGTTCACTGTAAAGGGTGAGTTATATGGTATATGAATTATATCATATTGCAAAGCTATTAGAGACATAAGAAATTAAAAGAGGGGACATTCTCGATATGACCAATGATGCAGTCCCTTTGGCCTCAGAAAGCACAGTCTATTCTTTGTGCCTGATTGGGGCTGGCCATTGAGGTCCGTGACCAGATCAAAGTCCCATGAGTACATGGTATTGAGCCTGGACAAAGTCTCCTCAGCCATGTCACAGTGGTAACCATAGCAGGATTGCCTCCTTTGGGGAACCACAACAGGGACTTTCTAGTCCCTTATAGATTTTTGGACTTACTTTTTGCAGCTGTCAAAGCTAAGTACACTGTAAAAGTAATTTACCACTTGAACTTCATGGCAAGTGAGAGCAAGTGGCCTTCTGTAGTTCCCAGCTGAAGAATTGAGACATAGCTCAAACCTAAATTTCCTGAGGGCTTTGATGTATTGTTTTCAATGTAAACTATCCTGTCCTGTTAATCTTGGTATTTCTGATGCTGAATTAAGAATCTGAATAGAATTGAGGGTATACCTTTTAAAGGGTTTGATTTACGCATCTCCAGTGAGAAAGATCCTCCAAGGTGAATTGCAGGTTTACTAAACACATTTGGTACACTCTGGAAGACCTAACAGTTGAGAACATGCCTTGGACACGCCTGTATTCCATTCTGTAAGGGGCTTGGCCCTCATTCCATCATCTCTATCCATGTCCACTGTAAGGCATTCTGGCCTGTTACCCTCCATTGAGCCATTACACATGATCTAGTAGGATGAAAAGAAATGGCACACCTTGGGCCTTGATTTTGTGAGGAATCTGTTCTAGCCATCTTTATTGGTACCACCCTAGATTTACTCCCAGTAGCACAGACTTGGTCCCAATATTTGACAGAGTCAGGACAGCAGAGATGGACATATACTTTGCATCCCAATATTATAAGAAGTTTGAGCCTTTCATCTCCATATGAACCCTCCTCCCCTGTCTTTTTCCCTTGCTGAATCATCCCCATTCTTTAGTACTAGCTGGAGGATATCAAAGCTGATGACACACATTGATTTACAAGTTTTAAGTGTTGCGTCCATTCATCTCTAATGTGAACCATCCTAAATTAACACTGCCCAAAGTTAAGTCACCCAATGCAGATTTACTGGAGTTGTTCTATATAATCAGGGAATCCAAAGTGTGAATACGTCTGGTAGGTCTGAGAGACCAGCCCAGCACCAACTTGTCCCATTACAAGGATTACTTTGAAGATCAAGTGAGATAATATACTGTAGTGCTTGGTACTTAGTATTCTTTTAATGACTGTTAGTTCCTTTCTCCCTGCCTCTGGACCAGTATCTAGTGTTTTGATTCATACAAACAAATGGCCACTTATTTTGTGTTTGTACATACTCGTATGTATGCATGCATATATTACATATATGTATTATTATGTATGCATTTTGGAGTAAAACTATTTAAGATTAAATTGAAAGAATGCTGCTTTTTATCACAAGGGTTTGTCTTGAGTATTTGGTGTGAGGAAAGAATGTGAATATTTTGGAAAGGCAAAAATTTCAATGTGACTTTGACTGAAAAGAATTAGTGCATTTGCATCTTTCTTTAAAAACACCGAAACTAAAATTGGGAAATGAGCATATTTATACGGTGTGGTGGAAAGCAGCTGTCCTTTGAGTGGCCCATTTCTTCTTGGATCTCCATGCAAAAGGCAAGCTAGAGGTACACTGGGACCAGGGCAGTCGGTGCAGCCTAGATAGGACATCAGCAGGGAGGCCATGTGATCGGCCCTGAGGCACCTCGCAGACTGTCATCTCAAGTACTGTTGTGGAGCCAAATGCTGAAGCAAATAAAATATGTTCTAGTTATGCTTGGGAGACCTCCTGAGCCCAGCTGCCTCACTTTCCTCCTCCCTTTGCTTTCTTTGGCCAAAATAAAGCTAGAAAGGAAAGGAGAGAGAAGAGTAGAGGGCTGGGCCAACTCCATCACTGAATTATGTATATCACGTTTCTATTTGCACATGGAAAAGCTTAAATTGCCTTCCAGCTCTGCGTTTACTTAGCAACTTCAGGTGGGGAAGGAACTAAGAAGAGTATAGAAGGTCTGATCTGTCGCTGACCTTCTAAAAATTACTTCAACTTTCTGAGCATCAACTTCTTTATATGCAAAAATAGGGATAGAGATAATATTTTCCCTGCCCTTTTCACATATTGCTTCCTATCAAAATATAAAATACCAAGTATGATATTTTAAACACTTGCACAGATTCGAGTAACTCACATTTAAATTGAACTAAATGGTTAGCTCAACTAAAATAAGAAAGTGACACATGTGAAATATTTTCTACAAATACCTACATGCCAGAGATTTTTAAAAAATGACACACATTGATAAGGGCACAGAGAAATGGGCACTATGATAGCATTTTCGTGAGTATTGCAGTGATTATTTTTTTGAGGCCTGCTCCACAGTAGGTAGGGGAGTCTTAAAAGGTGTGAGCCTATTTATGAAGCAATTCCACTCTAAGGTACTCATTTGAAACAAAGTAGTGCATAGAGTAGTGTTTAATTTTTACAAGGAAGTTTGTTGTAGGGTTATTTCTTATAGTAAAACATTAGATACATCCTCTTTACTAATAACAGGAAGTTAGTTAGGCAAGTGAGACATATAGTGAATTATAATTCAATACTTGAAAAGCATATTGTAAAAGCATATTTACTAATATAGGATAATACTTTCAAAACTAGAGAGTTTTGTTTTTTAGCATATCATGTTATTGTTTATAAGAATGATACCGGTTGAGGAAAACCGTAAGATATTGAATAATAGAGAATTAGTACAAAAATACATGCTCTGATGAAATATTAAGTAGAAGTAAAACCCGTAAATTTTTTGTCTTTTCTATAAGGATATCTATGCAAATGCTAGTAAGAAAACACACTACACATCCAGCATAAATCACAATATCTATAATATGTATTTCATACCCAGGAAAACATAAGAAATAATCTGAAGTAATAAGTCAAATTTTATTGTAAGGGAATTATGTGTTTAAAGTGTTGTTATTCCTAAATTTGAAGTGGAAATTGCCCAGCAAAATAGCATTTGAAATTTTAAAAGATGACAACAATACTACTACGGATTTAAAGTTTGTGTTCCCCCCGATTTTTATGTCGAAGCCCTAACCTCTAACTAACATCATGCTATTTGGGGGTGGAGTCTTCAGGAGGTGATTAGGTTTAGATGAGGTAATGAGAATGGAATGCATGTCTTAATAAGAAGAGGAAGATCGGGGTGTCCCTTTTCTACCATGTGTGGACTTAGCAAGAAAACAGCTATCCAAAACTAAGGAAAGAAGCTTTCACCAGATCCCTAACTTTGGCTTGTGACAAACAGATGTGTTTTGGTCAAGCTCTTACATCTGTGGTATTTTCTTATAGCAGCTTGAGCAGACTAAAACAAATACCAACAACAAAATTGGAGGGCTGCTTCCTGCTTCAGGGATCCAGTAGTCTTTAGTTTGATAGAGGAGGAAAATCATGGTATCTTTAATCACTGGAAATAGTTTCAATACTTTTAAATGCTTTGATCTCAGCAGAAAAGTTTGGGTCAATTGTTGCAATAAAACTTTTAATATATTGATCCCAAGAGGAAAAGCTGGGTCAGTGGTCGTGATGTTAAAAATATTGAAGATAACAGTTAGGACTTTTTAGCCTCTGTTGAGTAACTGACACCGTGAAAGGTACTCTTGCACCTTACTCACATTATCTTTACAGCACTATAATATGTAATTTAATCTTTATTACACTTGATAGAAGGGTGGGGATTGTCTCGATTTGACAGGTGTAGAAAGTATGGATCCGAGAGACTAAGACACTTAAGATGTAGTTATGGTGTGGCAGAAGAGGGAGAATTTGGTTTGTCTGGTTCCCATGTCTCTGTTCTTTGCTCATTACCATGCCAACAGGTTATAATGAAGAAAGTTTTTCTGGAAGAGGTAGTATTCAGCTATGGTGGTTGATCAGTAACTCGAATTTAGGTCTGAGTTGTCTATTGTTTTTGACACACGTTTTCATTAGACATGGGTGGTGAAAGCCACTTTGTTCCTTAGGTTCACTTTGGATGAAATAGATCAGGTGGACAAGGGGAATTTTGTCGAACTTTTTATTTTGAAATAATTTTAGGTTCACTGAAAAGTGCCAAAATTAGTACAGATTTCCTGTATATTCAGTTTTCCCTAATTTTTACTTCTTGAATTATCATAGTATAATTCTATCAATAGTTTTTATTGAGGTTTTATGGCTATTCCACTAATATTTCTTTTTTGGTTGATGATCTCATCTAGTTGCCTTTAGCTGCCATAGCTCCTCCATCTCTTCTGGTCCATCACAGTTCTCAGTCTTCTCTTCTCTTTCATGACTGTCACACTTTCAAGCCTTACTCAATAGGTAGTTTTCAGAACTTCCCTCATGAAATTTTATGAAGTTTCTTCATAGTTAAATTCAAATTATGTTTTTTTTCTAAGAATAGCATAGACGTTGTATCATGTTCTTCCCAGTGATTTCACTAGATCTTACTGGTGATGTGAACCTTGATCATTTTGGCAATGTGGTAACATCTAGGCATTCTATTAAAGGGTATTTGTTTGTGCTTTGTGTTAATTGGTTTTGCAGGGAAATATGTTGAGATTATGTAAATATGGGGTACAGGGACATATTTTGAGATTATATGGGGTACTTCATCATATGTTTACTTACTAATTTTATCAAGCATTGATATTTTGACTATATTATTTTTATGGTATTTGCTCAATGGTGATATTATATATATATATATGTATTATATATATATATATATAAAATTTCTCCTATGTTTATTAATGTGAATGCTACTATAAGGGAGATCTGCCCTTTTCCATTTATTGATTCAGTTATATATTTTTATCAGCTTGTACTCAAATGTATTAATTTCTTACATACATCTCACTCCATTATTTTAATAATTTCATTAGGCCTATACCTCGTACCACTATACATAAAAGAATAAACTCCTGAATTCTCCATTCTACTCCATTGGTCTATGTGTTGGTTTTTATACCAGTAGCATGCTGTTTCGGTTACTCTAGCTGTTTTATTTTGCAATACTTTGAAGTCAGGTATTATGAGACATCCTGCTTTGTTATCTTTGTTCAGGATGTTTTTGGCTATTTAGAGTCTGCCATGGTTTTGATAAATGTTTTCCAAAGTCCCTATGTGAAAGGCTTGGTCTGCAGAGTGGTGATACTGAGAAGTAATGGAACCTTTAGGAGGTGTGGCCTAGGGGATGTTCTTAGGTCATTGGGACGTGTCCTTGAAGGGGATTGTGGGACCCTGGCATCTTCCTATTTACTTGCTCATGATCAAAACTGTTTTACTCCACCATGCACTTCTGCAGTCTCATCAGATGCTTAAAGAAATAAGCTCCCCTTATATGTAAATGGATGTACCTTGAGAACATACTCTTAAGTGAAATAAATCAGACACACATGAGTACATATCGAATTGTTTCTCTGGTATGAGAAACCGTAAGCGTAAATAAGACAAAAAAAGTATAATAGATACTAAGTAAAAGAAAGATAATATTCAATAGGGAGGAGAATTAGAAAGACAGGAAGGAGAAAAGAAGGAAAGAAAAAGAAAAGAAAGGAGAAAAGGGGAAAAATGTAAATAAAGCTACTATAAATAGGAAAGGGGGGAGTGGAAGGGAGGGGTGGGGCAGAAGGAGGGGAACCAAGATGTATCATGTACAGGTACAAATTAACTACGATGAATGTGATCACTATGAATACAACATACCAATACATGTTCTTGGTAAATTAAAAAAAATAATAATAAGCTCCCCAGTCTTGCCTTGCAATCTCCAACACCTTCAGCTGAAATAAATCAATGCTCTTTATCAGTTAATTATCTCAGATATTTTGTCTTAGTAGTGGAAACATGACCAAAACAGGGTCTTTTGTGGTTCTATATGAATTTTATGATTATGCAGAGCTAAGAAAATGTAAAACACAAAACCACAAAAATTCTAAAATAAAATTCTTGTGAATTTCTGTTAAGCTTTCTTGTGGAAAAGGACTTTCCAACTATCACCCAAATTCCAGATGCAAAAATAATAAAATGCATACAGGATTAATAGATTTTACTACATGAAACTGAAAACACTTGCACTATGAAACACTGTAAACAAAATTTAAAAGACAACTGAAAAGGGGGAAGAAAATATTCGCACTACGTCACAAAAGATTAATATCTCTATTGTATGAAGAATGCTTAATACATATGTCCCAAACATAGGACAAAAAGTCTAGTTAAATTCAGTCATAATTAGAGAAATAAAAACTAGAGCAATACCAAATGCCATTTAACTGGAGAAAATAATATTATTTTGGAAAGGCTATGGGGAAGCAGGCGCCTTCACTGCTGATGGAAATGCAAACTAATACAAAAGGGACTTTTTCAACTACCTGACGTGGAGGTTATACAGTGGTTGAGGCAGAAATCTGTTTCTTTTCTGGTGACATTTGGGAAAAGGCTGCTTTACAATGTTCCTGAAGGTCACTGGTACTATAAGTTGTATTGCATAAGATCGTCCACCTGGCATTTGTAGGTACTTAAAACAGTTTACCAAATCTTTTTATCTTTACAGAAATATAGTTATGATTGAGAAGCCTGAAAATATCAGCCATTTTCCTTGTTACTGATGTTGCCATCTCTTTTCCCCTCATATTCCTAAAGGAATATGACCTCACTGGAAAAGGAAAAAAAAGCTATAAGTATATGAAGGTCAAAGCCAGCAAGAATTTTAGAGATTATTAATTGCATCCCTGATTGAGTTAGAGGGCCACGTGAGGCCCACAGAGGGTCAGCGGTGTGCCAGAGGACACACAGTGAGCCAAGACTAGAAGAGTCTTGACCAGGCTGCTCCAAGTCTCTTGGAAGGTACATGTACCAGATTCGCTTGTCTGAGAGCAATGATCCGTTTCTTCTGAAGGGTATAATGTTTCTCAGTTTCATTCCATGAGATAAACTTAGCTGTTAAGCCCCAAAGTGGATGGAAAACATTTGGTTTATTTTTGTGATTATCAGTAATATTTCCCCAGCATCCTTATGTAGCAACAGTCTATCAGCACTCCTGTCTGTATCAGGTAAGTGCGTGTTGACTACTAAGTTTTGGGCCAGCCCCATCATCCTTTCTTTGTTCCTTTGATGATATACCCATGGGCCTGCACCAGGCTTTAAGGCTGTGTTTTAAAGGAGCCTTTGGCTGTGGGTTTATGTAGTGCACAAAGACACCTAGGTTAGAAGCGATGGCTGGAGTCCAGCCTGTGCCCTCATAACAGGAACCTTTGCTTGGGGCTGTTTACTCCTAAGGAAAGGACACTGTGTTCTCACAAAGGTTCAATCTATGGATGCCTGAGGGATTGTGTCTGCCTCGATAGGACAGCTTCATTGATTCAGGCAAAGGTGGTTTATAGACTGGCAGAGGCCTTTGAGGCAGGTTTGAAACCAAGTGTGTCTAATCTAAAATCTGTGCTTCTGTACCTTTACTAAAAAGCCTGTGTTTTTCAGGCTTTCTGGAGAAAGCTAGAAGAGACGGTAGAGAATATATATCCTAAATGATATCCTTTGTAGACCAGAATTTGGCTTCTGATGGCTAAGTGCCCTGCACATAGTCACAATGTAAGATCAAAAAGGTTCACTCTGCAGGTAGCGTGCAGTATATTTCTAGAAAAAGAAAATTTGTAATTTCTCAAATACTAAGAAGCTTCCAGGCCTGAACATGTACTATCCAGGCGAATTCTTTTAACATGCCAAACATTATTCAATATTCCTTTATTTTTGCAAACTCTTTAAAAATCTCTACTTGGAACTCTATGAAAAGGCTTTAGTGATTCAAGACTGGTGGGTGTCATGATTTATTTGGGGTCTCTAACCTTATCTGGGGGCTTAAATGTAAAACAGAGCCATGTTTTTGGGTTGGATGATCTTGGTGCTTTTCCTCCTTCTTCATTCCATTGTTATGCAATGGGGCAGGTCATTTAGCCCTACTGAGATGAATAACCTGCTTTTTTCCACTTAGCAGTAAATCACGAATATTTTCCCATGTCATTATCCTTTTACATCATTATTTTTATGTCTGCATAGTATTCATTATGTGACTGGACTCTCAAATTTAATCAGTCTCCTATTATGCTTAGATGTCTGTGCTATTTCCCATAACTATGATGATTTCCCTTGTAGCTCTATCTCTGCCAGACCTCTAATTATAAATGTTATTTTCAGATGGGATCTGCCTACCCTAGATATTTATGATAATTCCGGGAAGTTTCTTTAGCTCAGGAATTTCTAGATATGAAAAATGAGTAACAGTAGTTACTGTTCATTGAATATGTACTATGTGGCAAGTCCTTTTTAAGGAAATATATTGGGTTATGAAATCTTGAAGGTGGCTATTGGCAGCTAGCCACACAACTGTGAGAGAGCCCAATGAAGCTGTTTTGGTCAACTTGCTTCTAGGGAGGGCAGGTTTCATTTTGATACAGTTAATAAGGAGTCCTTTCTGATACTTAATCTCTTAATTTCCTTTAATCCTTGTTCCTGGTTGGCGATATTAAAAACACATGATCAGCATAAAGGAAAAAATTTATTTCCCAGCATTCTTTGGCAAGCAAGCAAAGATTTTATTCACTTACGTGTACTAGCAGACAGCCAAACTATGTGTTCAAGGGAAGAGTGTAAAAACCTTGGTCCTCATCTTCTAAAACTTTTACTTAATCATTATTAACTTCTGTTCTTCTTGAATGTCATTGGGATATTAATGTAGATTTCTGAGTGACTTTCTTAAGTTGTGCTGTTGTAGCTGCCTCAGTGTCCGGAATCAATTCAAAACATTTATCTGTCATGGTCATTTTGACTTTGGGAGAGAGCCAGAAGTCACACAGTGCCAGATCCAGTGAATGAGGTGGGTGAGGAGACACTGTAATGCTTTTAGGAGTAGATCTTTTTGTTGGATGGCACTTGGCAGTGGCAATTCACTGTATTTTTTTTTATTTACTCCTTATAAAGACAGGAAAGAGGACTTCCAGAACTGCTTCAGAAAGTAGTAAGAACAATAGGACAAGTGTGTTCAAAGCAAGGGGGAGTATTTTGAGGGGATTATTAGCAATGTGTCCTTTGCTGTAATACATTTTTGTATTGAAACACACACCATATTTTTGATCATCTCTTGTACACTCGTGTTTGCAAACTCCTTCAGGCATACTCCTATATGCTAATAGCAGAGGACAGTTGTTTTGAATGATACTATTTGCATGCAGAGCCTGGAGCCTTTTAGAATAATAGGAACAATTTTTTGGTAGAGTTTTCATCTGCATGCTTCTCTACATTTTTTCCCATGATTTGGAGATCCCACCTGAGGACGTGTGCTAATGGCTCATCCTTCTACCATATAGGTCCAACCAATTATTTATTCTTTCTTTCAGCAAATATTTATCAACACTTCCTTTTCACCTGTAATGAGAATTGGGAACTTGATTTGCTTGACTTAATTGCCAAGTTAGTGTGCTACAGAAAATAAGGCCATTTGAGAGTTGTTAGCATAAGGATAGTAGAAGCCAGAATATTACGCATAGATGATATTCACTGAAGGATAGTGTCTACAGGTAGAAGAGAAAGGGGTTAATGAAGAAGCATTCGGAACACCAAGATTTAAGATAGGGTGTAGGAGTGAAAGAGCTCACCAAAGAGACTCCAAAGGAACACATTGTGAGTTAGATAGAAAATGATTTTGCTTGTTGTTGGTAACTAGGGAACAAAGGAAAACCAGAGAGAATACTGATTGAGATTTAGAAATTAAACTATTATTTTATGTGTAATAATAAAACAATAGGTTATTTTCATTATTATGAGAACATTATTTTCTATTTTCAAGGCATTGTAGATTAGAATAAAATCTCACAGACTGTGATTTTATACCTCATCAACATTGAATAAACCAAAAAATGAAGAGCATCTTTATATGTATTTAGTTTGTCACCAAAGTATTGATCCTATATTCTATAGCCAGAAGCTGAAACATGGCTGCTAACAAATGTTAACTATAGTATGACCCTTGAGAAAACTCCAATATGATTTTAAGAATTCATTAATTTTTCTTGATGTACCCAACAAATATTGTCAACTAATTTTCTGGTGTCACATTTTTTTTGGAAATCATGTGGACCTACACTTTATCCATTCTCCAAGCCAAAAGGAAGTATTTTGATCAAATGTTAAGATTAGTCAACTAAGTGAACGTCTGCCAAATATTTGCTTTAACTGAAAACTATCCAATTTGGAATTTCAGAATAATGAATGAATGAATTAGAATTTCAAGATTTAGCTAAATGACTCTAAGCCATGAATTCCCTCTGTGGAGTTACACATCTGGAGATCCTTGCAGGATTCGCACCTTCCGTTTTGCTGCTGATGCTTGTTCCAGTAGTACTGGGGGTGTATTCAGAATAAACCATAGGGTTATGAGTAGATTAGGAGCAGAGTATAGAAGCAAACACTCTAAAGGGAAGGGAACAGCTGGGGATGCAGCTCAGTGGTAGAGTGCTTGCATAATTGGGAAGTATATTTGTCAAATTTCTGTTACTGGGACAAAAATGGTTTACTTTGGCTCACAGTTTCAGAGGTTCCAGTCCATGGTCAGCTGGCTCAATGGCAGAAACATCACGGCAATCAGGCATAGAGGAGGATAGCTGCTCACCTCGTGGTGGCTGGGTAGCAGAGTTTAGGGGAAGGGCTGGAGAAGGAGCCAGGGATGAGATATAGTCCCCAGTGCCATGTCCCTTTACCCACCCAGACATGCCCACAAGGTTGCTTCACTAATGTCCTAGGGGTTTCTTCAGCCAACCAATTTAACAATCAAGATTACCTATGACAGAGGGGAAAGATGGAGCAGAGCAAACAGTGACCCAGAGAGATCTGAATATTTCAAATTATTAGATCCCTAGAAAACCTGAGAATGCTTATGCTCACTCCTGAAACAGCTGCTCCCATTATGATTGTGACATCGTATTTCGGCCATACCTCAGAGAAACTGTAATTGAGTCTTTTCTCTGTCTCTTGCCTGTATTTCCATTTCCTCAGTACGTTGAGGTCAAATTATCTGGAGTATTAAATGCTTGAACCATTTCATTCTGTACATACCTCTGTACATTTAAGGAATGCACTGATTTCTTTCTTGCAAATAGTTTTGAAGTTTTGTTCATTTTAAGTATTTGTTGCATAAACAACATTTTAATAGTATTGAATATTTGGCTTTGAAGGGCTGGCAGGATAATGGGTGATTTTTAAAAAGTGTTCTATTTCTGTTAATTTTTTGTTTCTTTGCTTAGACTCTTTATTTTGATATACTTTTCCTAATATCATGTGATGAGAAAGTCAAATGTACCACATTTCTATTTTTAAAATGGATTAAATAAGAAAACAGGTTACTTCACAGAAATTTACTCTAGAGCCAATTTAGTTGGTATACCAGCCTTCACTTTAATAATGTTTTCATTATGTGGGGGAAATGAACCCTTCTCCCATCCCACGTGGGGCTATACGTGCTCCTGATACTGAAGTGATTAAGTGCATCTGCTAATTCAGTGGAGGATGCGTTCAGTTTCAGGTGCATGGTGTAGGCTGGGGAGCAAGGGGGGTCACGGCGTGTAGTTTCCGTTCCTAGCTATTCCATTCCTTCATTGTGTAATCTTGAACCTGGCCTGTACCCCGATCATGACTGAAATGAGAGAAATTGTGCTTGATGAGCTCAAACACTACTTTGGTTGTAATTGCCAGGAGCAGCTATGGAGGTAGGCTCCTTTGCTTTTATAGAGCAAAAGAAAATGAAAAGGAAAAGAACAACAATGAAAAAGAAATGACTGCACCATTGATAAGTTTCCAGGAAGAGAGTCAGAGACACATAGAGTTTAAGGGGTATGAGCAGCTGGCTAGTCTGTTTGGCTTTGAATCTTACCTCTCATGTATGAACTATGTGACCTTAGGTGTTTCAGTCTTCTCCTCTATCAAGTTGGTGCAACAATAGTGCTGAGTTATCTGATCAGTGTAAGGGTAAAAATGAGTTAATATATGTAAAGCCTGCATATTCTAGATTTGCTTATAGACAGGGAAATTCGGTTGGTATAGAGTGGAATTGTTTTCAAGTAGTCAAGCTATACAGTATCTATATAGATTTCATAGCACCAGCAGTTCTTTAGTCTCTCAGGGCTCTTTATAGAAAGAAAAAGACATATTTTAATTTTATGACCAGAAGGCCATGACCAGTAAGATTATTTCAAAGCTAATCATTTTCCTGAGTAAGTGATATTTTAATTTATAGTTGTACTTATTTTCAAAGAACAGCAGTTTGGGTAGTAATTAATTAACCCATTTCATTAAGGTTAGCATTTGGCAAATTGAGAACTAAATTCAGTAATCACTCCTGTTTGTAGATAACCATCTTCCTGGGGTTTGGCAATAGCCAAGGTCCTTTGTGGTTGCCCTTAGCCAGAGGCTGGTCTGTTTCTTCCCCTGCCCTGGACTTGCAGCTGGAATGAAACACTTATGGTGTGTAGTAGCTCCAGCCCCACTTGCCCAGAGTAAACTTGGGTGGAGCCTGGAAGCACTTGGAAGTTTTTTAGCCTGTTTGGTCACAGCATTTCTCGGCTTCTGAACTGTACTCATGAAGGACTGGTAGAGAAATTGGATTAAGGTTTGCTTTTTATTTTTAATCTCTGTGGTATACAAGAATGACAGGGAAGATATGGCAGGAAACTCTGTTCTGTTTACCAGAATGTTCATAGGCAGGAGGCTAGTGGAAAGCCATTGAGGAAGAGACAGCAGGCCTGAATTCTCATCCCACTCCTGCTGCTATTTACTGTGCTTTCCTCTCTCATTGTTTTCCTAAAACCCTGTGATTCTCTGAACTTCGTTACCTTGGCTAGTTACAGACCAACCAACAAACAAAAAACGAGGATCTTAGTCTGCGAACCTGTGAAACATTTAGTTTCCTGCCATACTGTGGTTGCTCTGGTCTAGACACAGCCTAACATTTATCTTCCACATAAGCCTAATGAAAGACACTGATTATTTCCCTTCTTCCTTTACAAGGGTGTCATGCAGACAGAAGTGCTGGAAATAAGGGTATAAAATTTCAGCAGTTTTGGAAGCTACTATCTAACAGGCGTTAGTATGTTTAAGTGTGATGCTTTTAATATTTCCCCAAACTGCCTTCATTCTATTAGTCCTCTAGGTGATTTTCTTTTGTTTTTTTGGTTTTGGGTTTTTTTTTTTTTTTTTTTTGAGACAGGGTCTCACTATGTAGCCTAGGCTGACTTTGAACTCACAGTGATCCTCCTGCCTCAATCTCCCAAGTGCTGGGGTTATAGGCGGGTACAACCACTCTGGCTGTAGGTGATTTTTGTGGCTGGAGAACATCTCCAATTGTGCTTTCATTTTAATGAGAACTGGTGATATTGTTGCTTCATTGCTCATAAACAAATACAGAAATATTTTTTAAAGCTCCCATAGTGAACTTGGACGCTCAGTACATTTTTACCTTGCTTTTGCTTAGAAAATAAAACCAAACCACAAAAAAGCCCACTGGTCTTTATCACCCATCAGTCAAAGATCCTCATTTATTTTTATCATGTTAAGAATGCTTAACATGAGCTCCATCTTCTTAACAAACTTTTCAGTGGGTGATATTGTATTGATAACTATAGGTACGATGTTGTACTGCTTACATAACTGAAACTTTATACTAATTGAATTGAATAGCAACTTCTCCTGTCCCTTTAAGCACAGTTGTTGGCAACCACCATTCTAGCCTCTGCTTCTATGTCATTGAATAATATGTGTGTGTGTGTGTGTACACACCTGAGTATCATGTAGCATACATCCTTCTGTAACTGGTTTATTTCACTTAGCAAAATATCTCAACATTCACACAATTTGTAGCATAAATAGGATTTCCATGTTTTAAATACTGAATAATATTCAACTATATAAACATACCACATTTTCTTTATCTTTCCACCCACTGATTGACATTTGTGTTGATTCTTTATCTTGGGTATTGTGAATACTGCTGCAATGAACATGAGAGTGCAAATACCTCTTCAAGGTGCTTCTTTAAGTTCCTGGATAAGTCCACGGAGTGGTATTCCTGGGTCATACGGTGGTTTTATTTGTAATTTTATGAGGATCCTCCATACTGCTTTCCATAGCAGCTGTTCCATTTTATGTTCTCACCTACAGTGTGTGGGGGTTCTCACCAGCACTTGTTGTCCTTTGTATTTTTGATAGTAGCCATTCTAACAGTTGTGAAGTGAAATTTCATTATGGTTTTCATTTTAATTTCCCCAGAAATAAATCCATGTATACACAGAGCAATCCAAAAAGCAGTGATGGTTTAAATTTTCAAAAACCTTATCACAGTAAAGACACATTGCCAAGAATGATAGAATAAGTGTGCTTCAAGTGAGGGAAATTCTTTGAATATTTAGAGGGGTATCAATGACATTGTGTCTTTTATTTAATAAAAATTTTTATTTAAGAATTCACCATAGGTTTTGATCATACTGCATATATGACCAACTGATCTTTGATAAAGTTATTAAGAATACATGATAGGGAAAGAACAGTATCTTCAACAAATGATTCTGGGAAACACCGGATGTCCATATACAAAATAATGAAATTGGACCCATATCTAATGCACATTACATAAAAATCAACTCAAAGTGAATTGAAGACTTAAAGCTGAAATCATGAAAATCCTAGAAGAAAACCTAGGGAAAAAAATTGGTCTGGGCAATTATTTCTTAGATATGGCACCAAAAGTATGGGAAACGGAAGAAAAAATAAGCAAGGTGGGGGGCTATATCGAACTGAAAAACTTCTATACAGCAAAGGAATCAGCCAGTAGAACAAAAAGTCAATCTATGCAATGGGAGAAAATATTTGCAAACTATCTGATAAGGGATTCAGATCAAAGCCAAAAGATATGAGGAACCAACTTAAATGACAAAAAAAATCAAGTGCTCCATTTCCAAAATTGTCTCAACACTTGAGTAGACATTTCTTCAAAAAAGATAGAGAAAATGACCAAAAGCTATACGAAAAGATGCTCAGAATCACCAATCATCAGGGAAATACAAATCAAAAGACTTCATCTTACAGATGGAGAATCTGAAGGGCAGAGAATGCAATTTTTCCAAAGACTCAATGAACTACCTTAGGTAGTAGCAGAGCTCAGGTGAGACCCTCAGGTGCTTGATTCCTGGCCCATGCCTTTCCCAGTCTGGCTTGCACTGTTTTGTTGCTGGCATACTGGATTATACTCATTAGATTTTCTCATCTGTCGGTCTATGAGAGCATGAATTCAATCAGATTTGGCTGAAATAGTTGTTTCTTCAGCCTTCTTCAACTTCTTCAGCGACTTCCTGTGTTTCCATGCAGAAATCTGCTATATGTCGAGAATCCCTAAATCTGAAATCCCCCCAAATTTGAAACTTTTTGAATGTCAACACATTGCCACAGGTGGAAAAGTCCATACAATCAAACTTTATTTCATACACAAAACTATTAAAAATATTCTATAAAATTACCTTCTTTCTGTGTATAACGTGTATATGAAACATTAACACATTTCGTGTTTAGACTTGGGTCCCATCTCTAAGATAACTGATTATGTATAGGCAACTATTCCAGTATCTCCAAAAACCCCGAATCCCAAACACATTTAGTCCCAGCCACGTTGGATGAGGGATATTTGACTTGTATTGATATACAGAAGCCATTTTCCCCACCATCAGTAATTTGACCCTCATTTGAAACATTTGAACTGGATTTGGAATTTGTCCACTTTGGTTTACCTCAACATATATGTGTCCAGACTATGTGGAGTGGCTGAACAAATGATAAGGCATTCCACAGGTGAAGGGCAATGGATACTGGTAAGTACTGCAGTGGCTCCTTGTCTATCACAGCATCACATCTTGAAGCTCTCACCATATTCCAAACATGACTATCCCTCTTAACTGAAATCAGATCTCTGAATCCTGACAATGTCCTACAAATCAGATGATTTTCCAAGACCTATCTCCGCCATATCGCTGTTCGTACTTGCGTTCCTGACCTTAAAAGACTGGCATCCAATCCTGATTAAATTAATCAGCCCCAAAGAACCACTTCACCTAAGAACATTCTGCCACATTAATCAGGTCCTCTGCTCCTGAATACAGTCCTGCCCTCATGGCCCCACACCCCTGACACTGATCACACTCTTGCTAGCTCTTCTTCCAAGCCTTGCCAGACTGTCAGGCTCTGGTCAGATGCCCAGTCTGACTCTTGATCTTGACCATCTATTGTCGACCGATTGTGGAAGTCAGATCTAAGTCAGGGGTGGGACCAAAGGAATTAAATGAATCAGGAGATGTGTGAAAAGAAGGGAAAAATAAAAAGTGAGGAGAGTAAGGGGCTTCTTTGCATGGTTCCTGAGCCTAGAAGTAATGACTCGGGCTTGTGGATGAATATGGGCATCAGTTGACCGAGGTAGGGTGTTCCTCAATTTTCACCACTCTGTTGACTGTGAGCTTGGTGGACTATTGGACTGTGTCACTTGAGTGCAAAGAAAAAGACTGGTCGAATATCCTCTGGAACTCTGTGTTACAGGATGAATAAGGAAATAAAGAATTGGTATGCGAGAACTTCAAAGGAGTGTTTCGTCCCCTTCACTCCTAGGATATTGGCATACAGGTGGTATTTACTAGTTGCTGGGTGACATGAAAGCAAAAGGGGAACCATTAGAGAAGAGGATGGGAACAAGAGGGAGAGGGCTGGGAGGGCAGGCGAGATACTGAGTGGTGAAAATAATCAAAGTATGCTGTATGCATGTACATGTCTGCCAAACTGAAACCTGTATAACTAACACACCATAGTAACTAGGCAAAAAACTGGATCATTTACTCAGGATAATTCTTGCATTCTTCAGAATGGCATATAGAACCCTGTTGTTGATTGTCTCATTTCTTACCACAATACACCCAGTCCCTAATATTCATGTGTGTATAAATGTGTCACCTTTCACATCCGTTTGCCATTGTACCTGCTATTTTTTTTTTTTTTTTGGTGCTGGGGATCGAACTCGGGTCCTTGTGGTTGCAAGGCAAGCACTTTAACCATTGCGCTAAATCCCCAGCCCTGTACCTGCTATTTGTTTACCTAGAATGTCATTTCCCTCTAAGTCTTGCTCAGTCTTCCAGTTTTAGCACAAGTATTGTCTTGTCCAAAAAGCTTTTCTGGTGACCCTAGAACATTCCCAGGCATCACTTTTCTGTGTTCTCAAATTATTCCATCTGAATGCGTCATTGTCCCAAGAAGGAAACTGACAAAACTTGACAGTTTTGTTTCTGATGTCATCTCATAGTGAACTGCAAGCTTGAGCAGGGCAGAGGCTGCATCTTATTTCTCTTTCTCTGTCTGGTGCTTAACCTGAGGCCTGGTATGTACTAGGCTTTCAATGTCTACTTCCTGGCTATGTGAATGGAAAGCTGCTTCTTCCTTAGCTTCTGGGCTCCACTTGACCCTTTTTTGACTCTTTCGTGCATCTGGATCCAAAGATCAAGAATTCCCCCAAATGAATGGCACTGACAAGTAAATCCTATTTGCTCTTATCCAGGAAACAACCTGGATCTCTTTAAACATGAATTTCTTTTATGCTTTCCCTGCCAGTAATGCTAAAAAATGCTTCTGGAAGCATCTATAGTGCTATCGTTACCATTCTCTGGAGATTATTAGCATTTATCAACCAGCTGCTTCATGGGAAGAGTTTTAGCAATTGTTTCACATTTTGTAGCTAATTGCAGGAACAAAGTGGCGACTAATGCAAAATTTGTTTTTTAAAAGAAAACATTCTATTCCTAATCAAGTCCACATGGTAAAGACAACATGAAATTATTACCGAGCAGCATTCATGAGCCCGGAGAGCGATGAAGTGGTAGATTCCTTTTGATACCTAGTTAAGAATTTTTGAAGGGCAAGATGTTGCATGTTTCAAAAAATTGCAGCACCCAGTGTTGTAAACGTTGAAGATATACAGCTAGGTAAACTTTGGCGCAGTCATTAAAAGGAATGAGGAAGAAATGCTTTAGAACATTAGAGAAGCCCAGATTGATGGAAATGGAAAAGTTTTCAAGGATATCTAGCTCAGTGATTTTTTTTTTTTTGCTTATATCGCCCCTTAAAAGTAGAGATGTTTCAACCAACTATTCGTATGTCTTTCCACTGAGACAAGTGCATGCATATATTCTAATCATAAATTTAAATGATTGTAGAGGATGTAATTTTCATAGTATTGTATATTTATTATATACTTTAAGTATATTTTCATCAAACTCTTGACATTGCTCAGTTAACTCATTCAATTTATGGACTATGTCCACCATGTACCCTCAAGAGTGAAACCAATCCTATTTTCAAACCTATTCCACTAAATAAGTTTGGCTTTTTGTTTGAAAGAGTCTGATTTCATTATGTCTTTCTGTTTGCTTCATACGTGCCACCCTTGAATTCTAACATGAAGACAGGTAGACAAGGCCCATTAGCAAGGCTAATGTGTGTCACATGGATTAAAGAAGGTACTGCTTCATTAATACTTCTTACCTAAATACTCCACACTCTCCCCTGGGAACCCCTATGTTTTCGAATCCTTTCTTTGTTGTCTGGTACTGAAGAGGCAGGATTTAATCCCCTGGGACAATGCTTCATGCTAAAATTTAGGGTGGTCAAGAGGTGTATCCCTCTTTTGTCAAATGGGACAAAGGATACTGGAAATAGCAGTGGCAAAGGAGATCTACATATGATGAGCAGATATTCCAGGCTATTCATCCTCTGGAAATTCAGATATCTACACATGAAAATCTGTGGTCTTGTCTACCCCCGACACACCAAACAGATGGACCAATGAAACCTAGAAAGAGGAATAGACTCACCTCAGGTGGCAATGCATGTTAATTAGTGGCAGAGCCAGTACTGGAATATAGGTATTTTGATTTCCTAACTAGTGTCTTCCTGCTCCATGATGTCTTATGAATATGTCCTATATTTAAGTGACTGTAATCTCCCTAGCCTGTCACAATGGGGTTTTCAACTGGAAGATAAGAAGTCTGACCTTGGATTTTCTTCACACGGAGGCATGTATACACAAAACTACAGAATGGTAGTTATTTGTTTCTGTCCACTCTGACATTACTCGCAAGCCTTCATTGAAAACCGATAATTTAAGAACCCTGCTCTGTCTTAGAAAAAGGCAGTTTACTATGGAGCCAAAATTTCTTGGAGATTGTACATTTTTGAAGAGTTTTCTCATTTCATTAGTTGCCCAGATTTAGTTGTAAAGTCTCAAAGTGCATAAACTCTCTTTTACTTCTTTACCTCAGAATCCTCTAAAACCCTCAATAATTTGGTATAAAATAGCTTTGGAGTCAAACTGCCCTTTGGTTTAAATGCTGGTCTGCCTCCTGTCTGCAGTATGACTTTGGGCATAGTGTTATCTTCGACCTCTGTATATCTTTATTTCCACTTCTGTAAAATGGGTCGTGAGAGTTGAGTATAAGATGTAAGTCAAGTGCTTAGAAGTACCTGGTATAATCATAAGTCTTCGATAAAGATCAAGTAGTGTTATTATCACTGTTGACTGAATCAACATATAATGTACCCTTACAAGCCCCATAAGCACATCCAGAAGTACATTGAATTCACATAGAAGCAAGCTCTGAAAGAGAGAGAGCAGACTTGCAGAAGAAAGGGCTGGTTCACCAAGCCATATATAAAGCCGTATATAAAATAATGTTTTAGTACAATTCATCCAGTGGAACTTTCTAGGATGTTTGAAATGTTCTATGTCTATACTATCTTGCTTGGTAGCCACTAGTCACATGCGCCTCTTGTGCACTTGGAACAGGGTTAATCCAAATAAGAAACTGAATTTTTCATTGTATTTAATATGAGTTCATTTACAGGTTAATTTAAATAGCTGCATGTCACTAGTGGCTAGCATGTTGCTGGCATGGGTTCAAGCCTTCAGCTGTGTTTTTGTCAATTTCCTTACATCTCTTAGTAGTATGCCGATTTAAATAGATCCTGAGAACAGGGAAGGCAACACTGACTGGAGCATGGTGCATGCCACGTGGTTGGTAACAGTGGTTCGGAGTTGGAGGTTACTTCCTGGTGGGATATTTCACTCCTCTGATTCTCTGTTCGTTACCTTCTACATTGGTCTTTCTCATCTTTCATCTCTATTCCCCACCATCATTTCTGCTGGTTTTCTTATGCTCAGACTCTTCAGCCAAATGTATCTTGAGATGTGTGCATGTGTAGGTAAATCACTACTGTTTAAGGCCAGTGAGATCTCCTTGCAAATGCCTATATGAAGATAACCATGGTACCCAGATCAATTCCTTAGAAATGGAAGGTTATTGTGAGGAAGTTGAAAGCTCTGGTGATAAGAAAGCTTTTCCAGCACTGTTTTCATATGAAGAGTCACCCTCCATCAATTTAGCACAGATTTCACCTACCTAGTAAATAGTATATCGTGGGCAAGATCGTTTATGATTTTATGGACTGTTACAAAAGCTGCCACTGTTTACCAGACCTGGATACAGAAAACATTTCAATAACTTCCTCATCTTATTCTGTATTTTGAAAACTTAACTACTTCTTTTTTTAAGTTTTATTTTATTAGTACATGTTTGCAGTATATGCATTTTATAATCACCTTGGGGAGTTAGTGCATGTACATAATATAGCTCATTTCTTTTTCCAGTCCCTTTTCTACCTCTCTTCTCTAGTTCTCCTTTCTACCTTTTCACTCTTGTTGATATAGCTAACCTTAGTTCATGTTTGTAGCATATAATATCCATGCTCATTGATGTTATCAGGACCTTGTACCTGACGTATATTCACTCCACCTATTTCCCCATCCCCTCCATCTCACTCCTAGCCCTCTGTTCCCTGGAGTGAAATAAATTAGACTTGCAAACTTAATACCATATGGTATCTCTCATCTGAGTAAGGCAAAGTACTGTACAAACTATGAGAAAACTTTACTTCTTTAAGGGAAAGAGAACCTCTAAGTCAAGCAAATGAATTGCGCTAAGTATGTCTGGAAGTGAAAGAGGTCGTGGGTCGTCCACAGGAGCCAAACATCACTCATGTCATTGTCCAGGGGGTGTTTGTAACATGAACAAAGTTATAGACTTTGTAAAACAACCCCTTCCCGAATTTCTGACATCCAGGTTAAAATCATTCATTGTTAGTATTTTGAATATTTTAAATGTGTACTGAGTCATGGTTAATATCTTAAATGATGGAACATTTGCTATTGTAAAAGAAGCTATTTTGTAGAGCACTGTAAAACCTCTTTTTATTTGTGGAATCCATCCATGTTAAAATTATAACTTCAGCAGCTTTCTGTAGAGAAAATGGTGACTCTGACCTTAATTCCATTTGGCCGTGGAGAAGAGGACTATAATTTCAACAATCAAATCGCAAATGTGTTATTTTGCCTGTTTTCTTTATATAAAATGTCATTTTGTCTATCTACTAATAATGTACCTTATTCCATTTTCAGTGGCCTTTTTTTCCTTGAAATTCTCACAAACACTTTTGTCTTTATGTAAAGTAAAAACTGCAGAATGATCTCACACATGTTTCACAGAGTAAATGTATTTTTAAAATGGATGCACTTAAAAGGACATGGGAAAGTGGGCCTCGCTTTGGGGTGAGGCCCAGCAGCTGGTGGTTTTTCTGAGGACACAACACGGGCAGTATAGTGTCCGAAGACCAGACCGGAACCAACAGTTATCAGGGCATGGCCAGATACACAGTCCAGACTTTAAAACTGCTTTCTCCTGTAAGAGTAAGAAGTACCCAATGAAAAGTGGCCCAAAATCTGATAGCATGGTCCCAGACAGCCTCCACGAGCCCTAGTTCCCATATCCTCCATACTACTGCAAGCTTGAGCTGTCTACAACATGACACAGGTACCTTGATTCTGGTTGTCAAACTCTGCAGCTTCATAGTGCCTACCACACGCAGTCTTTTCCAGTCTGAAAGTCAAAGTCCTTCGTGAGTTTGCTCTTCCTCTTGTTCTCGACCTTTATTCTTAGGCACTGTTGTAGTCCTCTTGCTCATACCATTCTTCCTCCAAGATCTTTTCTGTCCTTTGGGTCTGCTGGCCAAGAACTGTCCATTCTTCTAATGGCAGTTCAAGTCTTACATCCTCTGAGGAACTTACCTGGAGCCCCAGTCATGCCAAAGGATTTTCTGTGCTGTAGTTATCTAGTACTTTACTGGTGCAGTGTAATAGAGGAGCCCCAAAGCAGAAACCTTGGTGTTCAATCCCTGTTCTTGTATTTTTTCTATTCACTTTATTCTATTTATTTATTTTTATTTTTATCAGTACATGTTGGCGGTGCATAATGATTACATTCCTCCTGGGAAGTTGGTACATGTACATGACATGTCTTAATTCTTTATTCATGCCCCCCCAGCTCTTGATCCCCTTTCCATTTGCACAAGCTCTAGTTTCATCATTTTCCTCTTTGATTCCCTCTTTTTTATCCCCTTTCATTCCCCTCCCTCCTCCTTCCTTCCACATCTTAGTCCCCTTCCCTTTTGCAAAAGATCTCTCTCTCCCTATTTCCTGTTATCTGTGTTTCATTTTGTTCTCTATATTTTGGGTAAATGTATGATCCTGGACAAGACACTTAACCTCACTTTCTGCGATTGTCCCTTCATCTGGAAAATGGACATAATAATGCCTTCTCTGTACTTATCGTAGTCTTCCTGTGAACTTCAAAGGAGCCGATGCCCATCAAAGCTTACAGTGCCACGCCATGCACAGAGGCGGTATGGCTCCTTTCACTGTTGTTTTTCTACTGTCAAAGCTGGCATTGCTGCTTGGAAGTTGTCAGTCTTAAAGCTGCAGAAGGAAGCGTGGTAGCCAATGCCTGGGCCTAATCATCAAAATTTCCCAGAAACCATGGTGTTTTGGCCTTCAGATTCAGCTTTCTGGGCTGCCACTGGCACCAGAAAAGGCATGGAAATCTCTGCTCATATTGTGTCTTCTAATTTAGGGGTTAAAAAACAGAGTGTCTGTAGTTACAGCAGTCACTCACACGATGCTAAGTTTTAGTCTCTCTCCCTGAGCTGGAATGACTGTAAGGGAAGACTCCTGTAATACACACAGCTAGTAGATGCCAAAGCACATACCGCATCAGTCTGCTGTGCTGTTGTTAGTCTTCTCTTTCCTTAGTTTTCCTTTGGAGTTGAGGAGTGCTCCTAACCTTCACTAAACCTTCAGGAACAGAAGAGTTAGAAGTAGAGAGAAGAGATAATGGCTCAGTGGAAAGGTTGTTGAGAGACGGGAATGAAGTTGCAGAAGAGCACCTTGGCAGAACTGTAAAGAATGGGCTTCTGAGGGGCAGTGGTCCCTGAGCCCTTCTTCCCAGGGTCAGGAGTCCCGCGTAGGCTGCACTATGCAGCGAAGAAGATGACACCAGACATAGCACTCCCTTGTGTACCCCACTCACTTTTTTTAAAAAACAAAACATCATGTACTCAGCACTCAATAGTAAAGAGCTATAGGCAACTCAATTCTGTTCCCATCATACTCTTTTTAACTTTTTAAAAAATTAGTACATGTTTGCGCTATTCTGCTATAAAGGAGGACAAATTTGAGACATGTGTAGGGAAATGGACGCACCTGGAAAATATAATGTCATTTGAAATAAACCAGACACACAAGCTTAAATACCATCTGGTATCTCTCATTTGAGTGAGGCAAAGTACAAACAAAGAGAATAGTCAAGGATGGATAGAAGGAGATGGGGGGATGGATCTCAAACATCATACTTTTATAGTTCTTTTATTATTCCCAATGTTGCTCTCTCATCTTCTTTCATGCTTCACTCACCTAACTCCTGTCCTCTGATCCCCATTCCTCTTTCTAGCACTGAACTCACCCGGCGACCTGTTTTCTGCTGAGGAAGAAGGCTTAGGCTGAGCCTTCAGGTTTTCCTCAGGTTCAATCCAATTCAGATTGCTCCAGCATTGACCCCCATGCCAAGCTGTCTGGCCCCACTGAGGCTGGGCTAGTCCCTGAAAGCAAATTAGCACCCGCTGTACCTGGTGCCCATTTTAGTCTCTTTACACTAGGGGCAACAGATAGTTCAGATGCCTGGGCCTGTGCTAAGACATGAGTTAGGATCCCTCTGGCCTGTTGTGCTGGTATGAGACCAGGAATTGTTTCCTGAATGAGTTCCACTGGGAATATCCTCCATGACTTAATGTTTGTGCTTTTTTTTCTACTTCCTACATGGAAGTTTCATTCATATATTCACAGAAGAAACATTTACTGAACATATACCATTCACACAGTGACTCACATATTTGTCCTATCTGCACAGTCAAAATATAAAGTCGGAAGCAAGTGGTCTTGAGGCAAAAACACGGCACCCATTTGATTTGTATGATTGGTAATGTGCTGAAGGTAATATTAAAATTAATTAACATTTGTTTATTGAGCATTTACTATGTCTTAGTACTGGCTTAACTACTTTAATGTAATATTATATTTAATTCTGACAATAATCCTATGATAGGTATTGCTGTTCCATGGAGGAAACTGAGATCTTGAGAAAGTAAATCATTTACCTACCAAAAAAGCCACACAGCTAATAAGTACTGGAGGCAGGAATTAAATCTATCTCTGTTTTAGATCAGGCCCTTCATAATACCCTGGCCTACTTTTCACCTGAGAATACCTAGTCTGAGGGTAAAATGAGGTCAGTGGTGCCCAAACTTGTTTATATTCTTCCCTTTCTCAGAAACATTCATTTTTTCTGGAGTCTGGAAAAATAGAGTTCATTGTGAATTCCATTAATGTTTGTTAACTGCTGAGGCCGAGGTTTTCGAAATCTACTCTTAAACAAATTGCCAATGAGTCTGCTGAAAGATGAAAGGACTTGGTACTACTGGTTAGCTGAATTACTTAATCATCTAAATGTAGCATTTATCTATAATTTCTCAACTGTAATACCTAAAAGCATTTTTTCCTCATCGTGTTTGAAAATAGGATTTGACTACTGCAAAAAGTATGGATAATGGTTGGGATCTTGAGAGAGCCTGAAAAGCTTGATGAAAATTGAAATAGACAAAGGCCAGTTCAGAAGTCATCTACGAACCCCCAAGCTCACTTTTGTTAGTCACCAGCCGATTATCTTGGGACCCCTGGTGCTTTGTGGAAACTGAAGCGTCTCCTGAAGATTTGTCAGGTATAACTGGAAATACTTCTGAGCTAGAAAGATCATGGTGAGCTCTGGATCATAAGGCCTTTGGGGAAAGGTCACTTTTAGGAGCATCAGAAATAGCACTATTTCTGTAGCCCACCAAACCCCAAACAAAGCAACACATTGTTCCTCTTTTCCTCCTCTGATGTCATTGGAGAACAATGTGGCAAAGTAGACATAGCATGCTCTATGGGAGCAAAAAGCATATAAATCCCCGTTATTCTCTGTCCCTTACTGACTGCATGACTCACTGCAAAATTCAGCTTGATGCCTGCCCTCCTTCCCTCCCTCCACTAAATTATTTTTAAAAATACTTATTGAGTGCCAACCATATGCCAGACACTGTGCTAGGTACTGGAAATACAATGGTGAATAAAGCAGACTCTGTTTTGTTCTCATGAAATTTAAAATTTAACAGCTTATACATACCTTCTGGCCAGCCAGCCTGCCGTGGGGATTAAATAGCAGTGGTAGGGCTAAAGGGCCCCAAACATATTTAGTGCTCACAAAGTGTGGACTTCTTTCTCTCTACTTTGGCATCATAGTATAAGGCATACTTGACATGCACGTGCAGTAAGGCATCAACTGTGTGCAAGTACACACACACACACACACACACACACACACACACACACACACACAGAGATCTCTGATTATCGATTATTTTACCCTACGTCTCTTTTCATTTTCATGCACAGCCTTCATGGTGGGTAAGTCACTCAGTCAAAAGCAAGCTTATTAATTGCTTTGAGTGACTTGCCTGCCAACAAAGCAGGATGGATATATGGATATAATCATGGAGTCAGGTGGCTTCAGGGGTTTCCATTGAGTTAGAATATCAGATTTAGTTTCCTACTACTGGTTATACATGGGAGGTGGCGACAAGCTGTCAGCTTTCTAATTAGATGCAGTGACGTGCTAATTTAAAGGCATCCCTGATATACTTCATTTTCGGTTCAAGGGCCAGTACTCACATAAGAAAATAACACTAGTAATGAAAAATGCGTCGTATTATCTTGTGGCAAGTTTCATATATAATCTATGGCATCCTATAAACCCATTTTATTTCTCGGGCATTATGCAGACTATATTGTGATCGCATGTTCTATTTGATTCTCATCTGCCACAAACTGTGCTGGTGTGATCTCCGTGACTTTCAGTTCTTTTACTCGAAGACTGTTGACGTTTTTTCACACACAAGCCTCGTGGCAGGTATTTCAGATCTGTGTGTGTGATACCGGAGATATCAGAAACCCCAAAGTCAGCCTGTAGGTTTCATTCTCTGTCACCCAGTCCCCAAATCTGTCCCATTGCAAAGTTCTTTCAAGTTTCCACCTTAAATACATCTCCATTCCGTGGCCACTACCCTAGTTTATGCTCTCATGGTTTCGGCACATTTTCTGGTGGTGACCTGACAGTCTCCAGTCAGTCCTTTGGCTCAACCTTTCCCACCACCTTTACTTCGGCATCAATTTTCTGACACACTGTTGACCTCGTCACTTTCCTCTTCAGTTTTTGAATGGCTCCCTATCATCTGTATGGAATAAAGTACAAGTTCCTTAGCATGACAAAGTTCTGCCTGACTTATTCTTTCAGGGTTTAACTCTCATCATCCTTGTTTATTGTCTTGCGCTCCAAAATCCTTACAGCTTCTGAGTACAGCACTTATCAGTTCTGTGTGGAACTACGTGCCAGGAACTTGTCACTGGGTATACTGCAGCAAGCAATGCAGACAAATGTCCCTTTCTTCATGGAATTACGCTCTAGTGGGAAAAACCAACAAGAAACAAATACATGGTTTCATTATTACAACTTCCTTGTTGTTCCATATGCCATTTCCTCTGCCTGAAGTAGTTTCCGTACTCTCGGTTTGTCTAGAAATTGCCTGCTCTTCTTTGAAGAACCAGCGTCATCTAAGGTCCATGTGCATCTCAGCTAGATTGCAGCCTGCTGCTTTCTTTTCTCTTCGCTTTTTCCTACACGCAGGTGGTTGTTTCTCATTTGCACGTCAGCCCTAGCCCTCACGACGTTCTCAAATGGGACAGTGTCTTCTTCAGCTCTGTCTTCACAGTACGCTGAACTATGCCAACACTTAGCTGGGACTCAGAAAAAGGTGTTAGGGCCTGTGAAAGAAGGGAAGGAAGGAGGGAGAAAGAAGGGACTGAAGCAAGCAAGGGAGGGAGAGAGGAAAAGACAAGACAGAAAAGAAGATGATTAAGAGAAAGAATGATGAAGAAAGAGGAAAGAAAGGAGGGAAGAAGGGACAAAAGGAAAGGAGGAATGCAGGAAGACAAAAACGGAGGGAGAAAAATCAATTTAGTTCCACATCTCCTTGGTTTGAAAAAGTTATAACTAGTTTTGTGTTATGCCCCAGCAGGATCGCATAGTTAAAAATGCCACTGAATTTTGCAACTGGTATTTCCCCAAAATATGTTCGGAATGAATATTCCCCCTTGTGATTTGATTTATACATTATTGTCTCCACAGCTTAATATTAAACTAAGAAATTAAATGAAATCTCCCTCACACACAGGTGAATTAATCTTTGCTTTCATATCCTCTTGCTAGGTAATAATTGTCAGAGCCTGTGAGAAGTACAGTTTTATTTTATTTTAATCATTTCCCTAAGGGGCATCAGGAAGCAATATAACAGAGACAAGAGATACGAAGTGTAGTTTGGGTTATGGATGTTAGTAGCTGGCTGTGGGGCGGGGCAAGCACTTTCAGTGGGTGAATGGGAGAAAGTTTGGTTTTCTTGAGGAAAAGTCAGGAGGTAGACCAGCTACTCATAGCTTTGCTTCTAGTTTGCTAATTCTCAGCCTGGTTTTCTGCTTCCAGGCAATTCGCTGGACAGACTCATTGAGTAATGATGAGTTACAGACTGTGGTGGTTTCCATTTCATCTCCAAAACATAAAATCTTGTATTCTGCTGTGAGTAGAAATAAATCCCATTATAGCCTTATATTCTGTTTCCCATGGTTTATCCTGGCTTTTATCAAGGGCTGCATCCTGAAGGTATCGTGCAGTTGGATAGAATGACTTGTATTTGAAATGGAGGTTGGAGTCTCTCTCTGGGTGTCACTGATGTTCACTGCCTATGTGTCATAGCCCCCACCCCCATACTTGCCATCTCCCTCGGAGCCCTTTCTCATCATCCTCTGCATTTCTTTGTCTTAGGATCCTGGTCTAGCTTTCCTTCTCTTCCTCAGATTTTCTGTAATGACAGAAGGCCTGACACTGGGAGTCTAGCATCACAAAAGATTCTAGTTTTTTCTCAGTGGTTCTCCTTTGTACAGGATTTAAAATTTCCCTCCAAGTTGTACACATTAAACTCATAATAATTCTTTAAGCTATGAAAATATGGAAGAACCAACAAGTATAAGGGATGGAGTGTTCAACAAATAGTGAAATTAGGTTCTTACCCCCCAAAACAGACAATGTGAATTACAGCTATGTTAAAGGGTTCAGACTAAAGAAAATGAAACTATAAAAGTTAGAATATCTGGGTGTGCTGGCATATTCCTAAAATCCCAGTTACTTGGGAGGCTGAGGCATGAGGATCAGAAGTTTAAGGCCAATTTGAACAATTTAGGAAAATCTGTCTCACAATAAAATAAAAGAGGCCAGGTGTGTAGCTCAGAGCATAGGCCCCAGGTTCAATCCCCAGTATCATGAATAAATGAATGAATGAATTCACTTAATTAATTTAATGTGTAACAATATGGGGGGGGTACAGGCTTTTTTTTTTTTTACCAAGAACATGTATTGGAACATTGTCTACATAATGATCACATTTATCATGGTTATTTTGTACCTGTACATGATGTATCTTGGTCGCCCGCCTCTTCCCCACCCCTCCCTTCCACTCCCCCCTTTCCTTATTTACAGCAGGTTTATTTACATTTTTCCATTTTTTCCCTTTTCCCTTTCTTTCCCTTTTCCCTTCCTTCTCTTCCCCCTTTTCCCTTTCTTGTTCTCCTCTCTTTTGAATATTATCTTTCTTTTACCTAACATCTATTATGCCTCTTTGTCTTTATGTACAGTTACGGTTTCTCATATCAGAGAAACAATTTGATGTGTACTCATGAGTGACTGATTTTACTTAAGAGTGTGTTCTCAAGGTGCATCCATTTACCTACAAATGACTCTAGTTTATCCTTTTTTATGGCAGAGTAGTACTCCATTGTGTAGAAAAATCACCTCTTCTTAAGCCATTCCTTAGTTGTTGGGCATTTGGGTTGTTTCCAAGACTTAGCTATTACTAATTGCGTTGCTATGAACATGGTTATGCTTATATCTCTATGGTATGAAGTTTTCAGTTCTTCTGGGAATATACCAGGCAGAGGAATAGCTGGAGCAAATGGAAGCTCTAGATTTAGCTTTTTGAGGAGTCTCCATAATGATTTCCATAGGGGTTGCACTAGTCTACATTCCCACCCACAGTGGAGGAGGGTACCTTTTTCAGGCTTATTTTTGAAAGGTAAAAAGCAGAAATCACAAAGAAAAAAATTGACGAACTTGATCTATCAAATTTAAAAACAAAAATAAAATCAAAACCTCTCACTCATCAAAATGTCAAAAAGTAGAAACAGCTTTTCTTTACTACATCCTCTCATTGGCTATGGTCAGTAAGGGGACTTCAGGATTTTAAGTGTCTCTTCGGGGTCAGGGTCATGGGTGGTTTCTTGGGCAATCACACAGGTCCCCAAACTTACAAAAGCCCTGTACCTGTTTAAAGGTTCTGCTATTACCATCCTGAAATTCTTTATTTATTATTTATTATTTATTTATTTATTTATTGGTGCTGGGGATCGAACTCAGGGCCTTGTGCTTGAAAGGTAAGCACTCTAACCACTGAGCTAAGTCCCCAGCCTTGGAATTCTTCATTTTTGAACAAGATACACTACATGTTTTCATTTTGCACCGAGCTCCTTAATTTATGCGGCCAACCTTGGTCTGTTGAATCACTGTAGAACCTCCCTAGTTCCAATCAGATTTTTTGACACTAGGCCTACTTACATGATACTTGGCAAAAGAATTTAGGGAACCACCTGCTCAATAAAACCAGACCCTGAGGTGAGTTAGAGGGGCACCTGCATGCTCCATACTCCAGCAGTGTGCGCTATACCCTGGCACTCAGTCACTTCCTCCTTCACTAATTTTACCAAAACATTCGGATCATCCTTTGTGCTGAGCATGGTGCTGTGCTCAGGATGCAGTAGTGAGCAAAATGGGTGGTGGCGGGACTCTGGAGGAGGAGTTGGTATAGCTAAACAGATCACAGTGCCATGCGTGGAAGTACAGAGGGCAGCAGAAGCATGGATCAAAAGCCCCTCATACAGCCTGCAAGGGGGCTTAAGGAATGCTTCACAGGGAGCAGACAGCCGTACCAACACCTGAAGAAAGAAAGCAGGTAGAGGTTAGAGGTCTAGCTTGAGAAGGGCATTCAGCAAAGGAAACAGCACGTACCCTTTCTGTTCTTTCACCGGCAGAACAAAGAACTTGAACCTGCCCTAGGAATTTCTCAGGTTTTTGGGGAGGACAGGACAGCCGGCCGGCCTCTTCCCAGGAGCCTTACACCTGCCTTGAGCTATGTACTGTTGTACTTGCCTTCTTGGATTGGTATAAATACACATTATTTGATGCTTGAAATGGCCTATAGCAAAAAGAAAGAGAACTATCCAGTGCATCCCTTTACTCTTAAGGGACCTGATCTCCCTTCTGGATTGTTGGAGAACCCCAAATTTTAAACGGACTCTGATTCCCCTGAAATTGATGTGGGCCCTTGAAGAGTTAGCTTGCAAGCCCTAGAAAAACAGTAGTGGGTCAGATTTATTCCATAGGCCATAGATAGATGATGTCTGAGCCAGTGTTAAGCTCTTCTAGACCTTTTGCTTGCATTTGCTTTTCCCCTGCCTGGAAAGCTCTTCCTCAATCCCATTCTGTTGTAGGCCCCTCGTCACCCTCCGGAAAGCATTCGTGTTTCACAGATGAGGTTAGGACCATCTGTGTAGCCCTTGGGACCTTCACCAGGAAGTCATACATCACACTTTACCGGCACCATTTGCTTAACATTAAGCATCCTTATACACTGGAGACAGTGCAGGTAGAGTCCACAGCTATGGTTTAAAAGCCTGTTCGGGCCAAGCTTCTAGGCTACTGCCTCACTGAGAGTAAGTGTTGAGGATGTGCTGTGTGAGTGTATGTATGAACAAGTGGAGTATTGCTGTCCCTATTTTACAGATGATGAAAATGAGACATAGTGGGGTGACCCTTCCCCTCAAGGGCTGTTAGGTGGTAAAAGAGAAATAGCTTGCCAGTTAACTATGCTACTTTCATATACGTTCAAAAGTGATGCTTAGAAGTGAGACAAATAAGTTTCATAGGACTTTCTATAAGCAATTCACTAACCATGAAGATTGTATTTGGTTTGTTTTTGCCTTGTTCTCAGGGTTATGTGATGGGGTAGAGAAGGTCAGATGATTGCATAGGAAATACATGCAATAATGCAGGGTGGTACAGAAGAAGTCCCAAGAGGGTTTGGGTGGAGCACAGGCTGGTGTGGGGCGATGAGAACAGACGGTAGAGGCATGTGCTAAGCCAAACTAGGGAGTCAACTAGGCTTTGTGACTCAGGGTGTACTTCCCTGAAGATTGGTCAGCCAGTGGGAGGGGACACAAACAATAACCTGTAAGGCAGGTGGGAAGGGACACTCAGAGACTGCTTTCCAGTTTTCTTAACGGTCGCACACAAGTCTGTACCTGCAGGAAAGTTGCGAAGCAACAGGGTGGTCAGAAAGCCTTGTGAGGAGGAAGATTCTAGCAGATGCCCAGAAAGTAAGAACGGAAATTCATGACTTATGAAAAAGGACTGTAGGGACCTGAAAGTTCAATTTTCCTACCAGTGAGTGATTTGGGACAGGCTCTTAAACCATCACTAAGTATTTATTGAGTTCCTACTATGTGCCAGGAAAGTCAAATGGGAATTCTATTTCTGGTGGCTGAACTTTTAACTCTCATCTGTTTTCTTTGTCTTGAATTGAACATAAATCTGATTTGGAGGTGAAAAGTAAATTTATTCCTGTGCCTGTTCATTCTTTATCAACCTTCTAAATAGCACCCAGCAGCTGTGCCAAGCCTTTCTGAATACCATGAAATCCTTTATACATTCTGATACTGTGATATGGATGTATTAATTGTTTCTCCTCACTACAGTGCATTCTAATTAGCTTGGACAATGCTCCCAGATTCCTCTTTGAAGAGGCTCTAGGTGGCTTGTGATGATTTCTCTAATTCTGATGTTGTAGATTAGACGGGAGCTGATCTTTGTCTCTGTCCTTCTCTTTGTCTCTCTCTCTCACTCTGTCTCTCTCTCTATGTCATTCCTTTCCTTTTTATTTATTCTTTCCTAGTAGACAGATATCAATATCCTAATTTATACCTAAACTCTATTTGCGATGTAATGGATTTGTAAGGTATAGAGTATTTTGAGCATTCCATATTCCTTTTAGCACAAGTTGTGGACTCCTTTGAGAATCTGATGAAAGCTATTAAGCCCTCCCCTAAGAAAATCAGGCTTTTCCATCTATACATATAATTCAGTGTCCAGCTACAGGGATCTCAAGGGTCTAGCCCACCTATGAATGCTTGCCTGCAGTACATGAAAACTTTAGAATTTCAATACTAGGACAATCCAATTGTTCGTCAGGTTCACTGATTTTCAAAATCATTTCAGCCACAGAACCTCCTGGTTGAAGGAAGTAGAAAGAAAAGAGAGATTGAATTATGTCTATACCTGTTATGGTTAGGTCTCAGATGCTTCCCAGAAGTCTCACGTATTCAGAGGTGGGGCTTTTGGGAGGTGATTGGATCATGGGGATGTTATACTCATCACTGGATTAGTCTACTGAGGAATCTAAAGCTAAAGGTGCTTTTAGGAAGTGGGACCTGATGGAAGAGGTGGGTCCTTGAGGGTATGACCTGGAAGGGTATCTTCTTGTCCCAGCCCCTTCCTGTCTCTCTGGATAGCTTGCTTTCTCTTTGCTTCTTCCTGCCATGGTATGCGTGGCTTTCCTTTGCCATGCTGGCCACCATGAGGCTTCTCCCTTGGAGCCAGCCAACCATGTAGTGAATTTCCTGAAAGTGAGACCTGAAATAAGACTCTTCTCCTTTAACTTGCGTATATCAGGTATTTTGCCCCAACAACAGAAAAGCTGACTAATAGCCTTACCCTCCTCCAGAGTGGTTCCTGAGGATGTTCTGAGGAACACAATTTGAAAGCTAGTGATCTAGCCCAATCCATTTATTTCTTCATATGAAAAACTTGATTAAAAGAGAGCAGGGGTGACTAATACAAAGTCACGCATCCAGTCACTGCCAGAGCTGAGGCTGGAACTCATGTCCTTGACGCCCAGGGCAGAGCCTCAGCCATCTCTCATTACTCTTCAAATTGCAGACCTCCCATCCCCATAGCACATTAGCCTCACAAGGATCCCAGACTCAACATATTTTATTTTATTTTGTTTATTTATTTATTCATTTTTGGTGCTGGGGATTGAACTTGGGGCCTCGCACTTGGTAGGCAAGCACTCTAACCACTGAACTAAATCCCCAGCCCTGACTCAACATACTTTAAATCCACAATTTTGTACTATTTTCATCTGCACAGAAGGAAATGGAAATTCAACTGACTCGTATGCGGTGATTCAATCAAGGCCTTTCTTCTCTCAGTTCTGTCACATCTCTGTCTTTGGGAACTGCTCCCATTTTACCCCAGGAATTTATTTGAATATCACAGTCAAAAGCAACCTCTTTGTTGTCAACAAAGTGCCATCCTATTGGCTTTTCACAAATGCACTCTCTGGCCATAATTCTTAAAGAAATGGCAGCCATCCATGACCCTGGCAAGGTGCCTGTTTGGCTTCAGTCCACTGGCTGACTATCCAGGCTATTATTGGGCTGGTCTCCACCCCAATCTTCCAACCTACTTTGTCCCTGTCAAGAAACCCGACCGAGACCCAGCTGCAGTGGCTGCCTGTTCTGGGCCTGACTATCAGCAAGCCAGGCCGAGTCTGCTTCAGTCTCCCTTTTTGTATATTGGTCCAGAATGAGGACACTGCCTCAGGGGACCAAAGTGAAGAGACAGGAACAAACAAAATCAAGAAAGCAGAAAGGAAGTTCACAGATACCTTTGGAAGGATTCAAGGCAAGAGATTCTTTAGTCTTCCTGAGTGGAAAGTTTTCTTTGGATGGAATTGTGCCTCCACATCAGAAGCAACGATAGCTAATCTGCCAGGCCAGAGATCTATGTACACGCAGCTTCATCCTATACACAGATGGAAAACTAATGAAAGATTTTCAAGTCAAAGTTCCAAACCTTAAGAGGAGCACAGTGTAGTGGTTAGGAACAAATACTTTGGATCCAGTCCAATAGGAATTTGAATCATGACTCGGACACTTTCTACCTGTCGATGGTGTCATAAATTATGAATTCTTGTGTATTTGACTGTTTTTTCATTCAGCATGATGGTTTTAAGACCTGTCCATTGTTTCGTGTGTATCAGTATTTCTTTTTTATTGATAAGTATCATTCCAGTATATAAATATACTACAATTTGTTTATCATTCAAATATTGATGGGTATTTGAATTATTTTTTGTTGTGACATGAAAAGAGTATGCTTAATAGTTCAAAGAATTACCAAGCACATTTCCAAATGGACTGTACCATTTTATTTTTGGTAGTACTGGGGATCAAGCCCAGGGGCTGTCTTCCACTGGGCTATAGTTCCAGTCAGTCCTCTTTTAAATTTTACTTTGAAGCAAAGTCTCACTAAATTACCTAGGCTGGTCTCCAGCATGCAATCCTCCTGCCTCAGCCTCCTGAGTAGCTGTGATTACAGGGATGCCCAATTGTGCCTGTCTAGGCTGTGCCTTTTTCCTTTGCTACCAGCAGTATGTGAGAGTTGCAGATACTCCACATCTTTGCCAGCACTTGATATTTGCAGGATTGTTAAATTTAGCTGCCATACTGGTTGTGTTGCTGTATCAGTTTTATTTTTGTGTTTTTCTCTGATATTTCCCTGACAAGCAGTGCTACAGATCTTAGTGCCATTCATTTATCTTTGTGAAGCATCTCTGAAGTGTTTTAATTCTTACTGTTTTGTGTTCTTATTATTGAGTTGTAGCATCCATCCATCCATCCATCTCCTGGATAAAAGCTTTTTGTCAGGTACATTTTTTGTAAAACTTTTTCTCAAACTGTGGCTTGCTTATTCTCTTTTGCTCTACTTATGTACATCAGGTTTATCTCTTATAGTTATACTATCTGTGGCCTGTGAAATATTTGGGAACTGCAACATCATGAAGATATATTCCTTTGGTGTCTTCAAAAGCCTACCTTTAGGTGACTGTGATAGTACCCTATCTTTGGCCTTTCTATAGTGGATGTATTAGTTCATCAGATCATTTTTATAAGAATGAGTCCATGGGAAGCCGTATACTTCAGAATTCAAGAGCACAGCCTTGAAGTTTGACAGAACTGAATGTAACTCTTATTCTAGTACTATTGTGATGTTGGACAAGTCACTGATCTTTCTGTGTCTTGAGTTTCCTCTTTGTATCTCACAGGTTAATCATGACAAATGAAGTTTATAATCACTTCTTGGCACAGGGATATGATACACAGTGAGCCCCCAACAAATAGTATTTACTGTAACTATAATAATTTCGATTCATGTATGAATCTCACTAAGAGCTTTTAATGTCAGAGGCAAATAAAAAGAGAGTAATTTTTTTCTCCTCCTACCAGCCTTCAGACACTACCATTGAACATAGAAATGACCCAACAAGAAGAGATAGGCTATGCTTATGGGCATATACAAGTCTAAAATCTCATATTTGTACTTTTGGTTAATAATAAAAGAATCCTCAGCACAGATATGACAGATATGGTTATACAATTCCCAGACAGAGAGAACAATTTTATTGAAAATTGAAATTACATAAAAGAACACATATAATGCTTTTCCAAAAACATGGTGTGCTAGTTTAATGTGGGTAGATACAGATGTTTAGAAGGTTTTTAATTCAAGGATCAGCGGTGAACTAAGAAGGGACATTGAGATGAAACAAACATAGAACTTGAAAATGTGGTCATGTTACTTGAATATTGTAAGCCTTACTTTTAACATGTGTAAAATAGGGCTTAAATAAGAACTAAAGAATATTTTATGAGTGTTTCATGGAACATGAATACTCTGGCACATAGTAGGGACTCAAGAATGATACTTATTTGCTAGCCTCATATTTGTAGTGACATATTATTACTTCTATATATAATAGGAAACTAATGTGAGATACTGAGTGTCAAATGAGTTACATCCTAAAAGAGGTTATGGATAATTTTTAAATGGAAACTTATATTCACAGAGTGTATGTGTTTGTTTGATACATGAAGTCATTTTACAGATCACACATTGATTCAGTGTGTTTCTGAACCATTCGGGAGGGTCCTTGGTATTTGTCAAGTCTGAGTAATGGAAAAACACGTTTGAATGATACTATATAATGGATAAAAATGTGCACTTCGTTTACATTTCCTCTTTTTCTTGTGGTGGGGAGGGGAGTGAAAAGATACTGCTGTGCTCTTTTCATGGTAAATACAAGGACTAAATCACATAACACTGTCACCTGAGCGTTCCTTTGCCTTTTGAAGGCATCAAAGACTTTATCCCCATCATAGGAGGCTACATCTACTGATGTTCTCCTGGTGGGAATGATTCTAGACTCTTCATGCTCTAGTCTCAACTAACCTATATAACCTCACCTCTTTTCTTGCCACCATAAACCATTTATTAGTCTCCTCAGAGCTCTTATATTTAACTATTTCTACATCTTTATTAATACTGTTCCATCCTATATCTATCTGATAAAAGTATATGCATAAGTGCTGAGTTGAATAGTGTTCCCCTAAAATTTATGTCCACCTCAGAGTATGAGGAGTAGGGTCTTTGTAGATGTAAATAGTTAAATGGGCTTATTATGGGTTAAAATGGGCCCTAATCCAATGACTGGTCATGTGTAGAAGTCATGTGAAATCACAAAATCACAGACATACAGTTGAGAAAGCCATGTGGTGATGGAGGCAGAAAATGAATGATGCATCTACAAGCCAAGTACTATCAGGGATCGTTGGCAACTACTGGAAGCTAAGAAGAGATGAAGAAGAATTCTCTAGAGCCTCCAGAAGGAGAATGGCCCTGCCAACACCTTTGTATCAGAATCGTAGCCTCTAAACTGTTAAAGGGTAAATTTGTATTGCTTTCAGTAAATCGATTTATGTAATTTGTTATGGAAATCCTAGGAAACTATTACACCCTTCTTTACAGCCAGTGATAACATGCATCATTGGGAA
This sequence comes from Hystrix cristata, assembly GCA_004026905.1. Taxonomy (NCBI): domain Eukaryota; kingdom Metazoa; phylum Chordata; class Mammalia; order Rodentia; family Hystricidae; genus Hystrix; species Hystrix cristata. Next base: position 318,508 of record PVJO010000055.1, on the reverse strand, counting down.
TTTGTACCTGTACATGATATATCTTGTTGCTTCTTTTTTTCCCATTCCCCTCCCTTCACTTTAACTCCTCCCCCACTCCTTATTTACAAAAGCTTTGTTTCCACTTTTTTCTTTCTATTTTTCTTTTTGCTTGTCCCTTCTGTTCCTTTCCTCCTCGTCCCTCCCTTGTTCTCCTTTCCATTTGGGTAATTTCTTCCCTTTCCCCAATCTTGACTTTAATCTTGGCCCAGCTACTGATCAGATGTCTTTAACTGTGTAATGGAAACAATAATGCCTAACCAATAGGGTTGTTGTGCTACATTTGACTCTACTTCTCTAAATTGATTTATTCACTCTGTCTCATACTGTAATGACTTTGCAATAAGACCAATAGTTCTGTTTTTACTAGTTCAGGGGCTGGAGATAGCACAGATAGGTATACAATCAACTTTGTACACTCTAAAACAGAATGCGGTAGCTGTTGATGATGGACCCAACAGTGGTCAAATTGAGGATACCAGGAGCCCAGTTTTTTACACCAGAAGTTCCAGGGATATGTAGGAAACTAAGATCTAAAAAACAACAAGGAAGTTTTCTATTAGTTCCTTACCTCCAGAGTTCTCAGATCCTGGATGGGTTTTTGTTTTAATGGATAAATGTGGAGCCAGAAATTTGGAAATGTTAGAGTCCTCTACTGATGAAGCAGCTTCTGTGTATGGTACCAGAGCATCCGCACAGTTAGCTGTGTGTTATGATTAAGCCAAAGGTCTTTCATTCAGTGTTCTGGTCACTCTTCTTCCAGGACACCTTCGTAAAGACTTCAGCTCTGGAGGATTTTTCTGTTTTTTCCCCATTCCTGGAGACGTCACTACCTGCCCACAAGTAGCATCTCAGTATGTGCTTCTTGTCCTGAGTTCTCTTTGCTTGTAGCCTCAGTCCCCAATTCGTATTATCCTCCACCAATTCGTATTATCAAAAAGAACAAGAGTGATATGATACCATCCTCTCACTTTTGGTTCACCGTCTCCTTTTCCCAGCCTATATCAGAGTTACTTGAGAGTAAGCCTCTATGCCAAATCACACTGGAGATTTTATAGTCATTGACTTGTACTCTAGTTAGTGGGAGAAGGTTGGTAAATGTTTATCTGGGGAAAGCCCATCTCCCCACAATTCTAGGTGCTATAAATCTGAGGTCCAAGGTGTTGGCAGAGTTAGTATCACTCTGCAACCTCTCTCCTTGGCTTGTAAATGGCCACCTTCTCTTGTCTTTGTCTTCCCTTGGGCTTTCCTCTCTACACATACATATCCGGGTCCAAATTTCCTCTTCTTATAAGGGCACCAGTGAGACTAGATTGGGACTTTACCCATATTGACCTCATTTTACCTGCATTACCTCTTTAAAGACTCTATCTCCACAGGTAGCTGCCTTCTGAGTTACTGTGGGGATTAGGACCTCAACATATGAATTTGGGACAGTAATCGTTCAGTTCATAACAGCCCTGTAGTAGATTTGTGATCAGGACCAAATTGCTGTGCAATTTCTTTATGATAGGTTTATTGTTTAGTCTTCGTCGTCCACTTATTTGTTATGTCCTCTGAGGCTGAGACTTTCAACTGATAGTATATACACAGAAATTGCTCAATTGCAACCCATGGGAATTTCTTAGCACAGGAGAGGCAAACAAATCAACAAATCACAGAAATTAATTAATACTTGGTGAACTCAGCAATATATGTATATATATATGTATATTCAGATGTGGAAAATAGCATTCAGAGAGACTCAAGTGATTTGCCCAAAGACACAAAACTAATAAGTACCGAACTCGAGATTTAAGTATAAATCTGACTGTGAATACATACTTTCCCACATGCATCTTTTATCTGGAATTGAAAAAAAAAAAGTCATGTGAAGCTATTTTATTAAGACAATTCTATGTGTTTTTAGATGTTCACGGTTTATTCATATGTCCATTTGTCACCGTGATGACGAACCTTTTAGAGCTTTCAGTGATAACCAACAACTGGCTGTGGCACGCATGCCATAGGTTCGCCTCCGCTGATTTGTCTTATGCTCCTACTTGACTGTGTGTTCTTTTTAGGGTTGTCTCATCTGCTGCCTCTGTTTCTGAGCATGTCTTGTAGACTTGCACAACTGAAGAATCAGAAAACGGTGGCAGCAAAGTAAATTATAAATTGAACAAAGAATTGGGGGGTGATGCAGAGAGCCTTTTCAGCTACGCCGGTGTAATGAAATGAGTCAGGTTTGTCCTCTGGCCTCTACAATCAAGCTCCAGTACGCTTTGTCCCAACATATTGCTTTGCTGTAGCAAAAATGATCTGTTTATGTGCATTGTTTCTTCTGCAGTTTTGCTCCCCAACTCTGGAATCAATCAGAGATGGTACAGGAAAAGTCAGTGCCAGCCCAGTTCTCTAAACATTTTCTATGATTGTGACATATTTCGTGATAAACTTTCTACCTAGTGAATGGTACAGTTCGTAAGGATCGATTCTTTGTAGATGAAGGCGGCGTCAGCAGTTCCAGTGACCGACAAAATACATTTCAGGAGATTGGAGGGCCGTTTAAAACCGATGACAGTGGCGATAATAATAATGCTTCTTACTATTGAATTCTTTAGTTTACACAGACCTTTTGTATCTTGCTTGATTTTCACAAAAACATATTGAAGTGATCAGTCAGGAATTGTTATATCTTCTTTCCAGATGCAGAAATTGAAGTTCAAAGAGTTTAAATGGAGTCAGAACAAATACCCAAGTCTTTTGATCACCCCCAACCTGCTTGCTAAATTATTCTTTGTAAGTCCAAGATACTTTGTCCATTCAGTTTCAACTGCTGCACATTTTATCATTCTGGAAAATTTTGTAAGTAGATTGTAGCCATTAATAATTGCTTATTATATTCAAGTATCTAGCAGATGCCAGTCAAGATCCAGGGGCCTTTGTCTCCCTGGGCTCTGTGTAGCAGAACACTTAGTGAATTCAGTTCATGGTTCAGTTTTGCAGCCCAGTGTTTTCCTCTTGCTCTTAACTCATAATGAATAGCCACCGTGTATTAAACATCATCCATGTGCAGGGTGCTGGCCGTAAACCATTGTAATCCTCACGGTAGCTCTATCAGAGAGCGATTATCATATGCACCTTACCAATGAGGAAATCAAAGTTTGGAGCTTTGAAGGAACATTCCCAAAGTCACACAGATAGTAAGTAGTAGAGCCAGAACATCAACTCATACGGTCTGGCTCCAAACCATTGCTTTTAACCAACTATACTTCTTTAAATTCAGTGGACTGATTTTTTTTCTTTTACCTGAGTTATTTGAAAGTTATAGATTAGAGGAATGCATTCCTTAGGAAATAGATTGATGAAAAGAAATAATAATCTTAGAAAAATACAATGGAATATGCACACACCTGGAAAATTTAAATTATCAACTTACCTACATCATTGAATTAGATCATAATTTAAAATAGTTTGGAAAGCTTATGGTATAAACCAAGCTCCTCTGGGAGTTCCCAACCCAAAGGCACTGTCAGTGTACAGAGAATACCTTCTTTGCTCATTCATGCTATAAAACCATGTCTGGCCTCTCATCTTTCTAATCCATTGAATCTTTTTCCATATACCTATTATATTTCATGTAGCATAAGCATTTAGTTGAAAATGTGCTCACCAAGCTAAGATTCAGTTCCTGCAAGCCTTCCTGACAATGGTTAATCTGGTTTGTTGGCTGGCACGTGGTGTCACTAAGTGTTGGAATAGACAGCCCTTGGGTAGGTAGCTCCCTTCTCCTAGGATCCCGCAGTGCATTCGAGCAGGCAGGAGTGCTGAACTAAACTGACTTTCTTCAGACACGCTGCTAGTATGATTTGTGGGCATTCAGTTCCTTCTGTTAATACCTGCATTTTTACTCTCCTCCTGCAATATGGTAGAGGTTAGCATCTGTGCTGGAGGAGAAAGGAGTTGTCCTTTTGTAAATCACTTCAATGAGTCCACACGCTTTTAGCATTGAGAACATCGTGTTTGAAGAGGCTTAACACATGTCCCATGGATCCCCACTGTGATGCAATGACCAACTCCATTTTAGATATAAAGATGTAGAAAATGAAACCCCAAGCCATTGGTTATGTTACAGGTCCGTCATGAAAGTCTGCAGGTTCTGGCTACAGCCATCTACCCTTTGCTAGGCTGATCCTTGCTGCTCTACTCTGACCTCCCCCAGTGTAGCCTACCTCCGTGTGCTCAATACCGCACCTCAGCCCACCCACCACAAAGAAGATCAGAGTCCGCAGAGCAACGGTGACCACCATCTTTCCTGGAAAGTCAAAGTGAACATAAGACAGATGGTAGACAATACCCGGGCCCAGAAGAAAGGAAGGGAACACGAGTGGTTTCAAGACTAAAAGGTCTTTGTTAATCCCATGGTGGGGGTTGAATGATAGAAAATGTTTCTTCATCAACTTGTAGACCACATGTCTCCTCAATAGAAAAATACTAGTGAGAAAATTATGACTGCATTCCAGCCACTAAAAAAAATTTAATACCCAGACATATTTGAAGAACAGCAATACCAAGGCTGCTTTTTAATCTTTCATCCTGAAATTAGCTTTCCTGGCTCTAAGGTTCAGCCTGTGATCTATTAGCTTCCCGGGAGTGTGTTAAGGATTTTTGAGCTGGAAAGGTGCTTACAGATGATCTAGTCTAGTGATTCCAACAGTTCTCCTCACCAAGAGCACCTTTAATTAACTTCCTCCTGTATGCCATATTTTGAAATGTTAGACCTACCAAATAAATTAACTTTGTCACATCACAATTCCTTTCCCATTATTTGTTGCTCAGAGCCATCAATGACTGGCCATTAGAGCATCTCGTCAGCTTGAAATAACCAGTGTGACTACCATAAGTGGATATAAGTCCTTCCCAAAGCAAAGACAATACATGGTCGAGTTAGCCTGTGGTCAGCTTGAGGTTGGGAATCTTTATAATCCTTATCCCTTAATCATATTGAAATGTGAAAAATACTTTCAATTCCCATCATGACACTCTTATGATCTCTGTGGAGAGCCATTTATCTTCTCCTCCTATAAAGAAGGACGAGGGGGCCAAGATTTAAAAGGTAAAATAAGTGGCCCAAGGTCATACAGCACCTTAATAGAAAAGAGGACCAGAACACGTCTCCTGCATCTCAGACCTCTTATCCATATCCCTAGTTTTCACATCCCTTAAATCTAAGAGCTTCATATAGTGTTGTAGTCTTTGATGATATGGGCTTTTTAGGGAGGAGGTTGGAAGGAGGACACAATAAATTATACTTGGAGATCTAGAGGATGGCAGTTGTTGGGCACAGACCTCTTAGTTAAGAGATGGCATTGTGGAAGTTGCGATGAGAGTGTACCCTGTGGAAAGGGCACAGGTTTAGGAGTCACATATACACAGGTTCCATGTCTAGCCCTGCCACTTAATAGCTGTGTGACTCTGGGTTAGTTTCTTATCACTCTGAACTTACTTGTCTGCATGTGAAGGCTTTCCGTAAATATTTGCTGGATGAGTCAGTACAATATGAACAATAATACCTCCTGGGGTTACATAGGTGATACCAAAAAACACACAATGGAGTTCTTAAATAACCTTGGCCAGTTCCAGTCCTGAATTTCTACTCAGCCTCCTTTCCTTTCCCTGAATGATTTCAGACATCTTCTATAGAGTATCTCAGGTCACATTGCTCTTGAAAAGGTTCACTTAGGCACTCAAGAAACACTGATGTTGTCCTGTTACACTTTGTGCCAGAGGGGTGAAAAAGGTACAGGATTGCTCTCAGCAGTGAAATTCACTCTTCTTTTGCATTATGCCCTTTACCGTGATGATCTTTTTGAAAACCGTGGCTCATTCCTGTTCCTACTTGACAGAGTCATAGTGAAGATCCATTTAGCTTTTTGGATTTTCCTTCTCTTAGCCTGATGGCTCTGAGTTACTGTTCAGATGCCTTGCAGTTAACCGCGTGGGGCACATCCATTGGTCACTCTTAGTTAATGACATTTTTCACAGACAGATGTGCCCACTTCCCAGTAACTCCAGTAATAAAGCTTCAGCGGGGCGTACGTTATGTGATTTTTCATAGAAATTCATATTTAGCAGCTCCAGAAAGCTCACAGTCGCTTAGCTTAGTGAAATGTTGCATCCAGACCGTTTCAAGGCTTAGTTGCCATGTGCTCTTGTACGGGCAGAGTCCAGTCATATTGAGCTGAATGAGTTGGACACAGCCTATAAGGCTAGAGCGGGAGGCCATACTATGCATTCCATGGTGGACCTCGCTAGGGGCCTTTGCAGACTCTCAGTACAGACCAAGAGCTGTGGGAAGGGGAGGAACTGATTGCCCAGTCATTGAATAACAGTCCCCTCCCATATTCGCCTTGGGGCAAAAATCACACACAGTATCACTCTTACAGAGATATGGCACAGCATGGCTCTTATGGAAGGTTTATAGTCAGTAGAGTGAACAGGTGGATTTCGGAGGAGGGAATTTTAGGTGGAGGAATTTTCATAAGAAAGTAGAATTTTGGATAGTCTAACATTTACAGAAACTATTTTTCAGGCTCAGATAAAAATTTTTCAATCTTCCAAATGGCCTAGAGCAATATTTAAGATGAAAACTTACATGTTGAATGGAAAAACAAACAAAATACTTGAAGAGCACAGTATACGGGAGTCAGAATAATGAGAATTTCCTGTTTTGTTTTCCTTGCAATATTGAGGGCTTTACCCCTTGTGAACTAAGGAGATAAAAATACCTTTGAGTCTAGTTAAGGATGGATTTTTAATTAAGTGACCAGAGATTTTGTAGTTTGAGGTAAAATTCTGGGAAGGGTTCTTCATATGAACAGGAAGAATTGTCTCTGTAGCAAGCAAATAAAATGATGCATTTTTTGCATAATGGCTTTTCCAAGGAAGCTAGGGGAGGAGAAAAGAAACAGAAAGAACATTATCTCATTGCTCAAATGACCAGGTCTTTTGGATAGAGACCTGTGGTTGATTCACGGCTGACCTAGGGTCAAGACTTGTAGGCTGCCTCCAAAATGTCCCTTTCTTTGCCAAATTGTTATGTAGCTGAGTGTGTTAGAAACAGACTCAGCCCTGGATGTTCGGGGGGCACCCTTCCTTTCAAATGGAAAGGATGCTCTGTGATGATTTACTCGATAGGCACCTTGCTCCAGAGAAGATGGTGTGCAGAATGGGAACTTAGTGTCTAAGCCATCGCTTAGCCATCCCTTAGACTGGTGTATACGCCATCACTTATTTCATATATTCCCTGAGACTAAAAAAAAAAAAAAAATCTCACCCTCTCTCAGCCTCCTTTTGTCTGTGTGAGAAGTAGAACAATAATACCAGCATCCAAATTTGTTGCATTGATCAGTGGGATAATCCGTGCAAAAAATCCTTCTTGCCTTGCACAACATATTGTAAACAATTGCTGAAGGAAAAATTAATGGTAATGGTGGCTCCTGCAGGACAAGGAAGGTCTGGGTTTGCCAGCCCTTTTCCTTTAAACATGATGCTAATGAGAGGCCTTCCCTTTTGGGTCCGTGAGTCTCACTCAGGAAAGAATTTGGACATAAATTTACAGTTTGCAGATTGAAACTCTTTCTGAGGCTCCTTGGTTTTGAGGGACCCCAGAGGAATGACGGCTTAAGCACACACAGTAGCAGAGAGGAGGTATGTAAGAGATTCCTGTAGAACAGCAGAAGTGCCTCTTTTTAAGAGGAACAGGAAGTGGTGGATACATCCCAATTTGTCCTTGAATTTCAGGAGCCGAGACCTTCCACTGAAATTCCACCCTGGAAGTTTTGAGAAGTTTTTCTCTTTACAAGACTAAAGATTTGCAATCTGTAAAATATGAAGCAACATCTGTTGTTTCTTGCTTTTAGCACATGGATAAAGGGAGAATTGTTGAACTTCAGGCCTGTTCTGGCCAGTTGACCTATGGCCTGGTTTCCATAAATACATTCTCACTAGCAGCTTTAGCAATGTCATCAGGAGGCCAACCTAGGGTGAGCTTCATTATGTCCTGGCAATATCTCAATCAGGCATGAAAAACTTGGGACAAATCTGATTTCTTGTTATCGTTTTAGGAAATAGCTTTAAATACCAGCCTCTGTTCCCCAAGCACTTTGAAACAAAGTAAAATTAATGTTACATTTAAAGCCAGCCACCCCAACACAGGGAAACCTTAGCAAATGCTTCTCAAAGACCAATGGGCAAGCCACACCTCCTCAGAGCTTGTCTAGCCCTATTCTTGCTTTGTACCCCATCCTTCAGGAGAAGTTGGGGAGAACAGACAGTGTTGCGTTCTGCATGAGAAACTTACCTAAGCTTCGAGGTTTAGGGCCTAATTTTTAATGAGACAGTTTCTTGGAAGTACATCAAGCTCAGCCTTGAATCAGAACATCTTTTGGGGAGAAATATGTATTTAGATATTCATTTAAAAATTCATCCTTAAATAACAAAGTATTTTGTTGCAACTCCTACTTGATGCATTCCAAATTTTCTCTGACTCTTTTTTGATTACAATGATGTCATTAATAATGGATGGAATGGGCAGAAATGGGAGTGAGAGATTGTGCCAGGTTCTCAGCCACAAACAGGGCAGGCAGTGGAGGCAGATATGTCGTAGTTCTGTTGGGCTGGAGAATCCAGTGAGAACCAGCCCAAGAGCTTGCCATCTTGGCTTCTTTTTTTGGATGCCTGTGATTCGTATCCTAAAATTGTTCTGATTTAACCAAAAGAAATGTCTTTCCACCTGGTGGGCACACAATGAGTTACTAAAGGTCTTTGGCTAGCAGATTGAGTTCTCTGAAGGCCAGAAGAAGGCTTCCTCTTTGTGTTTGTACCGGCAGCCTCTGTTTCTCCTAGTCTCTCCTCATCCCATTCCACTCATCCCTCCACTGACGGTGATCTCTTCAAGCTCACCAGTGAACTGTGTGTGACCCAACAGAATGGTCTCCTCTTTTCACATCTCATTTGATCTTTCTGCCAGTTCACTGGTCTTTTCACTTGCTTTACTTGACTTCATGTTCTCCTGGCTCTCCTTTGCGGTCCCCCCACCCCTTCTCAGTCTCCTCTACTGTCTTGTCCCATCCCACCATTTTCCAAATGAGAGGGTTCACTGGGGCTCATGTCTGGGCTTTCTTCTCTCCATCTACATCCTGCCCTTGTGAAGCCATCCACCTGTCTTGCTTTAATGGTCACACAGTTGCCTTCCATGTTTCCATGTTTCTTTTATTTTTTTATTTTTATTAAAATTTATGAAAAATTACACAAACTTACAAGCCATTACACAAGATTACAGACCACAATACATTGTGCCTTTTGCTTATGACAGTGAGCAATGTAAACAACCACATAAACTTTCCTAGTCCTATGTCTTCAAGTATTTTACCTATTTTGTCTTCTAGAAGGTTTAATGTTTCTGTCTTAATGTTTAGATCTTTGATCCATTTTGATTTTAATTTAGTATATGGTGAGAGATATGGGTCCAATTTCATTCTTCTATAAACTGACAACCAGTTTTCCCAACACCATTTGTTAAATAGGATATCTTTCCTCCAACATATGTATGACAGACCAACAGCCTTCCATGTTTCTATCTCCAACACCAATCCTTCCTTTCAAATGTGTTGTGCTAAATGTTCTTTCTAAAGGAGAACACTGACATGAAGTTGGCTGTAGAGAGTGTTCCTTTCCGTCTATGGCCTTTGATTTCCTTTTGCTGTCATCCATCTAGAGTTACTCTTTCAACAAATTCAAGTAGCAGAAATCGTTCCTTGGATAAACTTCATTGGCTCTGATACTGCCACTGCACAAAGCTCTTTCAACAAATTCAAACAGGGTAATCTATTCTGCGTCAGACATGGTGCTACCTGTGATAGGGATTAGAGACTGGAAAATAGAAAGTTCTAGTGCACTGGACCATGTGATTTCAGTGGAGAGAAGTATGCATTCATTCATACAGTCATCCATATAAACATAGCCACATAGAAGTATTCATTTCACAAATGTTAACTGAGAAACTCCAACATAGCAGGGATTATGCCACACACTAGGGCTATGGTGAGGAGCAGGGTATAGAGCTTGCCCATGTGTAGCCTGTAGTTTAGTTAGAGTCAGAAGACAACCACAAGGCAGCATTAAGTGTCACACAGAGATGATTTAAATGCAGAAATGAGTATAGATAAGGATTTCAAATCTAGCCTGCATGTTGTTGTGGTATGTGTTGTAGGTTATGTTGGAAATACTTGTATTTTCCATGTTCTGCAGCTTGCTTTATGATATTCACCAAGGAGCATTTTCCAGGACATTGTTTCCTAATACAGCTGTGTAACCCTATCCCCAATGAGCTGAACTTGACTTGAAGCGCTCATTTCGTCTAAGCCCAACCCCTCTGCTCTCTAAGGGGAAGGTAGAGATGGAATGCAGGGAAGAGGTGTTCTACTTCTCCATCAGTAGGAGGCTCTGGGCCTGCTCCTGTCATAGTCATCACATAAGAGCACCAACTGAGAGAGATGATCTGGCTCTCTAGGGAGAAGCGCTGAGGGAAAGAAAGCCAAAGTCACCCTCCTTCTCACTTTCATCCCACATAGCCACAAGAGGTCAATCGCTTTCCTCATGAAAGTGTCATCTCTACCCTATAGAATTATGGCCCTTGCCCCAGCCTGTGGCTTTGTAGGCTCCAGATCGGAGGGGTGAGGGAGAATGAAATACCATGAAGGTTCTCTCTAGAGACAGAATATGTGAGTTTCCATAGAAATGTTACCATAGGAGGTACGGTTCCACAGAAAGAAATGCGTGACATGTCCTCAAATGATAATTGGTGAACGATGAATGGGCTCTAGGGTGAGCAGGAGTTAGCCAGCATCCATTCAGGTCAGCTGTCACAGAGAACACTGGGGATGTGTCGATGAATGACATCAGGTCTCTGCTCCCAAGAAGTCAGTTCCTAGTGTGATACAAGATGCTGAGGTGCTAACAAGTAAACACCATTCGGTGTTACCACTATCCTAACAGCTCATGCTTACTGAGCCCTTATCATGCCCAGGTGCCCAGGTGCAGCTTCATGAGCAATGTTCTATTTAATCCTTAAAACAACCCAGTATATACATTTACTAGTCCCCACTCTTCAATTAAAGAAACATAATCGCAGTGAGGCTAAATAAGTTTCAGTGTCACAAAGCCAGGATTCAAAGGCAGGATTCAAACCAGGCATGCAAACCAGATTCAAACCAGATGGCCTGCAAAATTTGAACTCTCAAGTGCCATTGACATTGCCTTTAGGTCTGGGCTGAAGCTTGAGTTTTGGAATGCATTGCAAAGACCACTGAGGGGAGACTTCTTTTGTGGGAAGAGTGGCAGCCAAGGGCTGGAGCTCTTGGAAGAAGCAGTGGAATGTCACGGGCTCATTGACCTGTGATAGCACGCACTATGGAGACCATGAGGCCTTTTCTCCAGGAGATGTTTGACCCTTTCAAGAATTTTAAGATGATTTACTCCTTTGTTCAGGTGCATCTGCTTTATCCCTGTTTCCTCTCTAAGGATGCATAAGGGACCCTGGGGAAGCGGTAGAGAAGTAGTTTTTGCAAGAACTTTCTGAGCACCCAACCCAATCAGGCTGAACTCTTGACCATTTGCATTTGGAAGCCACAAGGCCTGCAAGTGTGCCTTGTGCATGTCAAAATGAAACACATATCACATAGGTTTGGTTTTTCACACGTATATGACATTGTTGGAAAGACACAATGACAAAGGACAACAAAGCAGTCATCGGGAGGTGAGGACAGTGTTGTGACTAACACGGGGCAGCATGGTGGGGAGTGTTGAGTGATCAGTTAAGATGGTAGTTCCATAAATCTCTACAGATGTTAGAACTCATAGAGCTGTACATGAGGGAAAGTCACTTTTACTGTTTGATAATTTGAAAGAGTAAAATTTTAAAAGAACCAAGCACACATCCTCGTGTGTGTTTTATTTCTCACCTCTCAGTTCTTGTACAAAAGTGCAGGCACTCACAGCACTTGATGACTTATTTGACAGGACTGGACGAAGGGTAATGGATGGGGCAGATTACTTGAATTTGACCCTTCGTTCTTTTTAAGTCATGAGAAACTAACGTATCTTCCCATGTACCGTCTCCATTATTAAGCTACCAAGGGTCCTTATTTGAAAAATGCCCTGTGGGCATTTTGGAGGTTTCTGTGAGCATACTGACACTGTGCAGAGAAGTAACTTGAAGCTGAAAGAAAGAGCATTTTTGCCCAAAGGGTAGCCTATAATCCTCAACTGTTCAGCTTCCCCACTTTTTATCAGTGTTTGACACAATTCCTTTTCTTGCTTGTACTTGTAGCACAGAGCAGGTGGACCTTGACTTATATAGAATCTGACCCACTAAATGGGTCACCCACAAAGTTTTCTGCAAACACTAAAAGATGGAACCTTCAGTTCCAGTGCTGAAGGGCAGAGGGGCCACTCATTCTGCCAAATTGAGGGAGTTCCCTCCTCTTTTCCTCCCCTCCGCTTGTTCCTCCTCTTGCAGTATGGAATATACTGTAGTCCTGGACAGGAGAGTAGGAAAAAAAAATTAGTTACAAATTGTATTCTAATTATGCTGGCTTCTGTAATATGCATAGTATTTGCCCCCAAACTTCTCTCCTTACTGAATGAGACCTTTGGCAAGGCATATGCAACTTTGGTGCTTTCTTCATGTGAGCTAGGTGAATATGCCTTGGATCACTCCCAGAAACACTGTTTGGGGCAAACGTCAGAGTGCTAGGTACATTTTTATGGTGTTGAAGATGAATTGAGCAGGATTTATGATCGACTGGCTTGGATACTACCAGTTATTTCCATGGGAGTTTATGTTTTTGTTTCCAACCTACTGAGCAACCAAATCACAGATAGAGTTTTATAACCCACAGCACATTTCATCTAATTTATTTTAAAAGTTATGAACAGAGAGCCACGCTTCACAAGGAGTACGTGTTTGACATAAAGTCCAAGTTCACATGAAGGTATTCTGACATGTTAGACAAGATGCCAATTTGTGATTGTACCTCAGAGTGATTAGGCAGGACTGAGCAGTAATTCTTATTGTGACGATAATTCATTTGTGTTTGTCCATGGTCAAACCAATCATTTTTGATGTGTGGTCTTGGGAGGAAGAATGTTTCTTCTCTTTCTTTCCTAGCAACAACTTTTTTCTTTTCTTTTCTTTTCTTTTCTTTTCTTTTCTTTTCTTTTCTTTTCTTTTCTTTTCTTTCCTTCTCTTTTCTTTTCTTTCTTTCTTTCTTTTTTTTTTTTGGTGCTGGGGATTAAACTCAGGGCCTTGTGCTTGCGAGGGAAGTACTGTAACCACTGAGCTAAATCCTCAGCCCCCCATCAGCATTTTGAGAAGACATCCTCTCTTGCTTCTTGACTCGGAATTATTCTGTTCTCTCAACCCCATGGCATTTTCCTGGGGCCATTCTTATAGCCTTTGCCATAATTTGCTTCATGGAATAATTATTCCTCCATTTGTCACATCTCTGAAGAGTCTACAAGCCCCACCAGGGCAGCCAGGTCTTGCTTGGAGAACTATGCTCAGTGCTTTGCTGGTTATCTGGGATTTATCTCTTGAGAGAGTTAAAAGCAAAAGAGATTTACCTTGAATTTTAAGAAAATTATTGAGACCATAATGCTAAGTGTAATAAATTAGACACAAAAAGATAAATATCATATGGTTTCTTCTTATACAAGAAACCCCAAATATAAGTAATTTATAGAGCAAAATAGAAGAGAGATGGTAGGAAACAGGTAGGTAGACTTTTTGGAGATGGGAAGGAGATCTAGGGAAGGACATGAGTAAAAATGATCAAGATGTGATATATCTATGTACTGATTTCCCAAGATGAATGTAATTCTTATGTATCACAAACATACTAATGATAAAAAAGAAAAAAAGAAAATAACTTTTTTCATTTAGAAAAGTTTTCATTTAGAAAACTGTATCTTTCAATCCCCGGCACCACAAAAAAAAAAAAAAAAAAAAATTTAGCACCATAGAAAACTGTATCTGTTGATTACAGAAAAATTTCAAACATTGACAAGACAGGAAATTCAAATCATCTGTAATCTACCACTTAGATGAATAAGCTCATTACTTAGTTCTCTTTAATGTGTACAGTTACTATGGTTTCTGTGAAGCCAGCAATGATTATGACATAGCCAGTGCCCTTAGGAACCTCCCAGACCTGGGGGGAAGAAGAAACTCGTTCTGCAGGAAGTTGGAAGCCAGTACAGCCTTTGAGTAAGACACTGACATTATGGAAATATTTAAGGAATATTGATCTGACAGCAGTATGAAGGATGGGGTGAAGAATGTGAGGTCTGAAACATAGAGACCAGTTAGGCAACCATTATTAAAAGGTCACACATCTTTACTATTGAACCTTAAAGTAATGAGGGCATCATGTGACCCACGTGACCCACCTCCCAAGTGACTTACCTTTGGGACTTCTAGAAGGAAACTAAGTGGTTAGGTTTATCCTCTTCATATTTATTCTATTACAGTAGCGCTAAGAATCCATCACTGTGGTAGTGGTGTATACAATGCTCGCTCTCATGTGCATTCCTCTCTCTCTCTCTCTCTCTCTCTCTCTCTCCCCCTCCCTCCCTCATCCCTCTTCCCCCTCTCTCCCTCCTTCCCTCCCTAACAGGACAAATTCCTAGGCCACACTACAGAATCTGTGTGTGAAAGGACATATATTAACTCTCCATTCAGTCAGTCACTGATTTTCCATATTAATGAATGCGTTCCAAGATATTTTGATTTTCTTACCTGTGCCTCCAGTCAGAAAGGTCTAGAAGCCAAGGCGTTTCAGGCTAGAAAAGATGTGGAGAACCCTCATTTTATAGTTGAGGAAAAAGAAACCTGGTCAGCCTTGCCCTTGGTTTCACATGGTAAGGAGCAGAAGTGGCCTCCAGTTTAGCTCCAGACTGTGCACACTCTGACCCAGCCATTGGCCAGCGGTTGCTTCCAGGCTGGAGAGGATATCGGTGCTTCTACAAGGCAGAGCTTGCAGGACAGTGGGCCTAACAGTTGGAGCCCAGAAGAGGTTTGCTGTTGATCTAGCAGAGGTAGTGCAGTGGTATAAAAACAACCAACAAGCAAACAAAATCGAGCAAACACATCACACTCATGGTGTGGTTTTTCCTCTTTCTATTTATAGCTGGAGTTACCTTTCAGTTTCGTCCTAGGAAGGCATGTGGTTTGAACAGCTTAGTAAACTGTGATCTGGTGTGGAAGATGGCATTAGGGTTGTTTGGCTGGAAGAGGTACTAAGTTTTTTTTGCCTATATAGCATGTACCTCTTATCTTCTGGTGATGTTTAGATATAAAAGGACTCTCTTCGGAGTGCCAAATACCGCATTGTAACCAGTGGCAGGAACAGTAAATGCCCGTGTACTCATTCAGAGAAGGGAAACACCTTTGGCAAATCCCTGCCTTGGGAAGGTGTGAGCCAGCTTTCTCAGAGGGATGATCTTAAATTGGGGAGGCGTGGTTTACTGCTGGCTTTTCATTCTGTGTGGCCGCTGAAATTCTTAGGGAATGGAAAGAGGAAAAACATAAGTTAGAGTTTCAGAGCCTGTTTCTTAGAAACTTGACTTTGATCATTCTTTCCTATTTATATACTTTTTTGCAGTACCGGGATTGAACCCAGGGCTTCACGTGTACTGTAGACCAACATTTGAATGCTGCAAACAGCCTTTCATTAGGCTCTTATTACAAGACTCATACATTTAGGATACGGCTGAGTAGAGAACCTCTGAGTTTTTGCAAAAAGTAAATTCTACCTTCTCCCTATCCTTGGGTAAAACTAGAAATACCAAGGCCTTTGTATATTACCTGCAGAAGCCAAAGACTTTATTTCCATATAGTTTTGTTGTTTGGGTATGTTGGAGGCCTGGAACAATTTGGACACAGAAAGGTTTTTGATTTTTTTTTTTTTTTGATTGGAAGAAAACTAAGCCCCTAAACTAGATAATGTGATGTGTTCTATTTTTAATGAGTTTATTTTCCTGTTTCAGCTTAGAGGTGTTGGTTCATCATTTTGATTCCTGACAAAAGGATTCTGCATAGATTCTCAGCTCCCTTTGGGTTGGAGTTTCACAAAAACATCTGTGCTAGAGTAAAGGGGGTTCATACTATCCTAGATAGTGTTCTCTTGAAGATTTCCTACAAGCATATGTAGCTGGAGGTGTCTCTGTCAGTCTCACTGGTGGCTAGAAAAGTTGACAGTTATACAAAAGAAGAGCTTTTTCTGTCATATTCCTTTAGTAAAGACCAAACTCTATTATTGCAAATGGGCTGTATCCAGTGCTCAGGCATGCCAATATCTTCTCCAGCACTTAGTCACTATTGCTAAGCATTTTGGGTAGTTAGGGAGTAAACAACCCCCAGAGATTGGCCAGCAGGGGAAAAAAATGACTAGAATTCTGATTATGGTAGAAAATCCTTCTCAATTTATAATTCATAAGAAATTTACTTCAGAGGAGAATTGATTTTGGAGCTCTCCCCCATTTCTACTGTCCTTTGTTTTCATTTTTTATTTTCTGCAGACAGCCAATTATTAAATGCAGGGTACATGTGTACCTCAGTGACCCAAGTTGCTAGAGATTCATGAAGTGCTTCAGCCCAGAGCAGCCAGTGGAGGTTTGGGGTGTCTGAACAGCCCTTGAGTTTTCAACTGCAATTATAAATCCTTCTGGTCAAGCTGCAGTCTGGGAAGCGTGCGATCCCTGTGTCAGACTTTCGGTAAACAGCTGCAGTAGGGAAGCAGCTCAGGCTGGTTTATTACCATCCCCCCGAGCTGCTGAGGTCACTGCCTGGGCAGGGTGCTGCAGCACGTGGGATCTGCGAGAGCTTTGCAGCGCAGGCTCTGAGATTCGCTGAGGAAAATTGCTGCTTGGCAAACGACTACTTTTGGCTTTAAAGAGAAAAGATTAAAAGACTATGTATCTGTCCTCCTGAGTAGCAGCGAAATATTTTGTTCCTATATCTTCATTTTTGTCTCTTCTCTGGTTTTGGAAAAGTCATCTTTTCAGGGGGAAAATCACTGCATCTCCAAAACAGTAGATCATATTTTCCACTCTGTATGCATTTTACTATCCTTTTACCTTATGTTTGTGAATATTAAAACAATCAAACTCCTACAGTCTAAACTTTGTTTCTACTAAATAATTGAGCAGAATAGTTATTAGCTGAATTCTAGCAGCTTTTAGATAGAAACATCACTTTATTATGGCATAAACATAGCAGAAAAAAAATAAAACACCTTAGCACAGCACATGTTTCCCTGGGAGTCTGACAAATATGTTGGCCTCGATGTGAACAAGGAGTATTCTCCCAGACTTAATGAAGCTCATGCACTCTTCCTTGCCACACGGCACTAGGCACCCAATACCCTGCTGGATTGAGTCCATGACTTTGAAAATTATCAGTTTCTTCCCAGAGACTAGAAAAAGCAAATTTAGAGTATATGCTACATTTGTTATCTAAGTATATCTGTACTGATTTATGTTCATTTCTAAATTTCTTTGTTTTGGTGGTGCTGGGTGGAACCCAGGACCTCATGCATGCTAGACAAGTGCTCTGCCACTGAGCTACACCCGTAGCCTTTGGCAAGTATTAAGCCCCTGCACTGGCCCAAGGTAGTCGTGCTGGACACTGAAAGTATGCCAGGTGGTGGGAAACAGGATGAACTCTGCCTTCAAAGGTCTTACAGTCTCTTGAGAAGATCAAACATTCACACGTGCATTCACACACATACACACACACACTGATAAGCTAACGCTTCATGCCGGTGGACCAGGATGAATGGTGTGGAGTGCGGATGCTGTAGAGTAGCATAGGAAAGCAGGCCATCACTGGGTTCTCATACAGCCAGGAAAGGGCTCTGTGAAAATGGAGCTTGAACTGGGCTGGATAGAATTGAAAGAGTACTGTAAGCACTGGGGTTGGGAATTCATAATATTGCCCAACTAAGGTAAAGTGTTGTGGAGAGTCTCTTACTTGCTGAGTGCAACAGGCAGATTCAATAATGAGACGGGCATCATCTGGGCTATCATGGAGCTTATTCTTTAGTAGGGAGGTTATTTTAATTATTTTTTACTGGCTAACTCAATACAATTGTGAAAATTGTTTGAATAAATTGAGAGTCCATTTGAACTGCTTAAAAGAAAAAAGATTATATTGGTGGAGTCTGTGATTAGAGCCTGTCCCTGGATCCCTGTGGCAGAATACAGTAACTGGAAGATCAGGAACTCAAGATTCCGTGTCCATCATTTTGGATTATGCAGACATTTTTGCTGCTTCTATGTTTGCGTTAAATTTACCTCCTTTCTTCTCCCTACAGCATAGATGTACACATGTATACATATACTCATGAGGATTTTTTCTGCTTTTATGCTCTTGTGATCGCATTAGCCTCTACTTTAAATCTACTTCCTAGTTTGAGGATCTAGCAGAGATTGACCGGAATTCCCATGTCCTGATGCCAAAGTGGGCTGGCTTGGGTCTCTCGTCCATTCTGATCCAATCAGTTCTGCTTTGTAGAGCAAACCATGCAACTTTGAGAAGAGTTTTGAAGTCATGTGACTTAGTGTAATAAAGAGCAAGAGAAATGATTGCCATTTCAACTAGAGAGAGTTGTTGCTGTTAAAAGAGTTGAGGACCAAGCAGAGGTTTGCTATCCGACCTGAACACAGTGTGTTTGGTAAACACTAGGAAGACTGGTATCATGGGAAACCAAGTTCTCCACTGTAAAAAGTGGTGAGAATGTAGAGTGGATCTAGAATATGTAAAGAACTCAAAAAATTAGACCCCCCAAAATAAAAGACCCAATCCAAAATTGGGCAAGTGAAATGAATAGATATGTCTCAGAAGAAGAAGTACAAGTGGCCAATAAACATATGAAAAAATATTCAACATCTCTGGCTACTAGACAAATGAAAATTTAAAAAATACTGAAATTTCATCTTACACCAGAAAGAATGGCAATAATCAAGAAATCAAATAATAACAAGTGCTAGTGAGGCTTGGAGAAAAAAGAACCCTTCTACATTGTTTGGGAATGCAGACTAGTAGAACCATTATGGAAATCAGTGTGGAGATTTCTCTAATTAACTAAAATTAGAAATTCCATTTGACTCAGTTATTCACCTTCTAGATACCTTCCCAAAAGAGCTAAAGACATCATGTTACAGCAATGCACGCATACCGATTTATAGAGCAGCATAATTCACAATAGCTAAGTTTTGGAAGCAGCCTGTATGACCATCAGTGGATGAATGGATAAAGAAAATGTAGTCTTTCTATATAACAGACTATTACTCAGATATAAAGGAGGATAAAAATGGAAGACATTTGAAGTAAAGTGAATACACCTGGAAGATATAATGTTATTGACGCACAAGCTTAAATACTGTACGGTATCGCTCATTTGAGTAAGGCAAAGCACAAATAAAGAGCAACACAAAGGAGTGATAGAGGGAAACAGATCTTTTACAAATGAGAAGGGGTCCAGGGGACCAAGGATGAGCAGGTAGTGGGGGAGGGAATGGGAAAGTAAAATTGATTTAAGATGTATCAGGTACTTGTATCAAGTATTCACAATGAATGTAAACACTGATGTTTTAAACATGAACTAATAATAATAATAATGAAAATGGGCATAAGGATGTAGAGATGGAGGGAGGGAGGGAGGGAGGTGGATGGGGGAGAGGAAAGGTAATAAAAAAGAATCAAGATGTGTTATGTACATATACCTACTCCCTAAGATGAATGTAGTCTTCATGTGCAGCAGATATGTGCTAAAAAACATAAGGAGAGTGGGTCTGTGTTTCAGGAGAGCATGTTAAGAATGGAAAAGGGAAGTCTTCATAGATCATGGGTGTCGAAGCACATTCTGACTGGTCAACTCACAGAGAAATGACAGAGAAAATTCTTGCATTCTGCGGGGAGTTGTGGGAATGAAGTATTTTCTAAGATTGCTTCCCAACGTGTAGTTCTTTGATTAGAGGCTCCTATAGATTCCTCTGAGAGTGACTTTGGTGATTTCTCTCCCCCCATTGGGAGTGCGCTACCCTCTGGGGAGCAGGAGACTCCTATGAGGTGAAGGCAGCCCTGCTTCTACCATTATACCTTCTGCAAACACCACAATAACATCATCCTTTAACAAAACAGTGTCCTTCAAAGACAAAAATGGAAGAGACTCAAAAATAGCTGACCCTTCCTCACTAGAAATAATGCAATATACATTATGGAATGCACATGCCCTTTGTCTTGGAGAAAACTCCAAAACATAGGATATATTTTTTGTATAGTGCCTATTATTTTAGAATATTTAAATTATTTAACATTTTGTAAGTCATTGTGTATATAAAACTTTAGTATATAAAGTATTTGCTTTACTATGAGGGATGCAGGAATATGTTTCTAATATTTTATGCACGTGTGTTGTATAAAATAAAATTAGAACAATTATGTACAGACGGTTTTGTATCCATTGTTTCTTAGCAATATATAGTGATCATTTCTCCATGTCATTACATACTTCTCATGGCGATATTGTTGTACAAAAACATATTCACATGTATACTTTATGTGGGGAAATTTAATTGTCAGGCTTCCCCTCCTGACATGATTATAAGAAATTGCTTTATTATAAACATTTGACTGCCTCTCTAATTCTTCAGTACAGCTTTCAACAATTGAAATTTCTAAGAAAAATGATGTGAAATTTTAAGGTCTGGTTACATGGTTGCAAATTGCTTGTTAGAGAAGACACACTAATTCATACTTCCACAGGCAGTATGTGGGAGTGGCCGACAACACATCCTTGTTGCTTCTAAGTATTATAGCAACTTGAGAGATGGAAAGCTTTGCCATGGTAGGAGCCATAGCATTTTCTTCTTCACTAATCTTGACCTGTATCAGGCATGTTATGCATGTTTGTTGAATAGACCACAGTCAAAAGTGTAGGTGGTAGGCTCAATTGAGGTGACATGTGATTTGTTCTCAGCTGTGGGGAATTGAAGAAGAAATTAATTTAAGCATGTGTAGGAGGAATCAGTGGAGAGACAGAATTGAGAAGTGAAGGGCTAGTGTAGAATGATGCCGTTAAATGCTTTGGAACTTAATATAAGCAAATAGGCCAGAGAAAGAAACTTGTTAAAAATACATTGTGGTTTGTCCCATGGAGCACAGTGCAGGTGACTGAAGAGTAGATGGTGGATTGTTTCGATGTAAAAATCAGTGGATTGAACCATAGAACCCATTTGGATAGATGTAAGGATCCCAGGGCCTAGGACTAAATGTAAACTGGGTAGGTTGTAGGGAGATCAGGTTGTATTAATAAAATCCAGAATTTTACATTCATCTATTCATTCTTTCCTTCCTTCATTCTCCAATTTAAAACTGTTTTGAGTCAAAACTGTTGTTTTAGTTATATTTTCTAGAGTCAATAGTTTGTAAGAGAGCAGATTTAATAGAGGACATTTATAAGTTACAATATTCACCCACAAGCCAAGTGCAGGATGTGCCAAATGTCTATCTGTGCACTGGAGACCCAAAAGATCCAATCAAGGGCTGGGAGCCCACGATAATGTCGCATGTAAATCCGTGTCTGTAGATGATGGCTGAAGAAATCTTTACTGGAACCAGGATACGCTGCTCGCAGCAGAGATGATAACCAGAGCTCCCCTGAAGCAACAGCAGCCATCCTCAATGACATCAAGGCCCCGAGCTCCTTCCTCGATGAGAACAGTCAAGTTCCTTTCAGGAGAACCAGCCACAGCAGAGCTTCTCCTGGGAAACAGCCCACCAACTAGCTACGGCTCCCGCTCTGCTTTATGTTGCATTAGCAACAACCCTCAAGTGGATCTCGTATGCCCAGCATCACACCAACTCAGTCCGGCTGGGCGTTCTGGCTCAAGTTGACCACATTAAGTCCACCACAACTGTTCTGCAGTGGAAATGCAGTTATGAA
The DNA here is from genome assembly GCA_004026905.1 of Hystrix cristata. Lineage (NCBI taxonomy): Eukaryota > Metazoa > Chordata > Mammalia > Rodentia > Hystricidae > Hystrix > Hystrix cristata. The sequence continues at coordinate 296,441 of PVJO010000055.1, read as the reverse complement.
CATAGCATAGGTGTTGCCTTTTGGGTAACTTGTTCCTATGCATTGCACAATGAAGCTAGTACAAACTTTGCACTATGGGCCTAAATGTATCATCCTGGCTTTTGATTAAATGAGGATTGCTCACTCTGCTCTGGCTACACGGGATCTTCAAATACACTAGACATGTGCCTACCTCAGGGCTTTTGCATTGGACAGTTCTTCAATGTAAAATGAGATTTTCTCAGCTGGGACTAAATCTTTCATATCATTCAGGTCTTTGCTCATTTCTTACAATGTCAATGTGGCCAACACTGAGCAGCCAATTTCATACCACAGCCCACTACCCCCAAACTCTGGCATTCCTGGTCCCTTCTCCACTGCTCATATTTCCCTTTTTTCATCAAATTATGCTACACCCTTTACACACTTTGTAATTTACATATTTGTTATGTTCATTGCTTATTATCATTTTCCCACATTTCTTCATGAAAGCAAAAATCTCTATTGCTTTGGGTCATGCTGAGTCACTGGGGCTTAAAACTATACCTTCCATGCAGTAGTAGATCACTTTGTATCTGTGGAGTGAAGCACTGATCATGTGATTGTCAAGTAACATTGAAGAGACTCTTCCTAACCAGAAGAGCAAGGGAAATCACATGTATTCCCTGGGCTCTTGGCTATGGACTCCAGATCCAAAACTGAAGAATCACCTCATTGCATTTTGGGGGACTAAGGGCAAGATCAACAAGACCTATAGGAAAAAATCAGAGAGAGAATCTGGATTTTAGAGTATCCTGCACCACAGTGTCATAATAATAATAATGCAGGCCAGCATCTCAGAGCTCTTTAGTGAAGGATCTCATCTAAGAATTGAGGCCAGATTTCTGTGCCTGTTACTGCCACTTCTGTTATTGCAGTCTCAGCCCTTCCTTACCCATTTCTCTCTCTCAGTGGAGGTCTCAGGAAACAGATGCCCAGATCTACCCTGCTTTCAACACCACAGCAGGAGAGGATCTTGGGAAAAAGATTTGGCGGGATAGACTTTTTTGGAAGTAGTGCAAAAGTATCAGTATGGAAGCTGAGGGAATGGGAAATGTGGAGGGGTGGTTCTGAGCAAGTTTTGGGTTCTTTAGTAAACCTGAGAATTGTTACTCATCCTTTTTGGGGTGTGGGTAATGGGGTGGAGGGACAGCCACAGCTGGTTTGTGCTGAGTCACACACTTGTATTTGTGCTTTGCCTTGCATGGAGGAATCCAAGGTTGATTCACGATGACTTGGTTAAAATTAGCACTGTCAGAGAGCTCCCTAAAGCATCTTGTGAAAAGTCTTCTAAAATAAATCAACCTTCCTTTTGGGATTTAGTCATCCCTTTGCTTGTTTCTTCAACTGGAAATGATTTTAATGGGAAGGTAAGCTAGTAATGTCTTAGTGGTTGCCATATATGAATGTACAGGTTGTTATGAGGCAGGGTGGTAAGGTACAAAGGGTCAGATAATGGTACAGGGTCAAAGTACTGGCTGTAGCACTAACCTCTGTGACCTGTGCTATGTGATTTTCCGTGACTTCTATAACTTCCCTGAGTTTTATGCCTGTATTAACATCTGCCTTGCCAAGAGCCACTAGATGTACACCCGAATGAAAGAATATATATGTAGCATGCTTTTTGGCACCTGTAGGCCCTCAAAAATGGAAACAGAAATGCCAATGTGCACTGATTGCCATAGATCCTTTACTGTGTCGTAAAACAAGCTGATCACTGTCTGACTGTTTTCATGGAGACCTCCTGTTCCATGCCTTCCTTATAGCTCTCAGGGAGCCACCATTCATGGGGACTACTTGAGGGTAAATTTCTTCCTCCATATTAGCACTCCCATCACTCTATGTCTGCCCTTCACTACAACATCCATGAATGAGTGTACCAATATGTTCATTAACTGTCCACCTATTAGAATTTCTGCGGTCATTGGTTATAATGTGCCCTATGGTTTCCATCTTATTTTGCCCTGGGGCAGTTAGTCATCTTAGTATAGTATAATATTGTGCATCCTTCAAGGACAGAGCCTTGATTGCTCAGTTCTGTACCCCAACCTTTTGGCACAGGCAAGCACAGAGTAGATGTTCTGTAAAGAATGGCTAGAATTGAAATACATGGGAAGATGTGATTAAGGTAGCCTACGGGTGCATTGTCACTATCTACAGTTACCCTATGTCTTTATTTGTACATATATATGCCCTTGCTGCTTGCTCTGTTGTCCATTTTACTCCTGTATGGTGTCAGATAAGTGGAGATGCCTAGATGGCTCATTACTGTCCAAGTCATCTCCAAGAGAAGAGAGAATATCTCTTTCTTGTTCATGGTTATGTCTTCAGCCCAGAGATTAAAGCTTCTGATGACTATCTTTTCCACAAATGGGAATAACCTGTCTGAAAATGAAGCCGAGACAGAAAAAAGCAAAGCGAAGAGAGAGACGAGGCAGTGCACTGCTGATATTGTTCAAACCCTCAGATCACGTTCTGCCTGAAGCCAAGGTACTCCCTTGGACATGTCACTTGTGGGTCAATAAAGTCCCATTGTTGCTACAGCTAATTTGAGTGGGGTTTCTGCCATTTGCAATCAAAATGGGACTAACTAACACATCTTCTCTCCATTATGTCCTAATGTTCCAGGAAAATCAAAAGTAACTTGTCATCAGCAAAAGGTTATAAATTCTAGTATCAAAGTTTCCATGTGGTTATCTTTTCCTGCCTTGATCAATTCTGAAGTGCAGAGATAATGATGCCACTAGAGACATAATGCTTTAGTAATGGGCTAAGGAGCACCAGAGGAGGTAGAGAGGGTATTCTTTTAAATAAAAAAGTGACATTTGAGCTGACACCTCAATAATGAGAAGCAGCCAGTCATGTGCTTATCTAGAGACAAGGTATTCTAGGTAGAGGAAAGTGCAAGAACAAAGGCCCAGAGACAGGAAAGAGCTGAGTGTTGGTTAGAGAATTCCACAGAAGGTTCATGTGGCTAGAGCTGTGTGCAAGAGGAGGAGATGGGTAGGAATGGAAATAGGCAAGGGTCATTTGCATTTTTCAAGAGAAAACATGAGTTGGGGAATGATCAGCAGTCTGGGCATCTGGGCTGGTGTGCTACGGAAGAGGAGTTAAAGTGGGCAACAGTGAAGGTAGCAAAGGAGGCTTGAATTCACATAATAACTGTGTGGGATAGTTTATGTGGTTGGCACTGTGTCGCTCAGTGTAGCTGTAAAAGATGACGTCTGCAAGGTCACATTGGCAAATCAATTGCTGTACTACCAACCTAGAAAAGTCAGTGAATCATCCTTATGTTTTGATCATATAGTTAAATGTATTCTATTTGATCCTTTAGTAAGTTAGCAGAGCTGAAAATAAATGGCTCAGGTTTTGGAAATAAGTTAACCTCTCACATTCACTAGAGCTTAATTTCAAAATTGCCTTCTCCTTGTCCAAGCTGGGACAGTAATGTTCTCTTTCTCAATGAGACTACCTTATTCTCAGAATTTGGCCTCATGTCCGAAGGGGGGTACCCTAAACATGAACTTACAACATTAATAAATTGGTATTATGAAACTCATCATACTGCAATAATGCTGAAGATTTAGTGAAGTGTGAAAGATAGTAGTGTATTTCTGTTTTCGAGTTATGGGACGTATTTTCAAAATGCCTTCAAATCACGTTTACTCTTCCACATTCAAAGCATCACTAAATCTTTAATATGTGCATGTACCAAGTAAGGAAACTGCCATCTAGGAAGATTTTGCAAGACGATTTAGTGCCTCTCAATTCAGAAAATGTATAGAGTATTTGATATGGTTTTGTAGTTCAAAAAGAAGATTGCTCATTGTACAGAAAATGGATGGGTGGGAGCAAGAAACAAAGCAGGGCATACTACTAAGAAACATTTCTAGTACTGTGGATAAGAGAAAATATCAGCATGAGCAACAAAAGTGACAGTGGAAATGAGAAGTAGACAGATACAGATATTTAGCAGCTATCCTATAAGAACTTGGTTTCAGATTAGTTGCTACATAGATACTGGAATCAAGTGATTGTCTATAGCATCAAAAGTGGGTGGTTTGGCAAATGATGCTGCTCTTGATAAAACTGGGAATTCTCAAGGAAATCTAGAAAATGATGCCCAGTGAACATCTGGAAAGTGGCTCTAGAGCTGAATATCATGTTCAGTTCTGCAGAGAAGGATACAGCTTTGGAGATATTCTTCTAATGAAGATTGCTAAAGATCTGGAAACTTCCCAACTTGTCCAGGAGGGAAATGTGGAAAGGGAGAAGAGGCCGACACATCAGGCTTTCAGAGCCCTTTGCAGGCCAACCGGCAGTAACTCACAGTGCCTTTCCCTGGGAGTGTGATTAGAAGTATCAGGTTCATCTTGACTGAGATATAAGCCTTATGCTGTGGAAGAAGAAAACTTATGAGAACACTCAAATTCTATCAGTTGAAGCCCATTATATGTCTCTATGATGGACCTAATATGTTGATAATATATGTTGCTTGCATCAGGATAGTGAGTAGGAATCCCTAACTCAGATTCATTTTCTGTGGTGAAATATGATGATAGAATGCTTTTAGAAATGAGAAGTGATCCCTTGGAGAGATTTTTTGGCATATAGCCAACATAAAAATTAGCTATCACTCCCTGTACTATAAATTTAAAATGACGGAGAATGATACAGACATCGTCTATGTTTTTTGAAATCTATGGGAGATCATGATTGGCCAATTCCTCTGGTTATTTGATAGATGTAGGTCTTATCTCCCCAGTGAATATTCAACTTTTTCAAAGTGTAGGTTCATAATTTTTGGATCTCTCTGCATTGCCTAACACAGTGCAAAGCTAGTAGAGCATCCACACAGATATCCGAGCATACACTTAGACGGGAAACTCTACATCACAATGAATAGAATTGTGAAGCTAAACAGAATGATCCTTGAAATACTGTCAAGTCTACTCACATGCATCTGTGCAAGACTGCAATCAAGCCATCCCACAAATATTGATTCTCTTCTTATAAATCTAACATATGCTTCGCGGGCTGAGGCAAAAAAGAAATACGAAGAACCCAAATCTTCAAGCACTATTTACAGTTTAAAGTCAAATTTATCAAGAGAATTGGTAGCAATAGAGATAGGAGAGGATCCATGTAAGACTCATTGAAGGAACTTGATAATATCATTTCTTATAATACATATTACATCCCATCAAATGGCAGGGCCACTTTGGAATTAGAATTAGCACTAAAAATGAAATAATAAATGTGCAGTGAAGTGAAACCCTTACATACTTAGGAGTCCACATTGTACAACTTCTGAATGGTAGCAGTCCTGAGTAAATGCGTGCCATAACATAATTCATTTTTATAATCTCTCGATTTCCTTAAGGATCTTTTGAAACCAAATGCCATGGTCCTTAGGGTTTACTTTTTATTTAAGCAATATTTTTGGTTTGGTAGAATAATATTAGCTAATTCTTAAGTGTTTACTGTGGATCTGACACCATACTAAGAGTTTTTTATTAGTGCATATTAGTTTTACAGAATTCATTTTGACGTATTTGTACCTGCACGTATCTTGATCATTTCTACCTCATTACCCTCCTCCCCTTTTCTTCCTCCCCTACCCACTTCCTCCCCCATACCTCCCACTTACTTTCCTGTCATGTTCCTTTTTAAAAAACTGAACTTTTTTCTAGATTCCCTGTATGAGTAAAAATAAGAGATATTAGACTTTCTGAGTCAGGCTTATGTCACTTAACATGATGGTTTCCAGTTCCATCCATTTTCCTGCAAATGGCATAATTTTGTTCTTTATGGCTGAATAATACCACACATAGATATGTGTGTGTGTGTGTGTGTGTGTGTGTGTGTGTGTGTGTGTGTGTGTGTAATGATGTTATGTACATACATTTTCTTATCCATTCATTCATTGACAGGGATGCAGGCTGCTTGTACGGTTTAGTTATTGTGAATCATGCTGAAATAAACATGAGTATGTAGGTATTTCTATAGTATTTTGACTTTAATTCTTCCAAACAGTGGTGCACCTGGATCAGATGGTAGTTGTAGAGGAATTTCCACACTGATTTCTATAGGCCTTGTACTAATTTATATTCCTACCAACAGTATATAAGGGGTTCATTTTTCCCCACACATCTGCACCAGCATTTTTAGGTTTTTGTCTTTATACTAAGAGTTTTACTTAGATTATTTCATTTAATGCTTAACCCTCTGAAATAGATTTCCTCATTTGTATTTTTATGGATGAAATAGGGAGACTTAAAAAGAGAGGCTCAGTAATTTGTCTTAGTACATACAGGAAGTAAGTGGCCAAGTTAGGTTCTTTCCTAGGCTGAATCTAAGATCCATTCCCTGGGGGACTATCCTATATTGTATACAGCATATATTAACTACATGAAAAGTAGTGCCACTTATTTTGTACGTACAACTATGAGGTCATGGATCTTTGCAAAGAAAGGTTGAAATGTTTATCTGTGGATATGAGCTAGTGAATAGAGAAGAACAAAAGAACTTGATGCGTAGTTCTCCACATTTACTCTCTCCATCCCGTCAGTTCTACCTTTCTCTGTTGTTAAAACATCGAGCAATAAGCATAGAGCTCTGTGGCACAGTTGACAACGCATCAATTATTCCTATTTACCTTTATGTTATACCATTTTGTGAACTCTATGAAATTATGTAAAGGACTATATTATTTGATATAGCTAAAGTAAACAAAAACCAATGGCACACATGTCCTTGTATAAGAAAAAGCCTGCATAGATTAACATAAATGATCTTTGGCATGTCAAATGAATTTTAGCTGAAGCTACATAATCATTTCATAGCAGTCATTAATCACATTCCTAGTATATGCCGGGAATGTCATACCATTCCTTAAATTAATATGATGAAAAGAAATTAAAATAGGGATTATCACACTAGTTTTATAAAAGAAAAATGATATTCTGAGAGATGAAGTGATTTTCCTTGACTATTCAGCTAGTAAGCAACAGATCTATGATTTAAACTAGGTATGCTTTATTTTAAGCCTATTTTTTATTACTATTTGTATTTATTATGATCATGAAACAATTTAAAAGTACATTGTTGGTGTAGAAAATAATATTACCTACTCTAATATTCCCAGCAACAAGCTAAAACAAGAGTTAATATTTTGTCTATATTACCTCAAATCTACTTTCTCACTTTTTAATAAAATGTTTTACTTTGATATAATTACAGAGTAATAGAAGGTTATGAAGAAATATATAGGGAAGTCCTATGCACCCTTGTCCAACTTTCTCCAGTACTAATATCTTATATCACTATAGTGCAGTATCCAAACCATTGGTAAACTCCTTTAAGCTTTTGCAAATTTTTCCAATTACACATGGATTCACTTGTGTGTGTATATGAGTGTGTGTGTAATTCCATATAATTTCATCCTTTGTAGCCACTACCATAGTTGACACACCCATATACACAAGTTTCCCATTACTCTTTTATAATCATACTTGTCCTGCCTCTTTCCTTCTTAATTTCTAGGTACTAACTTGTTTTTCATCTCTACAATTGTGTTATTTCACGAGTTTATTGAGATTGACTTCTTTCACGCCACATGATTTCTTTGAGGTGCATCCAAGTTGTTTCACTCTATGTTATACTACAATATAACCCATTCACCCACTCAAGGATATTTTACAATTTTAAAAATAATTCTTTATTTCTCTGGGATAAAAATCCAAAAATACAGCTGGATTGTATAGTAAGTCTATTTTTAATTTTGAAAGGTCCTACCAAACTACTTTTTGGAATGGTTGTGCCTTTGTCTTACTGATTTATGTTTTCAAGATTTTATGGGAAGAATCCTTCTCTTCCTTTGAATTCCTATTTATATCATTTGCCCATTTTTTCTGGAGCTTTTTGATACCTTTCTTACTGATTTGTTAGAGTTCTTTCTATATTTATTAATACTACTAATCCTTCTCTCCCCTCCCCTCCCCTCTCTTCCCCTCTCCTCCTCTCTGCTCTTCTCTTTTCCTCTCCTCTCCCTGTTAATTCAGTCAGTTCATTCTTAAGTTCATTTGTTCCTGGTCACTTTTTTATGAACATGTTCTAAGTTTTAAGATTAGTCATACTTTCCTATATGGTTTGTGATTTTGTAGTTTTATATAAGAAATTCTTTCTCACTCTCCTCTCCCTAGGTAAGCACCTAGAATCTTACATAATCTCTTTGCTGTTCATTTATGCACAGTACTAATGCTCCTGCTGATCTGATTTTGAAACCAGCTCACACATAAAAATCAGTACACCAGAAAGAGTAAGGGAATTTCTACAGTTATATACTCTGGTGACAACAAACAATGATTTTTTTTTAGTCCATCTCAATTAAATCTGTTATTTGCCAGTTAGTTGACCACTTCTAGTCATCCTTTAGACTTAAATATCAATATCGACTCTTGTGGGGAGCCTTCCTTGGCGTTTCTCGAGACTTGTGTTGAGCTTCTCCTTTATGCTTTTAAAGATCACTCTGTATGACCCTCATTATAGGGCTTCTCACTCTGTCATGTAACTGTGTGCTTATTCACCTGTGTCTCCCACTCAGCTGTAGGTTCCATGAGAGAAGAGACCTAACCCTGTCTATCCATTTTGTCCTTTGTTGTGGTTCCTGATCCACAGTAAGTGACCAGTGACCCTTTATTGAATGTAGGCATGAGAAACATGCTGTTAAAATAAACACACATAAGACCTCACAAAGCAGAACCACTTAGTGTCCTTAGTGTAAAGGAAAACTCTCTTAGGATCCCTGATCCCTTCCTAATAGGGGAAAGGCTGAGCAGAGCTGTGTCGGCTGAGATGCTTGGAGTGGAGAACAGAGTGTGGTGACCACAGGCTACAGAGTGGGGCTTCCTGCTCAATGCAGTGGGGGCTTTGGTAGTAGAAGGAGTTGGTTAAGCATAAGAGAGTGAAAGAAAGTCAAAGTCCAGTGTCCAGAGAGAGCATGTATGAGCAAAATACCTCCATGTCAAGACCAATATAAAAATAACGCTGAAGCACAAGTAGACAGGGCATCATTTCTCTATGCGAAGAAACAGAGAAGTGTGTCAGTTGCTTTGCAAAGTTCTCGTCCAGACTGATTAAACTATCTATTGTATGTTTCCCCGTTGTAGACATAGCCACATATTCAATCCTAGAATCCAGGCTGCATAAAATTTTCTGAAGCCATCGCATGCATTCCTTTCAGACTCATCGTAAATCAGGAAAATTGTTCTAATGGTTGGTGAGGAAAAACAGCTCTCCCTTTTCTGGTCAGTTCCTGCTGCTCCTGGACTTTGATTACTATCATGAAGAGGGAGAGAGAGCTGTTTTTAATGAGGGAGCTGAAAGCTGAATCTTATGTCATGGTAACCTTCGGGATCTGAAATACACACTCACAGATACAGCCTATAGCAAAGTATGCTCATGGCAAAGTAACTTAGAATAAGACAGAAAAATAAAGAGCAAATTCCAAAAAAGCAAGAGACATACTGAACGTACTTTGATAATTTTTAATAAACTTGAAGCAACTGTCCATCAGTGAACTACATTTAGAATTTATTATAAGGGATAGGAAAGAAAATTATCTTGGTCGGGACTTGCTGCTTAAAACATGTGAAGTGAAATGTGAGTGTTTCAGTCACTTGAGGCTGCTATAACAAAATACCCAAAATACCACAGAGGTGATGACTTAAACAGTGGACATTTATTTCTCAAAATCTGGGGGCTGAAAGCCCATGGTCAGGGTGCTGGCATGGTTGGTTCTGGGGAGGGCTCCTTTTCTTGTTTCAGATAGCTGCCTTCTTGCTGTACCTACAAATGGTACAGAGAGGGGAAGCTCTTGTGCCCTCCTCCCCCTTTCTTAGATGGATACTAATACCATCAAAGGTTTTCTACTCTCTCGAACTCATCTACCACTGATTACCTCCCAAAGGTCTCACCTCCTGGTACCACCGCATTGGGGATTAAGGCTTCAATGTGTGAATTTTGAAATGACATAAATATTCAGTCCCTAATAGTGAGAGGGACAGAAGACAAATGTGTATTTACCTAAGTCTTAGGCTGCTTAGTTTTCAATACAATGCTGCTCCTTTTTCTTTATTTTTCATTATTTTTACATAATTTATCTTTGAAACCACTATACAGTTATAAGTCAGGTTAGCTTTGAAAAACCACTATCTGGTTTTATGCCACCAAACTATTTCCCTCTTTCTCTTTTTCTCTCTCCCTTTCGGAATGGATCCACCTTTTTGTTTTGTTAATTTAGTGGTGATCTTGTTTAGTAAAAAGAAGCCAGGCTATATTAACTGTGCAAGACTCAGCTACTAATCCACTATCTAACTTCCCTTCCCCTTTGTAGAAATTAGTGTTCCTGTCCATAAAATCAAAGAGCTCGAAAAGTTGATCTTTTAAAGTTCCTTCTGCCTCTGCTTATATTGTTTTCACTGAAATATGATCATTACTCATTATGAAGCCTGTTCTGTGATCTCGTTTCACCACATCAGGGATTGCAAATGGGTTCATTTCACTTGTCAACTCTAATCAATTGGTGAAAGATACCAAGAGTCCGTGTTTAAAGCATTGTGAGAACTGTTTGGCCACTATGGATTTATAATTGTCACAGTGTCCCACATGTCAGGAACTGGCCGTCCCAGACCTGGATAGTGAGGGTTGCAAGTCATCTCCTGCTCTCTACTATGGACTCACTGGGGATCGTGGAGCAGATGTTGCTCTAAAATCAGTCGGCCTCCCTAAGCTCTGGAGGTACTTTTGTGCAATGCCAGCAGGACCAGTTGAGGAAAATTACCCAAACTTTACAGAGCTGCTTGCTGTTCACACCCTGCAGCTTCTTATGGTTCGGGACAAAGATGTATTTATAGAAGTATTTGCTACGAAATGGGTAAGAAGTCAGTGTGACTAGTGAAGACCGAAGAAAAATTTGACAAAGTTAAGACAGATCACCATTTACATTGCTCCTATTTTATGCATACTGCATGTCAGACATTATAAAGGCCACTTTGTTTCATATCCAATCCTTATGAAAATCCTATGACAAAGGTACACAGAGGTTTAAGTACATTTCTACTGGTCACATGGCAAGAAGTGAGTATCTTTTCCTAAGTGTGCAGAGACTGATGATGGTGGTAAAGGAGAAGACATGGGCCCATCAGCCTGCACACGTGAGGATTTGAGATTCCTCCCCTTAGGTTCCTTCTCACAATGAATGCTGACAAGACATGGGCTTCTGTTAAGGCTTTAATAGATCAATAAATAACACCCCTTTGCTCTCCCATTTGATTACTGAACAAAATAAGACACAGCACTGAGGTACATGGAGATGAAAATATCACATCAATTTCTGATTTTTGATTTCTAATAAAACTGTGCCGGGATCATGGCCGAGGTTCCTGGATCTCAAGCAAAAACAATGAGTTCTTCCAAGGAAGCTGATTCCAAGAGTGATTAAGGAGCTGAGCTGAACATACCCAGTTCCTTCTTCTAAATTTATAGCGTTTGATGAAGATAACGAGGGTCTTAGTTTGACGTCTCTTTGAAGTAGGCCCTGGGACAAGGTCTACTTGAGGTCTACTTGAGTTGATTTATTTGTGAGGTGATTTTATGAAGCGCCATTAAAGGACTAGGGAAATGAGCCATGGAAGAGACAAAGGGAAGTCAATACAGAGTATTTAACAATAGGCGAGTGGGGCTCAGTCATCCTGGAGACCCTAGAAGTCGTGCAGAACATGGCTCAGAGTTTTAAAAAAAATGGAGTAACTATTCATTAACTCCTGTAAGTCATCTGTTAAGGGATACAACTAGGGGTGTTATCTCCCTGAAAACTTCTAACTCCCCAACTTGCCTCATGCCCAGGTTGAACAAGGTCTCGGGACAAGAAAATTCACTCCTCTGGGCAGAAATTACAGACCCTTGTGGTAGAAATCTGGCCCTGTATACAGGACCAGATGGTGCCGTGGGGATATGGGTTGGGGCAGAGACAGCACAGAATTTGCTCCGGAACCAGAAACTGCCCAGTGAATTTTCTAAGATGAACCAAACCTTTCCTTGAAGAAGAAATTTTACTACTGCTTCATTTTTTTCCGCAAGAAATCCTCACCAGGACAATACGTGTGAACTTTTTTTTTGCCAAATGAAACAGATAATTTTTCTCTGTCTTCTTTTATTTTTCTGTCTGTAAGAAGGGAAAAAAGTCCAAGAGGAGCTCAGAAACAGTAGTCAGGTCTTGGCTTTACAAAAGCTTTGTAAACCATTAGTGGGTTTGGAAACTGTCATGGTGATTGGTTCTAAAGAAAAAGGTAGATGTGAGTGTACACTGTGCCAGGGATACCCACCCCCTTTTGTAGGGAAACTGAGAAGGAAGGTAGTTGGAGAGGGAGGCTTCCATCTTTGGAGAGTGGGGGAGGGAGAAGGCCAAAGGCAGGAGGTTGCCCTAGTGTAAAGTGTAGGGTACCTACTAAATGATGGTGGGCAGGAGATTCATAGAAATGGGGTGACACCAAAAGGAGTGGAAAGGTATAGGTGTGAAAAGCAATGGCTGCTCTGAGGGCTCGAGTGGGTGGACCCACCTGGCTAAGTGCCCTTTTTTCTGGATCTTAATACTTGGCTTTTAGCTGCTAGGTATCCCTGGTAGCACTAGGTGGTGAGGGTGTGGGGGGTCTCTCAGCAGGAGCCCTGAGAATAGGATCCCTAAGAGGCCTTCTGATTGATTTACAATCAGAGAATGAAGTCTGTCACAGGCACATGAAAATTTTCCATGGCTTTTTGAATTTTCTTTGTTTTTAAGGCCTGGAAGAGGAAGAATTATCTCAGTGGTGGCCCTGCTCTCATTAATGAGGCATTGGTTCGCCCGGCTCAAGCACAGTACAAATAATACTAACAGGATAGCAGTGAAAGCCTTCCCTCAGGGTTGGTCTGGATTTAATCCTGGGGCGGAGACATGTTGTTTCCATTAAACTGTTTCTTCCTGGAATCTTGTCTTTGCACCAGAAACCAAAAACAAGCTGTTGAATCCTTTCAGTCATTATGGATTGGCAAAACTGGTCAGATCATATTATTATTTTTTAGGTACGATTTTAAAATGCTCGTTGTTCAGTTTAATAGTTTTATTTCTCTCCTTTCCCATTTCTGCCTTGTTTATTGTTGTAATTCTGGGTAATTCGATTTACTAGATTTTCACAAGTCTACTAGTAACCTAACTATAATTGGGTCTTCAGAATAGTAGAGGCTTTTTTCTGTCCAGGTGCAAGAGAAGAAAATCATAACAAGGTCCTGCTCCTGAAAGGGGAAGTATGGTGCCCGACTGCAAATGGGTTTGAGACGTAATGAAACCGTTTTCAGTTCACTGTTGTGGAACCATATCCTGGGTTTGAATGAGCTGTCTTTGCCAGCAGCTTGTTTTCTCTTCATAATGAGAGAACACAAGAGCAAAGAGATAGCTTGGAGGAAATGTCAGGGCTAAACACTTGGTGCAACCAAATGAGGGGTGAGGGTACTGTCTCCTAGATTCCTGTTCAGGGCTTTGTGAAGAACTCATTTTCTGCACATGTAGCTTGAGAAACATCTGTGTTCTTCCCCAGAGTTCATGCCATTTTTGAAGGGGAACTGCGGAGCAAGGCAGAATTGAACTTGGGGGTGAGAATTCAAATCTGACATTTTTGCATTACATAAATTCATGGCTTTAAACAATTGCAAAACAGAATCTCTTTGGGGCCTATAAATGCATATTCCTGGTCAGAATCAGCAAGATGTTGAGTTGGTGTCAGTTTGGGCCTGGGAATCTGTGTTCTTTAACCTGCTCCTTGGGTTGCCAGAGTTTGGTTAACTTGTGTCAATTTTTTGGTCTGAATCAGTTAAATAATACTAAGTTTACAGATGTTTGTAACTCTAGACCAGTTACATTTTCCTTTCTTTCCTTTGAATAGATAGCTGCCTTCTTGATTATTATGTGTTCAGAGCCCAAGTCTCTGCAGTCAGGGCTCTTTTCTCAGATCTGCCTCTGATTTGAAGAATGACCTTTAACGTGTCTGTGGTTCAGTCTTTCCCTGTCTCCTGTGTGGGTCTAACCATTCTTGTTTAGCATGCTGAATGCAAAAGGAAAACAATTTTGAAAAGTTCAAAATGTAAATTGCCATGGAAACATTATGACGTCAGTAAAATACGTATACTCAGTGGATGAAGAGCAAGATAGATAGGGAGGATGAAACTATCCATTCATCAACTTTGGATTCATCCATCCTCTGCTTGTCATCTTAAATAAAATTATTTAAAAGGTATTATAGATTTGTGGTCACAATTTGTCTGGCTTAGTGTTTTTTATGTCAACCTCAAACATTTTAACTAAATGCTACTTCTCTTGGGATATATGCAAAAACCAGCGTCCAAGAAGGTGGGAAGCTGCTTGATCAGGGACCTGGGATATCAGCTTCCTTTATTCATTTTCCCAGGAAGGTGGAAAGAGCTGTCCTGTTAAGATGTATGTTGGATATGTGTACATCCATTTAAATCGTGGAATTGTTTCTGAGTAACTGCTGGGACAGAATGTTCTGGGTATTTCAGAACATATAGATGTGAGGAATATACAGTTTCTGATCTGACAAATTTATAGTAATGGTTGCAAAGTGCAGGGTAGAGGTGAATTATTAGTTGCCTGTGATAGAAGATAAAATGTTTGCCAGGGTGATTCTGAGCAGTTCTCTGCATGTTATGAGAAAGAACAAATAATTCGTAGACTCAAAATAGACTGAAAATATACAGGATATGACCAACACAGGCACCCACACTACAGAACACACCTAGAACAATGGCCTGGCACTGGGCATAGCCAAGGTGTGTTTGAAATTGTCTTCAAAATCTCTTGAAAGACTTTCTGATTGTCTTGGGAAAGGGGTAATTTCCCCTTTCTTGACATAAGTAGGGGGATCAGTCTGATAGGCATCCAAGAATTTCTTAGGTATCTAGGCATTTTAACAACTCACTTGCGTGAAAGAAGCTTGGGAAGCTGGGGTTTATGAGCCGTGGGAGGGCTAAATGCCAGAGACTCTGCAGGAGCCAGTTGTGGGGTACCGGTCAGGAGCCAGTACCAGGACACGTTCCTGAAACAGAGGCCAAAAAATTCAGGAAAGTCAAACGACCTGCTTACCTGACAGCATAAATGAAAAAAAACACCCTGGATTTGGAGTCAGAGAGACCTGGATTTCAGTCCGGATTCTTACCACCCATGTTGTCCTAGGCATGTGATTGAACCATTAAGTATAATGTGTATCATGTAGCTAATACAGCTGGTACATTGTAAATGTTCAGTAAATTAACTGCTGGGGTCATGTGTGGGGAGGCCAAGCTTCCACATGGGATCGTAAGTGCTTACCTGGGTTTCCATACAGCCAAAGTGTATTTTGCTTGGTTTTATAACATACTGTGTCTGCTTCAAATTTCAGCTCTTTGCTTGACTTTAGACAAGATCAGGATGCCACTTTAAATGTTGATCTAGAAGAAAGAAAGAAACATTAGCCCTTCAGACCTTGTAGTAGCTTCCATGGAAATTAGATTTATTTGGGGTTTCCTGTCTTGGTCCCATCTTGCTATGCCCTGACTCCTACTTGAACTGTTTAATATTGCTTGTTTTACTCTGTCGGCCAGAGAGGTTGGCTGCAACTGTGCAAAGATGCCAATGCTACCTCTAGGCTAAGCTACCTTAAATGTACCCTGGTCTTTACATATGGCAAATCCTGCCAGCTAATCTTCTGGGTGGCTGGTGTCGGTCAAAAGTGATCAACTTATCATTAGAGAACCTTGGGCAGCAGCGTGGGTCCAGGCTGAGGATTTGCTGACCT
Organism: Hystrix cristata; assembly: GCA_004026905.1. Taxonomy (NCBI): domain Eukaryota; kingdom Metazoa; phylum Chordata; class Mammalia; order Rodentia; family Hystricidae; genus Hystrix; species Hystrix cristata. The sequence goes on along the minus strand of PVJO010000055.1, from coordinate 280,539 downwards.
TGAGCTAGACTCCTGAACCCTGAAGACTCCTGACAGATGACGTCCTTAGGCAAAGCAGGAAAATGTGTGGTTCAATTTGATTTTGTTTCTGTACACTCTGAATAAGCTGGTAGTCCAGAATAGTTCCCTCAGGCCAGCCTGCTACTCTTGGCCTGCCTTTAGCTATTGGGCTTCTAAGTACAGTAGTTTCTAAACTCTGTGGTAGACCGAGAAGCATGTGGTATAGAGTTACATAGTACAATACTCCAACTTTGCTTAACCCAGTGTTTTTCAGACTCTCTAGATCATAGTGCCTTCTCTGTTCATGGGCATGGTAATTCATATACATCCTTACCAAAAATCTATTAATACAGTCAGATGATATTTTCCCCTTGCTCCTACAAAATGTCTTAATCTTCATGATAATACTGTGAGATCAATTTATTATCTCCATTTTATTAATACAGAAAATGAAGTTCAGAGAATTTACAGGACTTGACCAATGCTACCAATTAGCGAGTTCCAGAGCTGCACATACCAAGTGAAATTCCTGCAGCTCTTCTACCACAGTCACTGTCCCTGAAGGGATGTGCCCTGGCCTTGGACTTGGATAAAAAAGTTATGTTAAGCCAGACCTGTTGGTGCATGCCTGTAATGCCAGCACTCAGGAGGCTGAGGCAGGAGGATTGCTGCAAGTTTGAGGCCAACCTGGGCTGCATAGTGAGTTCAAGTCCAGCCCGAACTACAAAGCGAGACCCTGTCTCAAAAGAAAAAAAAAAAAAAAAGTCACGTTAGCACCAAAGTGGGAAACAGTACCTTTTCGTAGGGTGCCCGTGGCGATCAGAAGCCCGTGTTAACTTCTTGAATCTGAAACTTACTTTCTGGCTGGACGTCACTGAGATTATAAACCACTGTGGGCAAGGCTCTGCTGATACATCAGTCATTGAGTCTTATTCTCAGGAGCTTGCCATGGATCTGCTAATATCTTCACCTTTCTCTGGATTTGGAGTGGTTCTCGAATGGGAGGAGCACAGATCTCAGCATAATTACCACCTGCTCCACTTGGGGACTGTGTCAGCTTCTTCCACACCCACTCACAGGCTCCCACTCTGAGTAGGAGCTGGTACAGAAGCTTTTGAAATACTCATTGTTATCTGTAGGCTTCAGGGACCGAGAAAACAGCATGACAACAAAATCCTCCTTGCTTGAGGATTTGACATCCCCAAGTCACAGAGGAGAGCCCGAAATGAAAGCCACGTAATGACAGTTAGAAGTTCAGTCACCCAGCAAACCTACCTACCCACATTCTTCTAGTCAGACTCTTAGCGTGACATTTAACATGGTTGAGCAGATTTGTTCACATTCTGGTACCTATCTGTGGGCTTCTCTCAGCCTTAGTTTCATCGTTTATAAAATGGGACTAATAATACTTGTTAATCTTTCACAGTGTAGTTGTACTGATTAGATAATTTATATATTACGTTATATGTGTACCTGATGAAGACTGTAAGGCAGAATTTGAAATAAGGAAATTGTTTCAGCTGAGGGCAGATGTTATGAATAGTTTGTTATTAATCCCACACTTCAGTAGCAATTGCACTTGAGGATCCAATATAAGGCCAACTGTGACTCATAAGCGAATGCAGAATAATAGCAATACCTGTGAGCTTTTAGCCCGAGAATCAGAACCCCACAGAAAGGATTAGCTTCTGCAGCACACGGTAACTCTGGTCATGGTGACTTCGAGTGGTGGTAATGTCCCAGCTCTTTAAATTGCTAGTTTAAAAGGTATAACAAAAAATGTGCTTGTAGCAGAATGTCAGAACTGAAGGCGTTTCATCCAGTCGCTCCTTCTCTTTTTATAGACATGAAAACTAAGGATCTACAGAAGGTATTGTACCTGGCTCCAAAGTAACACAAATAATAAAAGTAAAAGTGAGATTTTAACTGGATCTGTATATCATTGGAATGTTCTTATTTGACATGCTTATTAGATATCATTTTTTAATATGAAAAAGAAGAGCAAGAGTACCCATAATCCCACTCCACAGACAAATCCACCACTATGATTTTGACAAATACCTTTCTTTCTATCTTCGCGCTATGCATTTTATTTTACCTATTAGGAAAATAATATTAAAAGCCAATCCCTCTGGCTGCATGCACAGTGCTTTCCATAAATCACCAAGCTGCCTTTCTAGTTGGGATGCTTATTTGATGTTGGATAAAGAGCATTTGGCTTTTAAATTCTCAAAACTAAGGAAAGTTGCCTTTAAGCCCCCCAAACATCTATGGCTCATTAAGAAAACACGTATAATAATGAAATCATGAATAAGTCAGATCACTAGGATGGCCTAGTTCAGAGAGCCAAGCACAACCTCAGCCCTGCCCTCAAGGAGCATGCCCAGTGGTATGGCCTCTATCGAAACTAGCGCCCTTCTGCTTGAGCTCATCCCAGCCCAGAAACAGAACAGAAAATGGAAAGGCCACATGGCATATTTCCTACAGTCCTATTAATATCAGGAATGCAATGTCTAGGCCCTGGGCATTTTGGCTAAGCTTCTGTTCTGTCTCTCAATGACGAATTACTAGAATGCAGCTGCAGTCTACTCTTCAACTCCCAGTTCTCTTCTCGATGCACGATCTTGTAAGTTGTGTTTGGGTCTGTTCATGAGAGAGGAGGGGTGCCTGCAGAGATGTGTCTGAGGGTGACTGAGATCAGACAAAATGTCCTTCTAGTAGCTTCTGTCTCAATGAAGGTGCTGCTAGGCCACCCTGTGCACTAGGAGGAGAGTGGTGGATCTCCCCCTGCTCCCGCTCCCTTAGTTAGGTGAGTGAAGGAGCCCCCCAAGGCTTCTCCTAACAGGGTGTCCAAGTTATCTGTGCTACGCTGGCTGGCCATAATTCCTTGGGGAGGCAGCAACTCACTCTCCTGTTTTAGCAGACTTGAATAATAGGAAATAAGTGGGATGGAGAGCCAGGCAGCCTCTTTGTTACACAGCACTCAGTGAGGCAGCCATCTATTTTTGGACAAGAGGAAGAAAAAGATAATGGCTTACTCTTTGGGGATCAGCCAGTGCAATAACAATCTGCCAAACTTCAACATTCAAGATTTTTTGGGTGGGCTGTAAATGAGACTTTTTGCCTTCCTCAGAGCAATGCTGTCAGTGTAATCGCACATCCCTGGGCAACCAAAACAGAACACCAGGGACAGGAGACATAGGACTGTGTGTCACAGAACTGAGGGCTGAGGTGGCATGCTGTACCAACTGCCTGAGCCATTGCGCTAGAAAAAACGAGATGGCCTAAACACCACAAGAATTGTAACCTCATGTCTCTGCTTCCTCACGGTTACCCTCAGTGAAAGCTTCTTTGGCATTCTGTGTAAAGTAGCTTTTGTCATTGTTCTCTCTTTTTAGCCAGCATTATTGTTCTTCTCTGTACATATCACAACCGAACATTATGTTTCTTATCTGTTTATTAATTTTTCTATTGTCAGTCTCACCCACTGGAATGGAAACTCAAGCAGGCAGGGACCTGGTTTTATGCACTGTTGTGTCCCCAGGGCCTAGAATGGTGCCTCACAAATGACTGGCGCCCAGGAAAGATATGTCTAATGAACGAATGAATTGTGTGAATGAATGAACATAGTATCCACAAGATAATGAATGTATCGATAAAACAACAACAATAAGCACAGTTAATATGTATTGAATGTTGCTTATTAGCCCACTTCATCCTCACAGCAGCTCTCCCCATCCCCATTTTGGACTTAAGGAAAATTGGACTCAGAGGTTAGGTGACATGTCTCTGTGACCTTGGGGTCATAGCATGAAAAAAATGGCACAAACGAAAGAGTCACTGGATAGTATTTTGAACTGAGCATTTTGGAGTTTTTTTCTGTGGTTTTTACCCAACTCTGGAAAACTATTTCATTGCAATGGCCACATGAGGTGGATATTTCTTTTGTGTCCACTTAACCTGTAGCAGCCACACACTTGTCATCATAAACTCAGACTAGCTGAGCAGAATGCGCCTCACTGTTGTGTGGCAGAAAGCCCAGTGCACATCCTGCGCCTCAGTTGTAGCTCAAGGGTGTTGCCAGTCAGGTAGGGAATGGTCATTCCTTTTCTTGAAAGTTTAGTAATAAGGATTAAAGGCCATTCTGACACGCTGTGATGTGGACTTTCCCCTGTTGGTGACATGGCCTAAATAACTCCGCTTATCACCTTAAAACGTTTTCCAAAGCCAGAGCATGTTAGGGCTTTCTGATCATTTTTATAGTCACTTTCATTCATGAAAGTGCAACTTGTATTTACTCCACCTCTCCAAAGAAAATGCAACAAAAATAGACCACAAATGCACACTGAGCAAAAGCAGCCCCCTCCCCCACCCCGAGCTCTTCCAAGGCTATGTCTATTTGTCTCTGCATCCCAAAGTGGCCAAGTTCCCCATAGAGGCTCCTTCCTTTCTTGTGGGGTGTCCCAGGTGCTGTGAGCCCGTAGGCTGGGGGAATGCGGGGAGTCTCACTTTTATCCTGAGCGTACTTTATCCATTTGACAGCACCTGGCACAACCCATTGTTAGAGTAGTCACATCACTGTCTTGTGTTTATGAAAATTAAAGTCTCTATCATGTGTTTGTATTATAATTAGCCAATTAAAGTGTTTTATTGTTCCTTTTAGAGGGGACCCATATTTGAATGAGAGACTCTGTGTATCTGTGAAAGATTTGAGAGAGTTGGCAAACTCTAGCCGCTCTGTGCTTGGTAAGCTCTTTGTCCTAAGAATCCCAAGCTTAAGGAGAACTCTGTACTACTCATCCCACTTTGGATGTAGGTGCTTTCTCAGTGTTCCAACCATCACCAGACTTCCTGAGCCATTCTTCTTTCCTGCTGTCTGAGTGGGTCATGGCTGTATGTACATATATTATGAATCCACTGAGATTCCAAAGTCCTTTTTAAAATTTCATATTGATTTGTAGATAATGAGTAAATCTCTGATAGAAGAAGTATAGGCTCCTGATGCTTGAATTCCCGTTACTTTGGATAAAAGAGTATTTTAAAAACCGAGTTTCACTTTTGAACATAGTCTATCAGTTCAAGTTAAAAATTGGAAGGAAGGAAAATAGCCCATGTGATTTGTTCTGCCCATGTCTCTTCTACCAGCTACCCGAGGGACTCTCACCCTGTTTGCATATTAAAATCACTTTGGAGGGCTTCTGTAAATGCCAATGTCCAGACTCTATCACAGGTCCAGTAAATCAGAAGGTCTGGAGGTTAAGACCTAGGAGCTTTGAACTTGTACCTGAGAATCGTAGAATTTCCAGTTCACCCCATACCCAGCTTTACAGTGCAGCCAGTGCCGATTGAGAACCACTTATCTAGGAAAGAAGTACTGGAATAGCTCTGTTTTTCCAGTGCCTAGCAAAGGGACTGGAAACTGGTAGGCACTCAACACATTGTGCATAAAATAAGGGATGCTCCAAAAAATTCGGATTGCACCAATCGTTTTCTGTCTGTGTCAGAAATACCAATGTAGTTTCAACCATATTTCATCTAGGGCACCCTCTTTACCCCCCACATACACACAAATACTAAATCAAGTCTTTCTGGAAGTCTCAGAGTCCTCTTTTGCAATCTTCTTTGAGCTGCTTCTGTGTAACTCTGCTTAAACTACTGACACAAGCCAGCATCCTTTTGATCTCATTCTCAGTTCAACAATGTACTTGGAAAGAGCAATGATCATAATGCAGCTTCATGAAACCTGAACCACCCCAACCCTTTCCATTATAAGAAATAAAGACCCAAACCCTATGTAAAAATAAGGTGGTTTAAGTGTTTGAGAAAAGCTTTCATTCTCAGCCTGACCTACAATGTAGTTGAGATACATGGGCAGCCTCCAAATGATTTCTCTAACACTCCCGGGTGCTGGGTTATGCCCTGTTAACCAGCTGTGGACTTGACTACACCAGGACAAATCATTTCCCTGGACTAGGCTGACAGCTTGTTGGCTGAGGGCGTGTAGTTTTATTGGTCCCTACTCGTTTTGCCATTTTAACTTTTTATAGACTTGTCAGTTTTTTGTCGTCTTCTCTACAATAACATTTTCCAGCAGTATATCAAACTTAAAATTTGACTGTTGGCATATTCCATAATGGGAATTTGGAGAGCTATGTTTTATTGATATCATAGAAGCTTGTATGCAAAGGAGAGTCATTAGGCTTATCTCTTGATGATTGACAACATCTGGTAATTAGTGTTTAACTGTGAGCTGCCTTTAAGCTGTTGGGGATTGGAACCACTTTCACTGGGAGTTGGAACTTTTTCTCTCCTTATTCTTTTCACTGTGCCCAGAAATAATAGTGGGTCTTGGCTTTTATGGAACTGATTTTCATTTAAACCTTTTTCCTAAAATAGTGGCTGAAAAAAAAGTTGACTCCATTCTAATTCAATTCTCTATATTCAAATATTAATCATCAGGTGCTTCCCTTTTTCATATGACTCATACCTTTTTTTGCCTGTAGATTCTTTTAAAATATTTCATTAAATGTATTTTTAAACTAAAATGTTTAGTCAAATTGGTATTGGACCCCTTGGAGTCACTTATAAATGATTTTGTAGTTGTATTTAGACATTTAGGTAATGTTGCACATAATTCATGTTTTGCTTTAAATATTGAGGCTATTGAAAAATATATCCAGAATTCCTTTATAGACTTCAAAGAACCATTGAATAAATATATTTTTAGTATTTAAATATTTCTACCAAATTGTTTCTTCTGTGTGGTTTTAATCACTGATTTTCCATTCCTCCTTTCTCATTCTTTCAACTTCCTGTTATCAAACTGACAGAAATATGAAGAAGAAATAAAACTCCAAAGTAGATATTTTTCTTATCCACAAGACAGTTAAAATTTGATAGAAGATTGAAATTATTAATTAAAATGAGGTTGTGAGAGTATCTGTGGAAAAGAAGAACAGATACAAGAGCAACTGAATCTTATTAGAAAAGGTGGGATGGTTTCCTTCTGAGAATGAGCAGAGTAGACAAGAATCAGATTGAATTACTAAAACAAGTGCAACATTCTCTCAGTTTGTTTTTCTGCTAATAGGCCACATTAAGAATCTTTGTGTAAGTATCACATTTACACCTTCATATAACCAACCAAATATTCTCACTAAGTGCCCTGCCTGTAGCCATGTAACAGAAATTTTTGACATCACTAAATTTGCAACTCAGCCGACTGTGAGGTTCAAAAGTAGATTTGCATGTCACTAGTCAAACACTCACAACCAACCACAGGCCTTTCCTTCTCCTATTTTTCTGGTTTTCTTTAAAATGTTACAAAGTATCCTTAGTTTTGACAATCTAAAATTATTCAGTCTTTATACTCTTTTCCCAATAATTGTGAAGAACATGGAATGTGTTAACTCTGATCTCCCAATTGTTATATACCAAGTTATTGTCTACCGGTATTTAATACCACCTTGTTTTCAATACTCCCTCTGTTAACTATTATTTACTGTTATCATTTATAGTTAGTATTTAATTTAAATTAATTAGCAACTTCTTTGCTTGCCTTTTTCCCTTTTTATTCCCACTCTTTTCATTTTCATTTGGTTGCCTTATGTTCAAATAACAGTATATTCCTTTAGTGAAGATTCTCACACAGTAAACTCAGTTATGCTTTGTCTATAGAGGTCAATGCATCCCTTCTACTTTTTTAATGGTGGTCAGGCCAACAGAGATGTCTCAGTCCCCATCAACAACCACAACACTTTAAAAATACTTCTCCACCCTTATTGAAGAGATGCCCACTAATCTGATTGTCTTTTTGGGGATTTTTTTTGCAGATAATATCTTGTTTTCCTTCAATCACTTGAATTTTTTTTTAATCACTTGAATTTCTTTTTTATTCTTTAAGGCCCTATTGTTTCACTACAGGGTACCTGGGTATGTGTTTGTTTTTATTTATCTTTCACATAGCTTTGTGTGTTTCTCAAATACTAGGGTTTGTGTCTTTTTCTTCAATTCTTGGAAATTATTGCTATTATATCTTGAACTGTTTCAACGTACTCTATTATCTCCATCATAATATCCTGTTAGACTTTGGTTGGCATTGCTCACTTTTCCTTCTATGTCTATTAACTGAAGCCTCAGGACATGGGCACAATGTAGGCAAAATTTTTTCCACAGCATAGAACATTTGACCTCTAGTTCAATTGCCAATGGAATCCTTGTTCCCAACTGAAAGCTCTTGAGCCTGGCCTTTACTGTCAGCATTCTTATCAGTATTCTTGTCTTGTGAGCTCTAACCAGAGTCACTCATCGGGCTCTGTTTACAGCATTTATGACTTTTTTAGTCCACATCTCCAAGCCTTTCCTACCTCCTCCTGCAAACCAGTTCCAAAGGCTTCTAAACCACATGATCAGGTATAATCACAGCAACGACCGTGACTTCTCTGGTACCGATTTTCTATGTTAGTCAGCTTTCTTGTTGCGGAGACACGATATCCAACACCCACGATTTAAAGAAAGAGAGGTTTAATTTAGTCCATGGTTTCAGGAGATTCAATATGTGGTCAAAGGCTTCAAGGCAGGAACATCATGGCAGAAGGGTGTGGTGGAGCAAAGCAGCTTAGTTCATAGCAGCCAAAAAGCAGAGCAAGAAAATAGTGCCGGAGAAAGTGGGGTCAGGGACCAGACATAGATCTCAAGACCCTACACACATGACCCATCCAGAGACACCCAGAAGTGTGCTCCACCAAACCTTTAGGCCCGTTTAGAGCTTTCAATGATACAAACAGCCCGCTGGGACACATGCACCATAGGTTCTTCTCCACTGCTCTAGGCAAATCCCAAAGCCAGTCAAGTTGTCAATTCACCTTACCACACTGGGCCACCTTGGGAAAGGGGTATATTGATGGCTCTTGTCAAGGAGACTACTATGGACACCAAGGGAATATATGATACTCTGCCCTGGTCCCTTCTTCAGGCAATGGTGTCCTTATCACACTGAGTTCTCCATTCTCCTGTGCAGGATTTTCTGGTGATGTAGGAGAGAGAGGGGGGCAAGATTGCTGGTAAGATTCCAGCAAAAAGGCCTATCCTCTATACCAGTGGTGGTGAACCCACGGGATATGTGCTGCAGCTAGGTGTTTTTATTACCGAAAGCTCTAAAAGGTTTGCCATCACTGCTCTACACCATAATTTAATCCATGCATCTCGGTCCATGTGCTGAATATGGAAAATAGGGAGAGAAAAAGAGTCATTATCTTAAAAATACAAACCATTCTCTCAGTACATACTTATTGTTTGTGTGCCAGAAAATATTCTGAGGTACACAAGTAAGACTATGTACAGGGCCGTGCATGCCATGTAAGACCTTGTAGGCTATGCTAAGGTGGTTGGATTTTCCTTTATGTGGCATAGCAAGCCATTGGGAAATTTTAGGCAGAAAGGCAACCCAATCAGATTTCAGTTATTAGAGTTTTAATCTGGATATTGTATGAATGATCAAGTAGAAAGGGGCAAAATGTAAATGGGGAGATAACTTGGGACCACCTGAAGAGTCTAGAAGAGGGCTAGTGATAGTTTGTCCTAGACTGCTGATACTCAGAATGTTGAGAGTGTCAGAGTTGAGAGCTTCTTTTGTTTTAGAGCCCATAGCACCTGCTGGTGCCTTGGAATTAAGGATATGGGAAAGAGAGAAACCAGAGTCTGTACCTCATTCCAGGGTGGTACCTTTGATTGAGATGGGGAAGCCTGAGAGAAGAAATGAAATGAAGATCGGGGACTGTAGTTTTGACCTGCCAAGGGATAGAGCATTATAACGGAGCTATTGCATAAGGGTCAACTAGTTAAGGAGCTTGGACAGGATCCTATGTGGAACTCTGAGTTAGTGGAGGTTTGAACTATAGTAAGTAACATGATCAGCTTGTGGTATTTAGAAAGCAGTTGAGAATCAAGCAGAAGTCTCAAATTGTCAACTGATGTATAGTAAATATGGTTTCGACTCACATTTTATTCTCAATAAGTAAAAGAACCTGGATGATCTCTCAGGCCTGACAGGACAAATGACATTTACAAGTTAAATTTGTATTCTTTTTCTCTTCTCCCATTTTCTTTCTCTAAAAACATATCCTTTCATAATTATAAGCCCAAGGCCCGTATACATATAGTCACATGCATACATTGACACATACATACACAAACAAAATTGTACTGTTAATTTCCTGACCAAAAGTAAGTGGTCCTACTTAGGGAGCTGGCCTAATTCTCTGCTTCACGTTTCTAAATTATAGGCAATTTTCTTAAGAGAGTGAGTTAATTACTTATTTATTAGTTACTTTCAGAAAAGCTAAAAATAGGTTTTTGGAGGGATAAATACAATGCATGGAAATTTCTTTGGAGAAATCCAAGGTGGGAGATGAGCAACTCATTCTTGCCTTGGCCAACCTTGGTGACCATTCCCTCCAGAAATTGAAAGAGCCAAGCCAATGTGATGTTTTTGTTTTTTTGTTCTTTTCTTCTCAAGAAAGAGATGAAAATAAGACTTAACCAGCCTGAAAGAATATTAGTCCACTGTTGGATGGGGAGGGGGGAGAATTGTCACTGGCTTAAAAATCGTGACATTGAAAATTATATTTAAATATAGGCTTACCTGTTTCCCCATGTTTCTCCTACTCACACATGTCAACCTCAGCCTACGGCCAGTCAGTATTCAGGTTCTCCAAATTCTGATAGCCCCTGTCCCACCCCCACAAGCCTTTTCTTTTTTCCTCATCTGTGCCCTTCTAATATGCAAGCCACAATAACCAACAACTTAGCCTTCAATGAATAACAAGATAAAGGCTACAGAAACTGAGGCAGAAAACAAAGAGCACTGAGCTTGGGTTCAAGCTGACTGTTAGAACTGCGATGGAGCAGGAAGGGCAGATGTTAAAAGCAATAATTCCCTTTATTATTCTCCTCCTTTCACTACATCCTCTTCCTCAATGAACTTGGGTCATTTCATCATCTCTTAATATTTTTTGAAATTTCTACTTTTAAAAAAAATCTGTGAATGCTTTAAAATAGTGACAGAACACACACAGAGGTAAAAGGGGGTGTAGCTCTGTTCACTGAAGGGTGAAATATATCCCCGAGTTTCTTCCTCAAAGAACTGAGACAAAAAGTGGCCATGGACCCTCCAGGGTGTTCACCCTTAAAGGCACATGGCTAATATTCCTATTTGTCATCCTGCTCAGTGACCGGGTAGAAGGAAACGTGACAAAATGATCAGTTCATTTTACCACACATCTGCCAAGCACCTACTCTGTGCCTGACAAAGTGCCTGGCCCGGTAGATGTTCAAGAAATATTTCCAAACCACCTACTCTTGGGTTTGACCTTGCACTCGTTACTGATGACACAGAGTGAACAACACAGGCGGCGCTTGCCCTCACATAACTCTCATATTTTAGGTGGGCATGTAATGAAATATAATAGTGCCCGGACACCCTCCTTTTCACTTTGCTTGTCTCCAGCTGTACTAGGAAATCTTGATTTGTGCTGTTACTGTTAATATCAGAAGAAGTGCTTGTTATTAATTTATTTTTACCTGTATGTGTTTGCAGTGCATAATATTTGCATTCTTTATATGGAGTCGGTACATGCACATAACACATCTTAGTTCCTTTTCTCATCTCCTTCCTCTCTCCTCTTTTCCTCAGAGGAAGTCCTTTTAAATAGAAGAGCAAATATGCCTCTGTAGCTGCACAGAGCCCATGGCATTAGTTTAGGCAAGTGGGATTTAACTTCAGAGGCAGCCGATGCTCTGTCTAAGCTCTACATGTGGCGTGATTTCTCATTGCTGTTACTAAAAGCCCGAGCGGGTGTTGCCTCATCTGTCAGGTATTTTGAGAGCCTTATTAACACTTGGTCTCATCAAGGAAAAACAAAGGCCTCTGGGGTTGGTCACAAAGGGGACCATCCTGGATGAGATCTGAATCTGGGCCAGTGCCCTCGTCCCGAAAGGCATTCTCATGACGCTCACTGTGGCCAATTGTGCAGGCCCCAGCTGCAATGTGAGAGTGATCCATCAGTGGTTCATGAGTGGAGTGAGTTCTTTGAACAGATGTCTGCTGTAACCAGCTTATGCAGCAAGTATGCCCAGCCTTAGGTGGCCTCCTGAGAGGCTTCTGGCCCCAGAACAATGGAAGTAGTGCTAGCCCAGCAGACAGAGGTATGGCAGTTGTGCAACAGCCATGATAGGTGGCTGTATTGCTCTTATGCGCCAATAGTGAGTTTCCTTTCTGAATTTCCAACAACTGTGCCTGATATCTTGTGTCCAGGGGGCCCACTCACATAATTGTTTGCTGTCATTAGTGATCAATAGAGTATGGACTATTTCAAGGCTGAGATCTATGTTCCGTTAATCAAGCAAAGCTGAATGGAGTCCCCTCTTGGAACTTTCACTGGATCAGAGATTTAGACACCCAACAATGTCTGCATTATTTCAGTGCTCTTCTGCCCAATGTGCTACTTCTACTGCAGCAGTGTCCTGAAGGATGAGTAGGAGCCTTTCAGGTAGTGACGGCAGTGGGGGGCTTGGGGATGCCATTCCAGGCAGGGCAAATAGCACACCGAAATCTCAGATGTGGAAGAGCTCTTGTTTCCCATTTAACAACAGCAATGAAAACGGACACTGAGGCTTAATGAAGTTAAGCATTCTGCTTAAGTTCAAATAGCTAGTAAGTAGCAGAGCCCAGATTTAATCACAGGCTAGGCTAGGAATTTGGATCTGTCTTGTTAAGAAGTGGCAATTGATTGGAAGGTTAGGGAAGGGACTGAGATGATGAAAGCAATGCTTTAGGAAGATTGAATTGTCATGTGTAGGCTGGATAAACAAAATGACAGCCTAAAAATAGAGAACAGTTGGAAGGTATTGTAAAAGCTTACACATAAATGGTGTAAACTCATTACTATGCACCAAGCTATTGATACTTAATTTTCATACCATAATATTTATCGCAGGTATAATTGTTATTTTAACTTACAACTAGTTATATATTTGCATGGGTTGTAAGGTGATGTTTTGATATCTATATGTACATTGTGGAATGATGAATGAAGCTACTTAATGCACCCATCATCTTACATATTATTTTTCAGTGAGAACTTCTGCAATTTGCTCTTAGCAATTTCAAAATACACAATACAATATTTTTAACTATAGTCACCATGTCAGTAACAGATCTCACCATCTTTATTCATGTCTAACTGAATCTTTGTACACTGTGATCAACCTCTCCCCATTCCTCAACTTCTACTCTAGCCTCTGATAAGCATCTGTCTACTCTGTACTGTGAGTCTAACCTTTTTCATTCCACATATGAGTGAGATCACACAGTGTTTGTCTTTCTAAGTGTGTTTTTTTTTTCATTATCAAAATGTCCTCTAGATTCATCCAGGTTGTCACAAATTACAGGATTATCTTCTTTTATAATACTGAATAGTATTCTGTTGTTCATATGCACCAAACTCTCTTTATCCATTCATCTATTGACGGACACTTAGTTGTTTCTATTTCTTTGCTAATGTGAATAATGCTGCAGGGGACTTGGGAGTGGACACAGCTCTTCAACATACTGATTTAATTTCCTTTGGATCTATATCCAGTCGTGGGATAGCTGGGTCATATTGAATCTATATTTAATTTTAGGAGGAACCTCAATACTCTTTTTCATAATGGAAGTACCAGTTTACATTCCTGCCAATAGTGTAGGAGATTTTCCCTGTCCCCACATCCTCACCAGCACTTGTTGTCTCTTATCTTTTTGTAGCCACCATGCTAACAGGTGTGAGGTGCAACCTCATTGTAGTTTTGATTTGTATTTCTGTGATGAGTGATGTGGGAGTCTTTTCCTATGCCCAGTGGCCATTTGTATGTCTTCCCTAGAAAATATCTATTCAGGTCCTTCACCATTTTTAATGGAGGTAATTTGGTTTTATGGTATTGAAATATGTAAATATATTTAGATATTAATCTGTTATCACACAAACGGTAACTATGGATGGTGGTAGATGCATTAATTGAGTGTCGTAATCATTGTATAATGTATACATATATCAAATCATCCTTGAAAATATATATATATACACAAATATATTATTTTATTTGTCAATTGTACCTCAATAAAGCTGGAAAAGTGCGTTATCAAGTAAGGAAGCTCAAGAGAAGTATCAAGCTGAACCACAGGTTTTGTCTTCTTAGTCCAAATGTGTAAGTATGGGCACATTGCCATTTCAGGGCTAACACAGAATGAGCAGTCTTGGGAGCTGAAGATATGAGAGATCAAAGAAGGGACAATTGATTATTAGTTTTTTTTTTTTTTTAATGCCAAGAGGATGTATGGCACTAAAGTGTACTTGCAAATGTCCTGGAGAGATGGACTGTTTAATTGTCCCTGCCACAGATGGGCATGAATGAATGCTCTGATAGTACTCTGCCGCCCAGAGAATTTTACCAAGTCTCTGTTGCTGTAGGGTTTTGTCTTTGGGACTTTCAAAGATGATCTCGTTGCCTGCTAGAGGCTGCGTCCTTTGACTTTGGCTGTCCAACAGAGAGTAGAAAAGTGCTGCCACGCTGGCTGCATGCATGGTGGGAGAACCAGTGCTGCCCACTCCTCCCCTGCTGCCCACACAGTGTGGTCCTGCAGGCTCCCGCTCAGCTCTGGGGCAGCATCCATGTCCTGTGTTCTGATTGTCCCTTGATCTTTGAGCTTCATGATGCTATTGTCCAGAAGGCATAGTTAGTTAGCTTTCCATTATTGTAACAATACCTGACATATTCAACTTATAGAAAGAAAAAGGTTTTTTTGGCTTACAATTTTGGAGCTCTTAGTCCATCGTCATTTGGCCCCATCGCTATTGGACCAGTGGTAAGGCAGCACATCATGACTGGAGCACATGGGATGAGCAGAGCTGCTCAGTTCATGTGTGGGAAGCAAAAGAGAGTAAGGAAGAAACTGGAACCCCGCCCCCGCAAAGGTCCCCTTTGAAGGTTGCCAGTAGCCTAAACCCTCCCACTAGGCCCCGCCTCTCATAGTCTGTACCACCTCACATTAGCACCATGCTGGGGACCAAGCCTTTGACATTTGGTCCTTTGAGGGCCATTCCAGATCCAAACTCCCGCAATCTTTCTAAAGGATAGCTTCTTCAGCCTGTCTCCTCTAATCCACTTAGGACAAATAATAAATGCAAGAAGCTGATAGTCATGTTATCTAGAGCACTCCATTCCATAGACTGTGTCTTTCTTCTTAGTCTTAGCTCATCCTCTATCAATGCAGCCATTTCTAGGGCAAGCCCACTTCACTGCTGTTTCATTGCCATGAAAGAAGAGGAAGAAGGCTCAGGGCACACCAAAGTGCTAGTGTAGTTCCACACAAACTGCCATCTGGCTGCCACGAGCTGCCCAATGTATACCCATCGTCTTTTCTGCCCATCTCCACTTGAATGTTACTGGAGTTCCAAGGGCTAATACTCCATATACTTTAGCCTCCAGTGCCAGCAGCCACCTGGCTACCTGAAACCAGAGTCAGCCTTGGTAAAAGATGATAGTTTTGTTGAAGAGTATAGCAAAGCTTTTATCTGAAAGGCATATAAGTAATCACCGTTCAGCTTCCTAACTCCTCACTGTTCCTCCATTGTACTTACATAGTATATAGACGATAGAGGCTAAATATAACAGAATGTGTTCTTCATTCCCTAGATCCCTCTCTGCTCGACTTCTCCCATCTTGTGTATGCACCAAGTGCCTTCATCTTTTCTGAGGGGAAACAATTATATATGTGGGGTTATAAATGTTATGTACAAAAAAGAAATAAACATGACGCCTTAAATGCAGACACAGATACACCCACACAAACATACAAGTACACAGAGTGGGTAGCTGTCAGGAATCAACACTGGTCCTATGTCCTTTATCAATGAGAGTCACACTGACCCCGGCAGTACTTGTCACACAGGGGAAGTATTCTTATTCTAAGGTACACTTGGCAAAGTGCTTGGAATGCTGGGACTTGTTATCCTGATTGATGGGAGCTATTGGCATTTTATGGGCAGATGCCAGAATTGTGAAATGCTATTCCTTGAATGGAATGTCCTGTACAGCCAGAAATTATCTGGGCCCAAATGCTAAGCATCACTGAAGGGAAATACTGGAGAGAAAACTGGTGCAGTGGGCAGAGCAGAATTCTTATTGGATTTCTAGGATTAATAAAGATCTATGATGAATGCCTAAAGCAGTACTTTTCAATGTTTTGTCAATGATCAAAATGTACACCGAATGTTTACATTTGAAAAAGTATTATAGTGAAAGACACATTGCCATTAATATCCCTCAAAATACTCCCCTTTGCTTTAAACACTTAACCTCTCATTCTTGCCACTTTCTGAAGCAGTTCTGGAAGTCTTCTTTTGTGTCTTTATGAGATGTGTTAAAAAAAAATATGGTGAGTACCGCTGCCAATGCCACCCAATGGAAAGGCAGCATTGTAAAAACATTTTAGTATGTCTTCATCCACCTTATTCACTGGATCTCATACTGTGCGACTTCTAACTCGTCCCCAAAGTGAAAGCGACCATGAAAGGTAAACACTTTTAATTGACTCAGGACATTGAGGCAGTCACAACCTTGCAACTAAAGACACTCACAGAAGAGGACTTGAAGAACTGCTTCAGAAAGCAGCAAGAGTGAAGGGATAAGTGAGGGGAAGTATTTTGAGGGAGATTAATGGCAATGTGTCTTTTGCTGTAATGAATAGACATATATATTTTAAAATGTAAATAGTCACTATATTTTGATCATACCTCATATATCACCTACATAATAATTACCCGGGGGCTAATTAAATCGAATTTCTGAGGCTCTCCCAAGTTGTACTGAATCAGTCTTTGGGAGAGGCGGAAAAGAATCTGCATCTCACAAGCATGTCAAGTGATCATTCTGTGCACTATTAAAAACCATTGGAGTAAAGGATCTTTTTAAGAAAGGGGAGGCTGAGGGCTAAACTAATGAAGATGTGTATATAGCTAAAAACATGGAAGAAGCCAGCCATACCCATTGAGGGCAGTAGAAAGGGAGGCGAGTTTGGACAGTGTAAAGAAACATTTAGCATGCCTATAGGGAAATAAAGGAATGCTCGTTTTTTTCTTTGAAAATATTTAAAATCTCATTATTTTTAAAATGGCCCGAGTCTTAAAGGCCTTAAAGAGTCTTTTTACAAAATAGAATCTACAGACAGCCAATAAACCTTTGAGAAAATGTTGATCTTCCTTCTCTAGTAGTGAAGGAAATCCAAATTAGTAAAACATCTATTTTGTATTTATCAAATTGACAAAAGTTGTTTTCATTTATTTTGCATTTTAATAACCACCATTGTGGACACAATCAAGTTGACACTGGTATATTTGAGTATACTGCTGTTGGAAAGGTATGTTCAAATAGTCACTCTAGAAATCATGGTGACAAGATATATCTAAATCCTTAAAATGCTCATCGCTTGATTTTACATTTAGAGCACAAACTAAAAAATTTTGTTGTTATTACCTTTTGACTGCAAATCTGATTTTGATGTTCATTGTTGCCTTTGTATTAATGTTTAGTATTACAGGACAGATTGGTAACATATTTTGTGGCCATTTAAAATTTAAGTTGACAATGAATTTTAGTAACATGGATGATACCTGTTATATTGTGTTAAGTGCAAAGAATGGAAAAAAATATTTGACTCCAATTGTGTGGGAAAAAAATTAACAGTATGTAGAAAAATAAAACTGGAATAAGAATATCGCTAAGATGTCAGTAGAAGATTATCCATAGTTGGCAGGTTTTTGTATAATTTTTAGCTTCTTTATTATTTTCCCAATTTTCAAATTATCTATAATGGTGAATCTTAGTAAGCATAAATAAGAAACAAGTTAATTTAAGCATACCTATGGCAAAAGCTTTGTTTCCATTTTTCTTCCTTCTATTTCTTATTTCTCTTGTCCCTCTGTTGTAAATAAGGAGGGAGGAAGGGGTGAAGGGCAGGGATGGGAATGGGAAAAAAAAAGCAACAAGATATATCATGTACAGGTACAAATCCCCTATGCTGAATGTTATCACTATGTACATCTAAAATGTACCATTAAAATAAAATTAAAAAAAATAAAAATAAACATACCTATGGCATAGACTACATGCAGGGAAGATGTAAAGTCTTTTAATTACATTTCAGTAATTTAGGTGGGATGGGGATCGCAGATTCCATTTATTTTAATACAATCAGTCCTTTGTCCATTAGCTCATATCAATATAGCATTATCAAAAAGGGAAATATATTAGTGCTTGTTCTCCCCTCTTGGATATATTCTATTACTGGTCGCATATTCACTTCATGCATGTCATTCCCAATGGGTAGGTGGTTGGAACGAAAATGCTACTTGGTCAGTAGCATTAGGTTGGAGTTTATTTATTTTAATTTACATTTCATGACTATCAAATAAATTGGATTGACCAAAAGTTTCAGTAAGTCATCAACAAAGTTTGCAAATAAATGTTGGTCTTTGTTTCATGTTTTCTAAATGCATCCGTCTCCCTTGAGTTATGTATTGTTCGTAGCCCTCAGAGAATTACTGAACTGAATCTCTCTAGTGGTATTTATGAATACAGTGCAGGTAAAGCGCTACGCTTATGGAGTCATGTTCACAGGAAGAAGTTTGTTTCCCAGTGAATAAGATGCAACAAAAACTGTTTGTTTTAATTCAAAACCACTGATACCATACTAACTCTATTTTGAGACTGAGACTGGAAATGACTGCATTTAAAAGATATTGATTATGCTTGTTTTCTGTACAACTTTATAGATTCCCAAGAAAACTGGAGTAAGTTGCTGCATATAACTGGATTTGATACATTAGAGAGTTAGCAGAGCAAACAAGCTGAACACAGTGTGTCATACTGTCCACTTGCCTCACTTCCTTTGATAAGGGGAGTTAGGTTCTAATTATTTGTGAAAATGTCACTACATCCTTGGTAATAACATGGTCTTCATAATCAGATACCTCTTTGACTCTGTGCTCTGAAGACAGAGCTTATAGGGTGTTTTAGCTCAGATGCTGTTTTTCTTCTTGTTATTATTTTTCTAAAAAGAAGTATTGAGTCTGGGGATTAGTCAGAAGACCCTGGAAGAAGATTCTTCTACATCAAATATGTGGAAACATGAAGGAGCATCTCTACTACACAAAATCGAATTTACAGGCTAAGGGGCCCACATGGGAACGAACCTCAGACATACATCCATCTCCTGACTCTAGTGGAAAATCGACAACAGCCAACCACTGGAAATCTTCTGTGGGGAGCTAAGACCTAGAGTTCAGGTTAAACCTCCTGAATCACTTTCACTGCATCAGTGACTCCTCAGCTGTCTGGTAGATTGTGATTTTGGTCTTATTTTTCAGTGATCCCACACTCATTGTAGCCACATAGATTGATGGTTATAATACAAGCTCATCCTTATAGCTATAATTTAAAAATTACACAATAATAATTTTTATTTTCACAGAACTTTTTTCCTATGACCTTCTAGGCTACTCACACGGATTCAACTTTTCTGCTCTGAAGAATTGTGTCCAGCCAGCAGGGAAAGTACTGTGGGACCTTCAGTCTTGTCTGACAAACTCCTGGGTCCCAGTGCGTTTTGGAATATAGAACATTTTCTTATATTAAAGTGGTAATAAAGTGAGATAGATCAAGATAGTAAGTAGCTTCAAAATAGTTTAGGTCAAATTTTCCTGCCGAATCAGTTCAAGGCAAATAATGCCACAGAAATATTTATCTTTTGGTCTTCAGGGGTCTCTGGAGTTTGGACTTTCTGAAATGGTAATGAAGTATGATGGGCCCGTGTTTCTCCAGTAACAATGAATATAAGCATTAGGAGAAGAAATGTGCTATGATGGATCCTCTGCTGGGCTCATCTGAACTAAGGTTCTGCTATGAGTGCACTAAGAAATATTTTGGGGACAGACTGGAGTCAAGATTAACCTAGAGGATCTCTTCTCCATCATAGTTTCTAATGTCCAAGCAATATCTGGGTGCCTATACTGGGCACCGTTCCAAGTGGATCAACAACAGGCCAAATAATTCACACTGACGTGCTCAAAATTACCCACCTAGCCAGGGGTTGAACAAGGCAAGTTTCAGATGAACCTTTGCTCCAAGGCTTTTTTCGTCCTAACCCCTTGGTGGCTCAAGACATAAAATCATCATCCTCAGGCAAGAAGTTTAGATCCTTGCAAGAAAGGCAACATAGCTATATGAAGAGATCATTTGGCTGGTCATACTCCATTTGTCACTTAGGTGACTGATGTGTGCTCTTGGGCAAGTCATTTCAACTCTCTAGGCCTTAACTTCCTTTAGCTAACAAAATTGGGCTGAAAATCCCTCCCCAGCCCACTTGACAATAGAACTGTGGGGATTTGATGGATGATAATTTTTTGGAGGGTAGTAGGGATGGAATCCAGGCCTTCATACATACCAGACACTACATCCTCAGCCCTTTTTATTTCTATATTTTTATTTTGAGACAAGGTCTTGCTAAGTTGCTCAGGGTGGCCTTGAACTTATGATCCTTGTGCCTCAGCCTCCCAAGTAGCTAGGATTACAGGCATTCATCACCATACCCTGCCCAATAAATACACAGGAGGGCACTTTGTGACCACCACAGTACTACTCCAATAAAAGGTGGAAAACTGTAAACACGTGGACAAGCCTTGTGCATCTACTTGCTTTAAGTCCCACTTGGGAGGCAAATGGCCAAAGTGAATTGGGAGGCTTAGCTCAAGAAGCAAAGGGTCCTTGAGGGGCAGGGGATGTTCGTCCCCAGGGCAAAATCGGTTACCCTTACTGTCTTGCCTGTCCAGTTTTCTCAGTTAATTATGGAGTCTTTCGTGTGCTCCTTGGAGTGTCCAGATTGGTCTTTTCCTATTCTATTTCCTGGGTTTCAAGCGTTGCATGTATTTGCTCAGCTGCCTTGGTAGTCACCCCTTGTCATTTTGTTTTGTGGTTTCCTACCACGCTCTCATTTCCCCCTCCCTCCCTCCCTTTTTCCCTTCTTTGTTTTCCCACATTTATCTATGGATATCCAGATCCTAGAGAATATGCAGTAAATATTGGCTGAATGAATTCTCAGGTATTTTAAAACTCAGAGGAGAAAAACTCTCAGGGGTCTAAGTGAATTACCTTCCATATGTGCTCCTTGAGTTCTCAACCAGAGTCTCTGGAATCTTTTGATATCTGAGCTCCATCTCCCCTTCCTGATATTCAGGGGCTCACCTAAACCAACCAAGCATATTACTGGGGGTTCCCACTAAGCTCAAGCTACTCCAGACAGCCTGATTCCCAGGTCAGCCTCTGTGGGCTTCTACCCACTGCCAGCCCTCGGCATCTGTATTAGCTCAGGCTGTTCCTCGGCATCTGTATTAGCTCAGGCTGTTCGCCCATCTTAAATGCCCTCCTTCTTTGGCTTCCCTTACTCCTAAGCGTCCTTCAGTTCTGATACTGGAGTTCCCACAGCAGTGGTTTCAGTATCTCTGCATCCCTACTTAATTGTCTTGTCCTTATTATGTGTGTATAACCATTTCTAGAGTGCATTGTTTGCTTCGTGTTACCATTAGATGAGGTTATGAGGGAGGAGCCCTCATCAGGCCATTGATGTCCTTACAAGAGGGAGAGAGGTGAGAGTTTCTTCTGTCTACCATGTGAGA
Source organism: Hystrix cristata (assembly GCA_004026905.1). Classification (NCBI taxonomy): domain Eukaryota; kingdom Metazoa; phylum Chordata; class Mammalia; order Rodentia; family Hystricidae; genus Hystrix; species Hystrix cristata. The sequence goes on along the minus strand of PVJO010000055.1, from coordinate 258,772 downwards.
CCATAGCAAGGAGGCCGTCATCCACCAGGAAAAGAGGCTTCACAGGAACCATGCTGGCACCCTGACCTTGGATTTTCAGCGTCCAGAACCGTTAAAAATAAACATCTATCTTTGAATCATTCAGTCTGTGGTATTTTTCTATAGCAGCCCCTGGTTAATCCATCCTCTTTAGCACCTTGGAACACACCCTGTAGCCTCCTTGATGTTCAATATTTGAAAGTTACTTACTTTCCCTTGCCTTAATTTACTCATAATTAAAATGGGAATAATAATAGCACCTTCTTCATAGGGTTCTTGTAAAGAATAGATGAATTCATGTATGTAAAGTATTTAGAACAGTACCAGGCATAGGGGGAGCCCTTTATCTTTTTGCTCCTGATATCATCAATATTGTTTGTCATTGTTATGATCTGCGTGTCTTAGGAAAAGACAAGCTCTGTCACTGTCTCATATGTAATTTGTCACCCTCCTGGATACTTAACAGTAATACAAAAGTATTTGTAGAAAGAACAAGTCCTTGAATGATTTCAAACCCTCACAGTGCTTAAGTATGTACATAGTAAAATTTCAAAAGGTCGAGGTTGGATGACATCTTCCCATATTAAAATGAGTGGACTTCCGGCATACACTAGCATCTAGCCTCTTGATCCATTCTGAGTCCCCCGAAACCCAATTTTTGGCTCGTGGCTCCTCTCTCATGACAGACTATTCTCTGTTCTAGCCTTGATATTCAGTGATAAGAAAGGATGCCACAGTAATAACTGTTTTCTGTCATATGAATACAAAAGATTTTTCTTGGAACTCTCTTCATGCCTGCCGCTTCGAGTTATTTGTCATTTCCTTTAGGGACTTGTCCAAGAGAGCCAGGCTAGGAGATATGTTGCAAAAACCACTTGTGTTGTCTTCTCTATGACGCCAGGGAATTTGATGGATTTTCTTTTGTAAGATTCTAATGAGATATCCTAATCTTGGATAGACTGCCTGCTGTTGCCCTTGGGGTTTGTCATGGTGGCATCAAATCAAAAGACTTTTGTTCTGTTGGGAGAAAAAGCAATCAAGCATTCTTGCTGGGTAGAGGGGGAGCTTTGAGTCCATCTGGTCCAAAACCCATCCAAGGGCAGGGACCGTGTTTGCCTTATTTCCCTTTGCATCACCAGTGCACATCACTATGCTTGGCATAGAGTAGGTATGTAAGCAACATCTGTTGATAAATGAGTATCTTACAGGGAGGAGGAATCCTGGAGCTGTTTTATGTTATCAGCCTATTTGGATTTGGTCAATCTCATCTTTACTGCATCAAAGAAAGCCCTTCCTATCCACCCACATCTGCAGTCTGGATTATCCAGCTTTTCTCTATACCTCCACAATATGCTATTTCCCCCACTACAGCACTTACTGTATTGTGATGTCTTTACCTCTGTCCTTCCGTCCCATTCCTATTCCTAACGCTCTGTGTCTATGCTGTCTCGTGCTGAGCCTACGGTTTCTGCTCAAAAATATTGTTTGGATGCATGATTCTAATGCCCATGGTGGGCAGCAAAAACAACAATTGTGGAGCCAGGTATCATATTTATATCACACGAAGGGCTTATTACAGACAACGATATTAGAAGCATGGTGACATTCATGGGAGCGTCCCCAGGGGGATGGTTGCTCATAGAGTTTCTCCATTCAGAACCCGGGGATAGTAATCATAGGATCCTCCAAAGGGAAATGACTCCTGGCTTTTGTAAGTAGGAGATGGAGTTTTGGTTTTCCCCCTTTCCTGGGTCCTATGAACACGAAGAAAATAGAGAAGAAACAAATGGCAGTATCTTGCAAGCAAACCGAGATTCTCTTCATCCAACTCCTGCCCCTGTTCACCCTCCCTGCATGTCAGATGCTGCCCTTAAGGAAGCTTCCCTCGTGATCATGATGGGGTAGATGGGTGCTCACAAAGACGGGTAAAGTGCTAGCTTTCTCAGTTTCGATATCTGGTAATTTTTTATAGTGCTGATTTTCTGTTGAGTAACGGAGCTTGCAGTGTATTCTTAAGCGCATCGGAATGGAAGGATATGACACAATGGTGATACTCTTAACTACCAACTGGAAGATTCTATGGAAGGCTGCGGCAGACAGGAGCATCGTGTCCAGGTTTTATTCTGCTTCTCCTTTAGTCATTCGCTTGCCCATTCATTCGTCCAGCAAAAGTTTATTAAACTGTTGGTAGAGCTTAGCAACTGGTTAAGGCACAAGAAATAAAGTGGCTTGGCCTCTGACTCTAGTACTTTTCCCAGTGTCATATTGTGGTTGAACAAGAAGGAGGCCTGGTCAGTCCCATCTGTGATAAATTGGCCAGATGAGGCAGCTTAGCTTCCCTTCTAATGGCTGTTCAGAATTTCCTTAATTGCCCATTGAGCACAGTGGGAACCTGGGCTTGTAAAAGTGAAGTTAAAACAAAAGCAGAATTTGAGCAAGGCTCATTTGTGTGACATAGTTGGCCTTCGTTGAGTTTTCTGTGGACTAGACACTTTCCACACTTTATATATTTGATCCTAAAGACAGCCCTGTAAGTGAGGTGAATACTCATACTCATTTACGCATTTTACAAGGGAGGAGAGCAGGACTTAGGGAGGTTATGCGGCATTATTAAAGTTTGTTCAGTTCATAATTCAGGACTGTAAGATGTGAGTTGTATAGTCTGACCCCATAGTCCATGCTCCTACTTACCATGCTCCACTGCATCTATTTACCAGACTAGAATGTAGTAGATGGTCCTAGTCCAGAGACAAAGGAGTAGTCTGGGATACAGGCCAAAGATTGCTCTTCTTGGCAATACTCCCAGGCGTAGTTGTCTAAAAGGTAGAAAAGCACAAGATTGGACTTAAAAGAGTAGATTGACCACATCTGCTAATTTCAAATGTTAAGTGACTGTTAAATCCCAGTTTCCTACCAGTGTTTCCATAGCACTTTGTGGTCCTAATTTACAAGGCCTTGTGTTTTCCTAGTGTGCACCCCTAATAATTAAAGCTATCAGATAGAACACTTACTCAAGCTGAAATTTAGAGGCCTATTAGGAAGCTGGCTTTGCCTCATACTGGGTATCACGTTACACGGAGTCCTTTCAGTTCCAGGATCTCACGGGACAGTCACAACAACACCAGTGAAGGTTCTTCCCATTTTATAGATGACGGAACATGAGGTTGAGAGAGTTCAAGGTCATGAAGCTACTGAGGTTAGGCAGCCATTGCTAGGAACCTTGGTTTTGGGGTGTGGTTGGAAGCCAACACATTCTTCTGGAAGCCTATCAGAACTTGCAATTCTCTTTTTGTGCTCCCATTAAAATGATCTGGTCTGTAAAACATTTGGCTTTTCAAAATATGTACTGTATATGCAGGAATACAACGATATCTGAGGATTGCTTTTTCATTCAAGATCTGAAAACTCATTCAATGAGTATTGAGTTCATAAACACTATTATATATTATGGGAGGAATATAAAATGTAGCATGCATTAGTTTCTAGGTTTCCTAAAATAAGGCATCTATAATAGATATCTTCAGTTGACAGATACTACCTAGATTTCTGTCCAGATAAAACTTATTGGGGCTTTGGGTGGTAGACTTGGTTCTGTTTTAGAATGTATAACACACCTTTATCGCATTTGAGTTTTCTTTGGTCACTTGGTAAATGGCAGGGGATTTTTTCTTACACTGTCTTGTCCCTCATGACTGACAGAATCGGTAGCTTTAAGCATTTTCTCTTTCAAAACAAACATGACTCATAAACCCGTGTGGATGCAATGACTGTAGTTGATTTGGTGAACATTTCAAAATATGAAGTGGGAATAAACAAGACCATTACTGTAAATGATTTTTAAAATGAACCTAATGCACTGGAAATAGTGTAGATGAGATAGAGAGGGAAATGTGAACATTGTAAATATATTTCTGTTCGCTCAAGCATAGAGGAGAGAGCATTAAAATTAAGGAGATATGCATCCATTTATTCAAAAATATTTAACGGACCATCGTTGCAGGTAGCTATACATCAGTGAATTAAAAAAAGACCAAACTCTCCTGCCTTCTTGGAGCTGACATTCAAACGGGCAAGAAGGAACAACGAGCATAAGTAAAACATACTTTATGTTGGATGGTTATCAGTGCTATGTAGAAAAATCCAGGAAGTAGAAGTGCCAGCACTGGAGATGGTTAGTGAAGGCTGCACTGAGAAGACAGCATCCGAATAAAGACCTGAAGGAGGGAATGGAGGAAGAAATACGGGCATCTGAGGAAAAAGACCTCTAGGCAGAGGGAACAGCAGGTGCAGGCCTTCTGATGACAGTATACTCCAATGTGGCTGGAGGGGAGTGAGCAAGGGAGGGCATAGTAGAGATGAGTCTGAAGAGGTGACCAGAAAGCTGGCCGGCCCGTAGTATGAAGTATGCTTTACCACCAGATAGCTGGCGAAGTCCAACTAGTGTATTGGGCACTGTTGGTGCTCTGCTCACTTTTTCTTTACCAAGCGCTCCCTTAGCTGCTAGGATGTTTGTTGCTAAGACTCACAGTACCCTCTTCTCTGTAACGGGAGCCCTATTGCCTAGAAGATATTCTCTCCCCAGCCCTGGGTGCAGCCCACAGCTAATAACTGGCTCGACCCACTTGCCTCAAGGTGGGACCATCCTGTGGTACAATTTGCTCCCCATGGGATCACGTTAAAGTTAAACTCCAGCTGGGACCACAGCCGTGTTTCGCTCCTGCCCCTGCTCTCATTTTCCTCCAACTAATCCCTGGCTCAGAATCTGCTTCTAGGGAACCTGCCCCAAGACCACAAACGTTCAGCAACATAATTTTAGAAAGCTGGTATGCTCTATTTTTCTCATCAGAGACCGACTCTGGGTTACATTTTAGTCAAGAGGGTGCCCCACGTGGTGCAGCAGATCATCCATGACAGTCTCCGCTACCTGCCGTTGTCATAAGAAGGCAGGAGAGCTGTTTCATGAGCGAGGTAGTACTAAACGTGCCACCGTGGACACCTGTGACTCTCTTTCTGATTCTGCCGCTTAGTGGAGGAGGGCATTTTTAAATTGGATCTCGACGGCATTGCAGTCCAGTAATTGATTTGTTTTTACCCTGGTAGGTGAATCCACAGGAGGGTCCCTTGAGTTGCCTCCTTTTAGTTATTTACAATCTTAGTCAATACATATCGATTTCCTCACTGCAGTGTTGCAATCGCGTGTGAGTGAATACAGTATCTGACCTTTCCTGAGGAACCCCAAAGTTTCACATACCTTTTGTCCAACGATAGCATTTTATTCCTTGTCTCTGCTTCAGGAACAGGAAACAAGCTGTCGCTGGAAAATCTGAACCCATCTCAATAATACCAAGTAACAAATATGACTTTCTCCCACTTCTCCCGAGTGCGGGATAATTGGCTTTGTTATCAAGGGCAAGGTTAGAGAACAAATGTTTTGAGTAATAAATGTCTGGCTACAAATCCAAACTTTGGCAGGTAGTGTGAGAAAACTCTCCCTTTCGTGTGATGGATGAGCAAATTCAAGGTCCTGGGTCTGAGTTCTCTGAGGTTCTCTACTCCCACTACCCTCCTTTGACATAGGATTTGACCACAGTCTTGAGAACAGTCGTCTCCCCCATTCTCAGCGCCACTCCTAAGGTGTAAGACCGAGTAATAGATATTGCGTAAGATGTTCCCTTTTCCCTGCTCTGTCTTCCTCTAATATATTCATCTAAAGTAGTCCAGATGGTGTAAGTTGTCCTGTCTCCCACTTTAATTAATATTGCCTGTGAGGTAGGCAGGGAGGCATAACTGTCCCCACTTTGTAGATAAATAAATACACATTTGAAAATTTAAGTGACTCGCTCAAGATGAGCAAACTAGTATGTGGCAGAGACAGAAATAGACCCCCAGGCTTTCTGACTGCTATCCAGAAAACAGCTTAAAGAAAGGCGATGACTTATTTGTTGGCGTTATGCTTGCTAATGTGGGCATTTCACTTGCTCCTGGTGTCAGGATAGCAGTGCATCTCCATTTGCTGAAGCCAAATCTTTGCTTCTCCAAGTAACATGCTGAGGTAGTCCCTCTTCGTGAAAGCCTCCCGGAGGTTGGCTGTGCTTCCCACAGAGCGGCCAGTGTGCCCTGAGCGTCTGGATTGTCTTTGGATTCCTGTATTAGTCTTTGGTCTCATTTTGCATTTCTTCTCATCACTTGCACAGCAACCTGTTTCTTTGTCCATCTCTGTCATCTGGCAGCATATTTGCCACCTCCTGTTTATTGTCTTGGCTCCTAGTTGGTTATTAATCAGTCGGTGCCATCCTGTGTTGTGTAGGATGCTGATCCAGACTCCTGAGAGCTGGTCTCAGCGCTGCCTGTACCCTTGTGCTTGTATCCTCAAGCTCCAATTACTCCCCCTGTGGTTTGCCAACAGCAAACAAGCAGCGACAAATATGCCTACCGGTAAACCTCACTGTCTTGGCATGAGCTCACCTGCAGTTCAACTGGGTACTCCAAGTTTGAGCGAGCAGGCAGTAAGGTGGGGGAGTTGATAGGTGAACATATCCGTGGCACCCTATGGAGAAGCTGGCGACTGTGCCTTTTGTTGAGGAAACTAGAAATCCTCTCAGTGATTCAGAGCATCAAAGAGGGAAAGGACCATTATTTTAAAGATGGCCAAAGTATTCAATTAAAACTGTTGGCTGAAATCCTATTCGGGATTATACGGGAAACCTTCTCTAGAGACCTTGCTCTGCAGGACTTTGATGAGCTCTTTTTGGTTAGTCACACCTAGGATGGGATGGGGCGGCTCTCTGGAATTTGATGCTTTGGATAGTTGCTAGGCTTTTGCCCATTCCTTGTGGGCCTTGCCAGTAGTGGGGGTGGCTCTTGTGGCACCGTCTCCACTTATTTTACTCACCCACAGCCAGGGGGGGATTGGTAAGGGCACAGGGCATAGGGCCAAGGGCACAGGCCTGAAACTGTCATAGCAAATGCATCCATGCTGTGATTGAAGTGGCCAAGCTGAGTCAGAGATGGTCACTCCCGTGGTGAAGCTGGGCATGTGACAGAAGCCTACCACACCACTGTGTAGGTGCCAGGAGACCCGCGTCCCATCCAGCAGGAGAGGATGTTCCCGGCTGGCTAGAGAGGAATGCCCCACACGAAGCAACTGATTGGGCTCGGATAGCTCCTGAGGGCATCTGGCTAAGGGGAACTCCTACCTTCTCCACCCCAGACGCTGAACGGTGAACAGGCCTCTAACTGACAGCATTCTTACAGTGAGCTTACACATACCCACCCGCATTTAAATTCATGCCAAGCCCCGGGGGCACAGCTACATGTAATTTTCTTGCCAAAACATGGAAAAATTAGTGGTTTGTTGCCTTTTAATTCAGTGAGAAAAAGCACTACCATCTCCTCCAGCAGTGAAGTATGCAGAGGTACTGATTAAATCTTTGTATTTCACCATAGAAGTACAGTTCGTCAGCCTGTTTTGTGGGATCCCCTTTTTTGTGGTTATTGTTGCTGTATTTAAATTCAAAAAAGGAAAATAAAAAGAGTTGTCTGGAGTAATTTGCTCTCAAGGGGCAATGCTGGCAGACCTTAATTGAATAATCCCTATTTCATGGCGTTTTCCTTCCCGGGGTGGTATCTAACTTTGCCAGTGGCCCCCAATTTGCCTAGTTCAAAGGTTTTCATGTTGTATGCTCTGTACATTTTGCCTAGTGTGGTGCCCCACAGAAAGAAGCGTCTGTGTTATAAATATCAACATACCTGTCATGGGTGTCTTCCATCTCTGGTGGAATGTATAAGACAAGACTGGAAGGGGCCAATATGGATTTGCTCATTTATTAACCTCATGTAAGTGTTCATTGCTTTGCTCACACCAGAGTCTAGCACAGCAGCTGGGACACACTGGGTGCTGATGAAATGGATATGCTAATGACTTTATCAGATCTCCGGAATCTATATTAGATGCTGGGTTTGGGTTCTGAGATCTGGTTGTGTCTCTCTGTCATTTATCTTCTGGGTAACCTCATGCAAATAACTCTCTGGGCCTCAGTTTCCCTCACTGTTACAACTAGGATGATGCTTGCCTTCTATTTCAGAGTTGTGAAGAAGATGAAAATCAAGTTAGTCTTAAGGACTCTAGTGGAAAGCATTTTCTACGCTGAAATGCTAAACATTTCAATTTGGTTACCAGTTTACTAGTAACACACTGTACCGTGTTTGAGTTGTCAGTATATCATCATGGTAACAACATTCAGTGTTTTTCACTCACTTCATTAAAAAGTTTTGATAGAATCCCATGGAAATGATGCTTGTTATTGACAAATTTCATTTCTCCTCCAGAGGGAGGAGAGCAGAGTTATATTAAAGTATTGCTTTTAACCTTTACCAGTGTGTATAGACATATGAATATAAAACATGAATTGAAATATAAAATCCTTCCCAGAAATAAAATTTCACTCTTTCATAATACTGAAAGAACTCGAGAAAAGATTCCAACTCTGCATGTACAGTATAATGCCTATAACACTTGGAATCCAAACAGAGAGATTGAGAGATCACTGAAATTCAGTTATTAGACTTACGATTGGGCTAGATGAGTTTCTAATCAGGAAATAGAGGAAGTAAAATAGTGGGCTATTAGGAGGAGTGAGAAGGCCTGGAGATGAAAAAGGGAAGCTCATGTCCTGTAACCTGTGAATGGTCAGCCTTTTAATTTTCTGCTTGCTGAAACATCCATCTCTGGGTTTTTTGAAACCTAGCAGTCTGGCAAGATACTTGAGAAAATTTATGAAAATGATCGCATAAAGGAGATTGTTGGGACCTAGAAAAGATTTAATAAATACAAGCTGCTATCATCATTGATATTGCATTATTATTAATTATCATTATTAATCATCATCACCATCATCACAACATAAGGCAAGTTGACCCTTATAGTCTACTCTGTAGGCGAGGCACCTGGTTTAGTGTTTGCTTTTCAGGCTCTCCTCCTACAGACTGTGAGAGCAAAAGGCCTTGGTCTCTCCCAGCTGTCTCAGAGAGAAGGAAACCGGGACGCAGGCAGGAACTAACTTGCCCTAGGTCCCACAATAAAGGAGTGGCCAAACCTGGGACTCACTGCTCCTGATACTTCGCACTTGTTGGTTGTTCCTTCTGTCTCTTCCATCCCAGTTGGAGATGTGAACATTCTGCATCCTAGTGGACAATGACTCTCATTGCTGGGAAATTCTGTGAATGCTGTGCTTCTTGGACCCACAAATTCTTCCTGTTGCTATGGGCTGTTCCACACTGGAGCAGTGTCTGGCTCATAGAGGCTGCTCAAAAAATTGTGGAATGAATGGCTAGTTTCTGATTGTCCATTCTCCACTGCTGAAGAGACTGAGCTGCTGCCTATGGTTTAATCGGTCTTTCCATGAACATGATTGTATGCCTTCGGTGCCTGGCGGCATGCCTTCTATCCCCTTGAGGAGATCAATCCTTCCTCTATTAACCCGAACCTGCTGTCCTACGTGCAGGGCTTGGCTTCCTAGTTTGAAGATGAGCTCTCCTTATGGGCCTGAATGAAAGCTTTTTTATGAGGCAGAATCACGTATACTGGTCACTGGATTTTTACATCCCCCTACCTGCTGCACACCCTACTGTCTAATTACCACACTGTGGCTGAAGATGCAGCCAGATCCAAATTCTGGCTGACAGAAATGAAGATGAGCTTTAACTCCAAACCAAAGGAGGTTGGTTTTAAGAGACTTTTGCAGTATGTAGGAATTGCACATTAGAAAGGAACATTTGTATGAGCTGAAGTGAGATGAGTGTTCAGACCACAGGAAAGAACTTCTTTGTGAAAGCTAAGGCAAGCCTTGGATAGCTGATGCTAAAGATGGTAACACCGCACTTTGCCTGAACTATCCATCTAGGATTCTTTTCCATATCATATTGACTTCTGTGCCTGACTTGGTACCCTAGAGGCAAGTGGTGGCTGTGACTATCAGAGGCAGAAAATAGAAAAATTTTCTTGGGCAGAATTCTCCATCCTTTCTTCTAGACTGGAACCCTGTGATCAAGGGTAATGGTTTTCAAACCCCCTGGCATGAGGAGGGGAATATGAGGGAGTGTGGGGAAGGAGAAAAGTGAACAGGGTTCTCTGTGTACCCCCTACTACTAAAACCAGCTTATGAAGTGGATTTTCATGCCAGTATTTGTTTGACTGAAGGGTTCTGCTATCAAAAGAAGTTTGAAAGTCACTGTTGTGGTATGCTAATTTTAGGCCTAGGTACCATAATGTCCTTTGTTCTAAAATCAGCCCATTCCCATGTCCTGCAGAGTGAGAACTTCAGCTAACCACCAGGTGACCTTCATGGTGTGAGTTTCTTGAGGTACAAAACGCCACCATGCACACCTTATTCAGTGGATAGCTAATATTTTGGTTGTCTTTGGGTCCTTTGGGAAGCTCAGAAATGAGATTCACCTCTTCAGAAAGTTATTCGATACCAATACGGTAAGGAAAACCTTCTCCTCAAAAGCTCATTTTATAGAATAAAACTATATATCAACTAGACCTAACAAGCACATCTAGAAAGTCTACCCAACAACAGCAGAATAAACATTTAGCTCAAGTGCACCCAGAACATTCTGCAAGCTAAATCATATGTTAAACTACCAAACAGGTCTCAAGCATTGCAAAAAGTTTGAAATTATCCAGTGTCTTTTCTGATCAGAATGACATTAGAAATCAATAAAAGAAAGAAAACTGGAAAAGTGAGGAACGCATAGAAGTTACACGACACACACTTGAACAACCAATGGTCAATGGTGAATTCACAAGAAAGATTACAATACTTAGAGATTAATGAAAACAAAAATGCAACACACCACATTTTGTAGCATGCAGTGAATGCAGTACTCAGAGGGAAATTCATAATAGCAAATGCCTGTAGTTAAAAAAAAAAAAGAATCAAATCAGGAGCCTAACTGTAGATTTTGAGATAACATACAACAAACTGAACCCAAAGCTAGTGGAAGAAGAAAATAACAATGATTAGAATGGAGATTTTACAATACATTAGTAGAGAATACAAACAATAGAGAAAATGAAACCAGAAGGTGGTTCTTTGAAAACATCGACAAAATTCACAAAGCTTTAGCTAAATTGAAAAGAAAAGAAAAGACCCAAATAATGAAAACCCAAAATGAAATTGGGGGTATTAGTACCAACCATACAGAATAATATGAAAACCTATATGCCAACGACTTGGATGACCTAGACAAATGGACAAATTTATGGAACTATACCGTCTACAAAAAAGGAAATCTGAATAGATCTACAATTTGTAAGGAAATTGAGTCAGTAATTTAAAGCTACACAGCAAAGCTACCCAACAAAAAACAGTGCAGGGACAGTTGGTTCTCCTGGTACATTCTACCACACATTTAAAGGAGAATTAAAAGCAATCCTTGAACACTTCCATAAAGTGGAAGGTTTAGCTTTAGCTGCGTGTGGTGGCACAGGCCTGTAATTCCAGCACTCAGGATGCTGAGGCAGGAGGCTTGCCATGAGTTCAATGACAGCCTAAGCTTCATAGTAAGTTCAAGGAAAGCCTGAACTACATGGCAAGACCCTGTCTCAAACCAAAAAAAAAAAGAAAAAAAAAAGGCTTATAGACCCATTATCTGACCCAGCAATTACACTCTTAAATACAGTATATACCTAAAAGAATTGAAAACAGGTATTGCAACAGATACTTAGATAACAAGGTTCATTATCGCTTCATTCACAGTAACCCAAACTGGGAAATATCCTAAGTGTTTACCAAGAGATAAATGAATAAACAAGATGTGGTTTATATATATAATGGAATATTATTTAGCCATGTAGAAGGAAGTGCTGATATATGCTGCAACATGAATAAACTTTGAAATCATTATACTAAATTTATTGCTCCAGATTCCCGAAGATAAATATAATATCACTTAGGCAAATTCATACAGAGACAAATTAGTCTATATCTACTGAGGCAGGGGAGGAAAAGAATGGGAAGTTACTGTTTAGTGGTTATAGAGTGACAGTGCAGATAAAAAAGTTTTAGAAATAGATATTGTTGATTATTTCGCAGGGTAGGGACTGTAATTAATACTACTGAGCTATACACTAAAATGACTAAAATGGCAAGTTTATTTATATTTTATCACAATAAAATATTATGGAGAAAGTAAAACCTTTTCCAATTAAAAATAAATTATTGAAAAGCATCTGTGTTATTGAAAAAGAAGTGAAAGCGTTTTGAAATCTCTTTTTCTCTGAAAGAAAAAATAAAGATGACCACAAGTGGGTCTCTTCCAGGAATAAAAACTGAATGTTCAGAGAAAGGAAGCTTTTATATTTTGTATTTGTAATGACTTTATATTAGATGGCAGAAATATTACTGACATTTAACTCAGATTCTAATAAGATTTCTTTTGTTTTTCGTAAATTTTCTGAAACGACCAATGCCACATATTTATATGATTGTTTCTCTTTATCATGGTAATCTTGTAGAACACATAGATCCATCTTAACTACTAATCAAGGGATCGGCTGGGCTGCATTCTTTCATGGAAGTTTTGGCCACAGGACCAATGCCCCCATTTATTCCTGGCTGTCATCTAGGAGCCATTCTCTGTGCCTAGAGACTGCCCAGACTTCTTTGCCTAGTGGTCCTTTCCAGGCCTGCTCATAGAGCCGCTTACATGTTTAGGCTCAGCAAGTGAATCCCTTTTGTGGTGCCTTCACCTAATTTAAGCTGGGCTCTTCCAAGTTAATGTTCCTTTTGATGAACTCATGGTCAAGTGGTCTTGGATATGAATCGCATCTTAACAATCTCTTTATCTTTGCACCATCACCTTAGCTAAAAGCGTAACATGGATTCTGCCCACATTTTAAGGGAGGGGATTATTTGAAGGTGTACTCCATTGTGTGTCACCCTATGATGTCTCCACCACAGTGTGGATTACCATGCCATCTGGTCTCATCCGGTTCCTACTGTTCTTGGGAACCCGAGTCCGAACTGAGGTGCCTTTTTCAAGCTGTTTACTGCATCTGTTGCTTGAACCCTTTACAGGTGTGTTTAGGCTGGGTGCCTCCATAAGCTCTGGGCAAAGAGTAGCAAACTGCACTCGTTTGGGCACCAAGAAGCACGGATGAAGCCAGGAGCAAAAGCAAGAGGCCTTCTCTTCCTGGAGTTCACTACATATGTCTGCCACCTCTTCTGTCTGTTCACCTTTGCCCCATCCTCCTCTCTTAACAACTTAAATGTGAATATCACAAAAGAGACTCATGTTCCTCTTCTGCTCACCAGAGATTTGCCAAGGGAGTGTCAAAGTTCCAAGGGAACAGAGGAAATTATAGAGAAATGGTCTGCAAAAAAACGTTGGGAACCCAAAATTGGTCCTTACTGCTTACTAGGTTTGAGTGTGACCCATTCTGCTCTCAGTCCAAAATGTTTTTCCAAGGTTGTCGTAGCTTCACCGGAAGTAGTCTTTGCAAAATGAGGATTTGAGTCAAGGGATGTCTCTGACAGCTGAGAATATCTCATTACGCTTCTCTCCAAGTGGGTGGCAGTTAAACGGATGCTACTCAAACATGCGGGGAGAGAAAAAAATCTTTGTAGACCACCCTAAAAGAATTGCAGTTCTTCTGAATGCCATAGGCACTCATTGAAAGGTATCTCTTCAACCTCAGCAATTAAGCATCTAATTGACTGGGAGAGAATTTATGAAGCAGTTTTGCCTTGCCTTTCTTGCAAGCAATCTTGAACTCCACCTAGCTATCCATTAGGGAAGACACAGAGGGTTGCCTTTAGTATGAGAAATGGGAAATAGTTTCACCCACACACACCACTGATATTTTTCAAGCTTGTGAAGATAGTGTATTTCGATTTCTAGATGACACCAACAGACACTCCCCAAATGACCAAGTTTTCCATATGTACCTCATTAATGCTAAAATTGGAGGCATGCCAGTGGAGACAAACTGGTGGGAGTCTTCAGAAAAGATAGGGAGGTCAGATTCAGGAAACTCATGCTGCTGCCCAGTGTGGACGCTTTGCTCCCATGCAATTCAAGAGGAATGAATTCACAGCTGAATTTTCCCTTTGCATTAGTATCCCCGTTCCCATATATGCCATGCATCATCTTTCTCTGGACCTTTCTTGCCACTTTGCCCCTCCTGCTTTTCTAATTCTCCTCCCTATTGAATATTATCTTTCTTTTACTTAGTATCTATTATACTTTTTTGTCCTTATTTATATTTATGGTTTCTCATTCCAGAGAAACAATTTGATGTGTACTCATGAGTGTTTGATTTATTTCACTCAAGGTACTTCCATTTACCTATAAATATCTCAAGTTTATCCTTTTTTATGGCAGAGTAATACTCCATTGTATAGAAAAACCACATCTTCTTTAGCCATTCATTAGTTGTTGGGCATTTGGGTTGTTTCCAAGACTTAACTATTACAAACTGCATTGCTATAAACATGGTTTTACATATAACACTATGGTGCAATGTTTTTAATTCTTCTGGGAAGATACCAAGCAGAGGAATAACTGGGTCAAATGGAACCTCTAGTTGTAGTGTTTTGAGGAATCTCCACACCGATTTCCACAGTGGTTACACCAGCCTACATTCCCACCAACAGTGGAGGAGGGTTCCTTTCTCCCAGCAGCCCCGCCAGCACTTGTTGTTGGTTGATTTCTTGATGATAGCCACTCTTTCTGGAGTGAGACGAAATCTTAGTGTTGTTTTGATTTGCATCTCTTGAATGACCAGTGATGTTGAACACTTTTTCATATATTTGTTTGCCATTTGTATTTCTTCATCTGACAGGTGTCTATTCATGCTACTTTGAAGTAAGGCTTGTGACAGAGTCTCCTTTGGGACTACAAGAACATTAATCAATAACTAGTGCTTTTCATGGCAGAAGACAGTTTTTAAATTAATGTGGCAGCCTGCTGAATCCATCTGTGAAGGAGCAAGCTGGTCCTCACTTATCAGTCCCATCCCTCTACCTCATATTTTCCTCATTTCTTCCTCCTGTTTGTCCTGCCCTGGTAGTGAGTTGTCTTGGTACTGATCTTAGCCATGACAAACAGTGATCCAGAACCAGACCGACCAGCAGAGTTTGAACTTCTGTAGAGGTTGGAGGCTTCTTCAGTACTCTGGAGACCAGGACTCTGCATTCACAAATATTGCTGGGAGGTGTGGGAGGGCGCAAAACATCCAACAGTGATTTATTCCTCTGCCCATGTTATGGACAAATAAAGAAATGAGTCAAAAGAGAAAGGTATTTGGAAAGCAAAACATCACTTTTATTCCCAATAAAGTAGTACTGGGTGAAGAGACTTTTATCTGTGAAGAGGTTAACATTCTAAAGAGGACCACCAGGATTCGACAGACACAGCCACTTGGTTACATTCAGCCCTGAGTCACAGCAGATCCCGCTCTTCCTCTCCCAAACCTCAGCTGTCACAGGCCTTCCACCTATAAACTATAAGACATAAATGGGAAGAGCAGAGTGTGTGCTTTCTGTGGTGAGCTGACTCCCAAGGAAAAAGAAAAATGGGAGCTGGTCTGGGAATGCTAGTTTCTCTTTTGAAACTTTATCAGACAGTCTACCACTTCCAGAAAAGAGTAAATAATGCTAGTGAGCTCCATGCTTCTGAAAACACTGAAGAGAGTTCTGAAAATACTGAAGCACACCTCCCCCCAGGGTAAGCTCTGGAAAAGACTTTAGACATCATGTGATCATCTGCACTTGAGGACCACTGAACACACACAGATGATATGGCTTGTGCGATGACAAGCAGCCCCGAGGCTGAGCTATGGGCTCAAGCACCTGTCTTCCAGAGTTATTTTCCTCCCATTCCTTTATCTCACCAGCATTTGCAGAGTTAGAGTTGTTTGGTGGGATCGCTGACATAAAGACAGAGGAAAATATGGTTAGTGTTCCAAATCCATGGTTCCATACTTGCTGGTTCCTTATCTGCAGATCAAAACTATTTGAAAAAATTTGCATGTGTACTGAACATATACAGCCTTTTTGCTTGTCACTATCTCCTGAACAGTGTAGCATAACAATGATTTATGTAGCATTTCCATTGGGTTAGAAATGACAAGTAATCTAGTGATGGTCTATTTGAGTAGACAGGCTTCTTGTTGCCTTTGTGACCTCATCCCATACCATTGTCCCCCTTACTCTCCCAGTTCCAGGTACACTGGCCTCATTCACTTTCTGCAAAAAGAGCAGTTCATACCCCTGTCTCAGGATCTTTGTAATTTTGATCCTTCTGCAGAGAACATGCTTCCCCTTGATACATGCATGGTTCGCTTTCTTCTGCACTTTCTCCAGGCCTCTGCTCTGATGTCTGCTTCATGAGCTTTCTCTGTCATTCAGATTATACTAGATTCTAGTGCAATAACAGCAATCTAGCTTACACATTAGGAATTTAACTCATCAAAGTTTCATTTCTCCAGCCTGTATGTAGGTCAGATGTAGAGCACTTTCCTAGCATGTTCAAGGCTGTAGGTTCAATCCCCAATACTGCAAAAAATGTATTTCTCACTTACATGTGTCTAGCAGCAATTCACAGCAGGTCCCTTCCAATCAGTGACTCAGATCCTTGGAGGTCTCATCATACTGATTTGTCTACTGTCTGTTTATTGCTTCTGTTATTCATTTTCCTGTCCCTGGGACAAAATACTCAGTATCTACAACTTGAAGGGGGAGAGATTTATTTAGAAGCACAGTTTTCAGTTTCTGCAGTCAGCTAGCTCCAAGGCAGAAATAGCATGGCAGCCAAGAAGCACAGAGAGAAGAGAGGAGCCAGGAGCAAGAAAACACCATCCTAGATCATGCCCTCAGTAACCCACCCACTCTAACCAAGCCTTACCTCCAAAAGTGAGACTTTTGGTGGAAATTTTAAATATAAATCATAACATTCTGCCCCTTGCCTCCAAAGGGCTTAGGTCTGTCTCATTATGCAACATTTTTTTAGGCCACCTCTATAAGCCACAAAAGTCTTAAACTTTCCAACATTGCTGAAAAGTCCAAGTCCAAAGGACTGAAACTCGAGACTATCTTTTAGCTATGAACTCCTTTAAAAATCAAAAAGGAAGTTAAACACTCTACATACATCCTCCAGTGGAAAGAACTGGAGGATCGAAATGAATTGGACCAAAGCAAGACCAAAACACAGTAGGCCAAACATTAAATCCTGTACCTCCATGCCCAGCACCTGGGGCAGGTAGTAATGAAATGTGAACTCCAAAGGGCTTAGGCAGCCTCAACCAAATAGCCTTGTTGCTTGCAATCTTCCCCACCTCTTTCTTAGGCTGGTTCTGCTCACTTCCTGAAGTTTTCTTCAGCAGAAAATAGAAGTTCCTGGCTTCTCCAACTTCTGGTAGTCTCCACTGACCTTTTGGATTCACTAACACAGGTTCACACACTGACCTCTCAGGAAATACTGCCTGGCCTTTCTGGCTTTCCTTTGAAATCACAGTGGAAGCTTCCATGATCCTACAACTCTTGCATTCTACTTGCCTGAAAAGCCAGCACCACATAGGTGACAGCAGGGTCTACTGCCAGCTCAAGCAGTAGCCAGGTCCCCTGCCATCATGGCTGTAGAAGCCATCAAGTGTCAGGATGGTTAAGCATGGTGAAATAAATCCTGGGAAATGAATTGCCTAGGTGGCCCTTCTCAAGCAGCTGTCCTAGGCACACTCTTCTCAAATGAAAGCTTCATGATTTTGCATCCTTGAACCTGCAAAAGGTGGTGTCTTGCTGATTTCTGAGGTGCTTTCAAGCCATCTTTCCTATCATCCTGATGCAAAGTACATGGCTTCTTTTAATACTAATTTTTTCAGCAACCATGCTTTCCTTCGTGCCAACTTTATACAAGCTCTCCTTTGCACTGGCTCTCCTTCACACCAGCATCATAGAGGTGCTTCCTGTATGATGAAACTGCAAACTTTTCACATCTGTTTTTCTCCTGATTCTCACTAAAAGCAGCAAATAGTACCAATGCCACAGCCTGAACACTGGAGTGCTTTGAAATTTCGTCTGCCACATTAATTAGCCCTCTGTTCTAATTCTCAGTCTCCTGCAAAGTCTCAGGACATAGGCAAAATGTAGACAGTTTTCTTGCCAGAGTGTAATAAGCATAACCTCTAGTCCAGTTTCCAGTAGAGTCCTTGTTACCAACTGAAAACTCCTGAGCCTGGACTTTACCGTTCAAATTTCTACCAACATTATTATCTTCTGAGCTCCAGCCAGAATCATCCATCAGACTCTACTTACAGCACTCTAAGTGTTCTGTAGCCAACTTCTCCAAACCTTTCCAAACTCCTCCACAAACCAAGTCCAATAGTTTTTAAATGACATGGTCAGGTACTGTCAAAGTGTCAACCCCACTCTTGGTACCAAAATCTATTGGTCACTCTGCCATCTCTGGTATACAATACCCAACACCTATGATTTAGGTTAGGGGTTAGGGTTAGAGTGACTCAGTTTCCAGTGGGTTCGGTCCAAATTTGACTGGCTCCAAGACAGAAATACATGGTTGAAGGGTATGGCAGAGGAAAACTGCTCTTCCCATGGAAGCTAGGAAGCAAAGAGAGCAAGGAGGATCTTGGAACAAGAATACACCCTTCTAGGTCATGCCCTGAGTGACCCACCCCCTCTGACTAGGCTCCACCTCTGACCATGAAACTTTTGAGGGACATTTGAGATCTAGTCAAGAATACTGCCCACGACCTTCCAAAGTGTAAATTTCATGAGAACCAGGAGTTTTGTCCATTTCTCTTTTCGAGCTGCTCTACACTGTACCTGGAATACAACATACCACATAGTAAATTCCTAGTAAACATTTGTGGAAACAGTGTTGAAAGTGTTATGAGAGGGAATAGAAAACAAAGACTTCAAAAGAAGCATCTTTGTTTTCTTCTCGGGTTAAAGACAATGAAGTTATGTTAATCACATATATATTTTAGTAATGTTCTTAAAATAACTATAGAAGGCTCATAGGTTTTAGAATCTATTTAAAATTTTAGTATGAAGGCTTGAATTTTGTAGTAGTTTTACATTGTTTCCATGACAAGTTACCACAAACTTAGTGGCTTAAACAACACAAATTTATAATCTTACACTTCTCTAGGTGAATAGTCAGACACATGTCTCCCCAGGCGAAAATTAAGGTCTCAGTAGAGCTACCTTCCTTTTCATAGGCTCTCTTCTCTTCCTCATTTTGGTCTTTGGCAGAATTTACTTCCTTGCAGGACAGAGATCCCTGTTTCCTTGCTGGCTGTCAGCTGAGGGTCATTACTAGCTTCTAGACGCACTCAAGGCCACCTCCCTCCACCTTTAGAGCTGGCAATGGCAAAGTGAATCCTCTCACACTGTTTATCTTCCCTGCCTCTTTTTTAATTTTCATCTCTGTGATCCCCTCTTCTACCGCCATCTTTTAATTTTAAGAATTCTTATGATTACATTGGGCCTACTTGGATGATCTAGGTTAATTACCCCGATTTAAAGGCAACTACTGAAATTAGCAACTTTAATTCCATCTAAATTCCATTCCTATGACATTATCATAGATTCCAGGGATTAGGATAAGAGCAGTTTTGAGGAACCATTATTCAGCCAGCCACAGATATTCAAACAAGTATCAGATAGGGTTTACTGGGTATGGTGTAGGCTGTGGAGGCATGTAGACCTGGCTGTGAATCCGAGTTCTGCATCTTGATAAGTCAATGTGTTCCTTAACCCCTTAAACATCCAGATTTCACTGTGTTGAATTGGAATAATAATGTTTCCTTCTTCCTGGGTTGCTGTGAATACTAGAACTATGAGAAAGTGGGTAGTGCATATCAGGAACTCCAGTTTACTACTGAAAAATAGTGTGAGTATTCCTAATGCTCTAAATTTGAGCACCAAGCCCAGTTTAGAGTCCACTTTGGAAAACCTGACTTTTAGTTGGATTCAGGGGTCCAAGTGCTCTTTTGTAAAACCTCACTTAACCAGCTGAATTTACAGGGAATGCGGGGGAAGTTAAGTCTAACTGTTTATGATTCATTTACACCTGAATCATTAAATGCTATTTTAAGGACACTTGATGGCTTGAGGCTTTTAAAATAATCATAATGCTCTTTTCTTAAACAGAAATGCTGCCAAGAGTAAACAAACTCAAATACCATTTGCTTTAAAATTCTCTCAAACCAAATTGGAGTAGGTTTTAACCTGGCACAATATATTCTTCCATCTGAATTCCCTGAAGGAATTCCTAAGAAGAAACACCAGTTCTATTTATTGAATGGGGAGTTAGAAACTGTGGCAGGCATGAGTGAAATGAAAAACACCCATTTAATTGGAATGTTTTTTTTTTCCTTTATTAGAATTATCTTCTGGATTTCAATTATTTTAATTGGGAGTTATGTTCTGGTGCTTTTCATTAGCTTAAAATGTGCTCCTTTTATCCAGAGGGGACAAATCCCTCCACAGCATAAAGGTAGAAAACCGCATTTCCTGGAGGTTTTGAAAACCATTTGAGATTGCAAATTGATGAATATGATGTTGTGGCCAAATTGAACTAACTGCCTTTTGATGAGCTTGAGTGCAGCTTGTGACTAACTAGAGAGAGAAGGATTCAACCAGTGCATATTTTAAATGAAACAAGAGGAGCCAGGACTTGTGTCTTGCTGGTTGGAAGAGCCTCCTGTTACCCTTCTTTCTCAGCCTTCCTCCTCCTCTTACTCTAATCACTGATCCACCCACATTTCATGGGAGGCCAGAGAGCCCAAAGGCAGAATGATATACACATAACTCCTAGTTTTTGAAAGATGGTTTTTATAGATTAGCCCATGTATTCTTATTAGCTTTGTGGTTCCTGCCAAAGGGTCCGTCAAGATGGGTTGCTAATGCATTCCATTTTTCATCAGTGTCACTGGGGCTGGAGGGAGGTATGAATAGGCAACAGAAGCACATACGAGTGTGGGAAATTGGCCAGAACAGGAAGGAAAAGAACTCTGTCTGCTTGAAACTGAGGGAGCTTCCTGATGAATATGAAGGAAAACGAGTTTGCTACTTAGATAACTTTGGGCAGAAGGATGTGGAAAAGTGGAAGTGAGCTTGGTGGCATTGGTCGCTCTCCTACACATATTCATTGTTAAGCAACATTGCACTATAGTTTTCCAGCCACTGGCACAAAATCCAAGGCATTGCTGGTAGTCAACAGAGTCCATGAGCTGAGACTTCCTGAGATCTCAAGATATCCTAGATTTGTTGACGCGCCATCGGAATCAGACTACTCCTTTGGCCCATGATATGTAGATCAGGGATCAGCTTTCAAAAACTGGAATGTAGGTTAGAAGAAAAGCGTGCTTATGAGTAGTGTTTAGAGGTAGGTGTGCAGCAGAACGTATTCTAGGAAGCTGAGACTATAAAGCTTGAGAGTTCATTCTGCACCATGTGAGCAAGGAAGCCTCAGTCTTCTGAGATGTACCGCTCTAAAGATGGAAAGGACTGAGGAGAGAAAATAGGTTTTCTCTAGCAATTTAGCCTGTGAGTTACCCGAGAAAAGTCTTACGATCAAAGGCTGATGAGATTTCAAGCAAGAAAATTTCTGTGAGTAGCTATGACATCATTCAGTGGGCCTAGGTGGAGCTCCTGTACTAATAGTTTTTAAAGGCAAAGACATGTGCCTAGTTTCTAACACTAAACACACAGGAACAGACACACGCACACACACTGGGCAGAGCTGGCTGAAATGACATGAGCTGGGGAGCGAGTTAACTGAAAACCTTCCTTTTTAATGATGCCAGTGACCTCCATAATAGGAGGAATGGAATAGGGCACAAAATTTAGTGCAAAAACAATGCGCAGAGTCAATGAGCAAGTGCTTTCAAGGCTACTTATATATTTCAGTCCCCAGGACCCTGTGCCCAGAAGAATCTTGCATTCATAGCAAAGCACGTAGGACCATATAAACTTTTTCAATAAAGCCAGTCACAATTCGAACTTTTCAAGAAATTCCAGATGGCGTTTTGAAAGAAATCTGGCTTATCAGTCAATCTGATAATTCATGAGCAGTACAGCCTTCTTTATTTTCCCATGGGCTGTTCCCCCTACTTTGGCTCGAAAACTAAAGTGAGGGTCATGTGAAGACTTCTCTGCACAAGCCGAGGGTTGCTATTTTTTCCTTAGAACAAACACTTTCAGTGTTAACTTGAGTTCAGCCTCAGTTAACATTTAAGGAGTGCTTAATACATACAGTGTACCTATCATGGGCTAGGCACTGTACTGAATGCTTACACTCGCATCATTAAAAAGAAACTGTCTTCACAGCTCTCTTAGGAGTTCAGTGTTGTAATTCAGTTCGGCCAGTGTAAAAGGTAGGCAGCTGGCTCACCAAGAGTCCCGCAGTAGGGCAGAGGCGTTCCTTCTTGCACCCCATGGCTGGGTTTCCATCACTATACATACCTTTAACTGCTGTCTAGGTAAATGTTTAGTCTCAGAAGGGAAGGTAATGAACCTATGCTTGGTACCAACTAGGTGTCTATGTCCCAGCCACCATGCTAGGTGCATCTCCAACTTTAAAGTGCACAGCAATCGCTCTGGAACCTGGGTGAGGAAACTAAACGAGATGGGTGACTTGCCCATGACCACACTGTTGCTAAGTGGTGGGGGGCTGTGATGGAAACCCGACTGGGTGTTTGTAAGGCCTTTGGCAGCACACCCTATTATTACCTAAGGCTTTTGAAAACACTTGTTCAAAATGCCCAACACTTTAAAAGTCCTAGCTTCTTCTAGAACTCTTCCTTTGCTCAGGAAAACATCTTTTTGGCAGTTACCTATGCTTACACTTGCGGGGTTTTCTCCTGTTCCTGCAATTAGCCACGTAGCTTTGTCACCTTCGGTGCACACTGGAACCACCTGGGGATCTCGTTAGACTTTCAAGGCCCAGACTCTTCTCATAGACCAATTAGACCAGAGTATCTGGAGGCAAGTGCCAGGCATGGACATTTTCTAAAAGCTCCTCAGCTGATCCTGATGTGCAGCAATCAGAACAGTGAACTACAGGATCCAAGGAAGTGATGTCTGGAAAATGTAGCCTTTTCATGATGCTTTAAAAAAAGGCCAGATGTATTTAACCACTCAGTCTCCAACAAGGTACCCAGTGAGATTTTTGTACCTATTTGTAACCATGAGCTTGGACTTCCCTGAGGTTTCAGCTGACATAGAGTTTGACATGGTTGTATGTGAACCCTAAAGGCTTCTGTATGGGCATCTAAGGGCAAGGAACCCATGTGGGGAGCTGATAAGGAAAGGACCAAGGTGTGGAGGTGCAGCCTTATAGACTGGTGCCAGGGAATGACAGGGGTTCAAAGTCTTGGCCCACTC
This sequence comes from Hystrix cristata, assembly GCA_004026905.1. Lineage (NCBI taxonomy): Eukaryota > Metazoa > Chordata > Mammalia > Rodentia > Hystricidae > Hystrix > Hystrix cristata. The sequence goes on along the minus strand of PVJO010000055.1, from coordinate 235,340 downwards.
ACCAGCTCAAGATCATGAAGAGCAATAAGAAGAAGCAGGCTTGGTTTGATTCAGTTAAATAACACTAGCTAGGAAGAAGACAGCCATTTTAAAAATAGAAACAAAAACAAACAAAAAACAACAAAAACAAAACAAAACAAAACAAAAAAACAATGGGACGAGGGAGGAATAATAGTGTAATAGAGCTGTGGATGATTTCCCACAGTTGTTCGTGCTGGAACAGGGATGCTGTGTAGAGATGTGTGCTATTGTATCATTTCCCACAGTGAATAGCATCACCGGAGAAGGGTAAGCAGCAGGCCTTGACCAAGGTGTGGGAAGAAATGGAATTAATAGGGTAATCGGGGGCCAGAGCCTCAGGAGACAAAGAGTGGGATTTTCACTGGGGAGAGCCAGAAAAGCTTTACTTGGGTGGTAATTCTCAGCCCTGGTGATGCAGTTGAATCACCTGAGGAGCTCTGAAATGTACACAGGCCCCCGCCAGGAGATTCTGGTTTAATTAGTCTAGCTTGCCACCATGGGCATTTTAGTCTTAAAAGTCCCCCAGGTGATGCTAATGCTCAGCCACAGCTGAGAGCCATTGGTTTAAATTGTGTTTGCATTGGACAAAGGAAACGCAGACAGGCAGAGATAGCCAGGAGAGACAAAACAAACATCTTGGGGTACTCGTTGTCCAAGTACGATCCCTGAACAACAGCATCACACCACCAGAAATGCCAGTTGTCAGAATCCACCCCGAGCTACTGCAGTCAGAAACTCGGGGAATGGAGCCCAACCATCTGTTTCCCAACAAGCCCTCAAAGTGAGTGTGTTGCATGCTTAACTTTGTCTTGGTCTCGGGAGGAGAATACGGTGAGATGTGGCTAGAAAACTTCAAAGTCACAGGCCAGTGTCAACTCTTCTGTCTATACCATTGAAAAGTACAGCAATACCCAGTGTTCTAAGGTAGAATGTACTTCTCTGTGATCTTGCCATATTTTCTCACCTGTGTAAAATTTTAGCAGGGATAAAGTATATGTTTTTTTGTGCTGGGGCCGAGGACAACTGAAAGCACACTCTGCTCTGCTGGTTGGAAGGTGAACTTTTCTTGTGGACCTATTTCTGGCTCTAGCAGGCAGATGCATCCATCTTCCATGGGCACATGGGCCTTTGGACGTTAGGGAGGCTGGGCTTCCAGGAAGCTGCTGACACAAGGCCAGAGAGGGTTTCCCAGCCTCTCCTCCTCGCTTCTAATGCCAAGCTGAGCCAAGATTTTGGTTGGCTGGGCCCCACCTGTTATTCATAGGAGGGTCCTAAGATTACTCGCTGAGTGCCAGCCAAGGCCACTTCACTGAGAACGCCTGTGCCGTAGTCTGAGTGAGGACACCATGGATGCGTAGCTGTAAGGTTTTGCACCTGGCCAGGCAGAGGAATTCTCTTCCAGGACTGATGGGCATGGTCATCAGTGCGTTTCTTTTCCTGCTTGGGAGCATGTGGACCAAGCTCCCATGAATGGAAGCACTGAGTCTCACAGGATGTTGTGCATCTCTGAGTGTCACATGGGTTCCTGGGATTGGTGCAAGTTCTTCACAGAGAAGCTTGTAGGCCAGAGAGGTTTTATCCATCATCATGTCCCACAATGCTTAAATAAGGCAGTTTGAGATTCAGTGAATAAGTTTGCAGGGTGAGGGGCAGTGTATGGAGACAGTTTCGTTTGTCACAACTGGGCAGGGTGCTACTGTCATCTAGTGAGAAGAAGCCAGGTCCGATGCTCAACATCCCACACTGCACAGAACAGCCCCCAGCACAAAGAATTATTAGGCCCGCAAAGTCAAAAGTGCCAATGCTGAGAAACCCTGGACTAGTCTAAATGTCTTATTTTTGCACCAAGGAAATTGAGGCTCAGAGAAGTGAAGTGGCATTCCAGCAGTCACACAGGAAGTGGGGAGTCAGGCTGAGGTTCCCTGTTTTGTAACGACCAGACAGCAGAGCTTGTGAGTTCTGTCTCTGACACTGGCAGAGTGTCCTCCACGGCAGCTCCCACTTTGTGTCCACTAGGAGGCAGGCAATATGCCGACCCTTTCCATTTGTTACCTGTCCCTGGTGCACACCTTCAAGGTAGCCATAACTATCCCTAGAAGGAGTTCATTTTGTGCGCGCAAAACTTCCTTGCATGAAGTGTTGCAGGTCACTAGGAGAGCAAAGAAGATGGCCAAGAGCTCGACATGTGGGTTTTGCCTTCCAGAAGCTTGCATTCATGTTGTGAAACAAAGTGGAGGGTGGCATTTACATGGAAATCAGTATCAATCTACTTCTCAGTGAGAGTTCTTGAAAGTAACACAAAACCTGTCCTGAAATAGCACAAGCTGAAAAGTTATATGGGACCTAGGCATCAAAAGCACGATAGGACCAATTGCTTTAGTGTTGTGGGAAGGCTGCAGGAAGGAGGAGGGTATCCTTTGACTGTGTATTTTCAGTGAGGCACTGTCCTGAAGCTCACATGTAGAATGGTGAACAAGACATATAATGTCTCTGACTTGGCAGCTCGTGTTCTTATGGAGGAGATTCAGACATGATACGCACACACACACATAGATAAAATAATTTCATACACCTTGACGAGTGCAAACCTACCTGAGGCAGCTGAAGAGGCATCTTTGAGGAGGAGCATTTCAGAAAAACCCTGAAATACGTAAAATAACAGAGGCAATAAAAGTGCAGGGCTTCAAGGCAGGAAAAAGCCTAGCATAGTCTAGGGACTAGTGGAATCTAGTGTGAACCGGAAGAGAGGCATGTGATGGAATTGGAGAGGTGGGAGGGAAGCTCGCATTTCATTCTACTATAAAAAGAGCAAAACAAGCCAAAGAAGGCTAGGGCAGAGGAAGACCACTAGTGCTTTGGTGAATGAATGGAGAATGGGGAGAGTGCAGTGGAGAAGGTAACTAAAATTTCTAGCAGTATTGTTTTATTTTAGTTTATTAGTACATGAGTGCAGTGCATGATGTTTACACTCCTTGTGGGAAGTTGGTATATGTACGTAGCAGATCTGAATTCCTTTTTTCCTCCCTTTTCCCTTCCTTTCCTCTCCCCTTCGCCCCTCCCTTGATCCCCTTCCTTTTTATGTACATGTTTGCAGTAATGTGTACATTCCTTGTGTGGACTTGGTACATGTACATAACACATTTCAATTCCTTTTTTTTTTTCATCTCCTATCTGTTCCTTCCCTCCCCTTCCCTCCATCTCTTGACTGGAGTATTTTAAGGTTGTTCCTACCTTGACCAAATCAAATGACTATTAGCCTTGATCCATTTCATTTGGTGAATCATTTACTTAAGTTACTCGTGTACACTTAAACCTCTGTCTTGAAAGTGTCCACTATGGTAGTGCAGCTGACATACATGTGCAGATGTGGGTAGCTGGGAGGCACATTGGGAAATAAGCTAACATGTCCCGTGGTTGTATGTACTTTACAGTGTTACAGGTGCTCAGTGACATGGAAAACTAATCGAGGTAATTATTTCATTTTCTCCTGCAGTTTTTGATTATGTGAGGACATTTGGCAATCTGTATATTTTGCCAAATTTTCTGTCCCATACAAGTTTTAAAGGATTGTCTCATTGGAGCCACTAATTTACCTCTAATAACTTTGATTGGTTATTGCTCTATTCATTTCTGCTGCCCCAGTGATTGCAGATTTACTTTGATTTAAAATTATGTATCATTAATAATGTTGAGTCATTTTTGTGAAGAGTTAATTTGAAAGCAAAAAAACAAGTATCATTAAATAATTGAGGTCTTGTTAACTGCTTCCAGCTTAAACTAGCAAACCTTGTGTATTAGAGTTGTCTGATGAGGGGGAAGGTGCCTTATGCATTGTCTGAATAGCTTTGTAGACTATCTCTTGTTGCTTTTCTATCTTGAATAAACAAAGAAAAATTCACTGGAGACAGAAGTAACTGTAAAAGCTAAAAACTACTGAAAGACCTGATCGCTGTTAATATATTTATGCTTTTCCAAAGCTGTCTTACTTGAGACTTGCTGGCAAACCCACTGGGACACTGGTATCCAGTTTGGGCTTTTCAGTCACTTATGTTGACTTTTGCAAGTCACTTCCCCTTTATAGGCTTTCTTTTTCTTATGCTTTAAGACAAAAGGGTTGTATTAAATTATCTCTGCGGAATTTTGTTTGCAGTGACATGGAAGATTACATCATAGTGTTTGTATGTCGCTATTTATGAAGCCAATGTTATTATCTATTGATACAAATTTTCTAAACCAAGAATTGGACTTACTAAGCACGGGAAAGACAAAGATGAACTTCTTTTATTACAAATACATTTGAAAGATACAGTGCATCAGAATGCTAAATTTTATCAAAGATTAAATTTTGCTATAGAATTGGCACTTTCTTTATCTTTAGTTTGAAATGAGGATATTTCTGTACATAAGAATATCTTAGACTAGTGATGGCGAACCTTGTAGAGTGTTCAGTGATAACAAACAGCTGGCTGGAGCACACATGCTATAGATTCGCCACCACTGTAGTTGCAACAGGCATAGACTCCACCAAATTCTCTTAACTGTTCCTGCTCCCTGACCCTGTCCTTGATCTTGCCAATTGCTCAAAAACCTACTCAAGTGTGGGTTCATTGTCAGCCCAGTGCTGTTGCCAAGAAAACAAATCTAGTTGTGGGCTCCCCCTCCTAATGCTTAGTAGATAGAGCACTTATTTGTATTGGGAACTAGGTCCTTTATAATTTGGGCTCATAACTATTATCCCATCACTAAAGTCACTTATTCTGGTCAGCTTTGTGTCTGAGTATGCCACCTGTCAATGTCTGTGTGTCCATGGATGTGTGGAGTTGCATGTGTGCCACTTGACTCCTCCACTTCTGTACTGCTGTGAGACTTCAGGATCCTGAGCAGGTGAGCTGTGTCAAGGCTGGGGTCACTGGCTGTGGCATGTGAATTTTCCTCTCAAAGTCCAGCTCTTTGGCAGCTGCTCTCATGGGACTCAGCAGCCTTTTGAAAATGATGGGGCTCCTGGGTTCAGAAATCAACCATGAACCACTTTTACCACCTTCTTTGTCTTGAAGAGTCAGGTAGAACCTCTGAAACAGGAGGATGCATTGTGTATATCCATTGTCTACCTAGTCATGGGAATTTTTTGTCCAATTTCAAGACTGGATAAATCTATTATTGGAAAGGCCAGTAGGAGTCACTGAATGAAATGTGGACAAAAGGTTCGAATGAAATGAGCAGAGGAGAGAGTGGAGGCTGTGTGCTAGAAGGGAATGCACTGGAGGGGAAAATGACCGAAAACATCAGACTAATCCATGAAAAGAAGAATCCCATTTTTTTCCTGTTTCAATGAGCTGACTTCTTTGTGAGTCTTCTTCATCCTCTATAGAGCTGGCTCCCCTTGCACACATTGCATCCTCACCCCTTACTTAGGGAAGCAGAACCCCACCTGCCATCATGCTGGGGTCTTCTGGGAGTCCTCTTTCTCTCCTGTTGCTGTCACTTGCACGTACAGTGACTCTTCTATAGGGAGCCCTGGGAACAAGTGGATTTGATAGAATAATTTCAACTGTTCATCCAAAATATCCTGAAGTTCGGGGAGTTTCTAGACCCAAGTGACAGGTTGCTTACAATGCCACTTCTTGCTAAGTAATTCAAAATGTTTCTAGTTCATGTGTCAATGCCAAGTACTATTAGACTGACTATTCTTTGTCTTCTGTTTTTTTCTTTTTGCCTCAGTTGACTGATGTTTGAGGCACTGAGTAGAGGCAGCCTGTGACCCAAAGAAGAGCTATTAACTCCCAGGTGTTCTCGATTTCCAAGGAACCGTTCTGTGCCTCTGGTTATTACTCCTTAAATGCTCTCATCTTGGCACCTTTTGCACTTGCTAAATTCAATTTTAAGAAAGAACAGGAGAGAGAGGGAATTTTGTGGAACGCAATTATGCTGCCCTTTGGTGACCTTCATGCTTTCCCCATCTTGACGGATTTTGGGGTTGGCTGTTGTATCAGTCAGCATGTCGCTTTTACTAGAATTTTGTTGTATGTTACAGATAACCAGTTGTATGTAATTAAACAATAATGATGGTGGTGCGAGGCATTTTCTTTGAATTAATGACCAGCTGGGAAAAGCTGATGGCTGGAGTGTCAGCCAAAGGCTATTAGCTTCAGTCCTCCATTAATTTCCACAAATGCCCGTTTGTGACATCATTGTCGTTACTGGACAACGAAAATGGAAGATGATTTACTGATATCTATCACATATTCCTGAACAACAAGTTCCCTGTGCCTCTGCACTAACCAAAAGTCATTTTGTTCTCTTTTATCCCCTAATTGCCCTTTAATCTTAAAATATTTCCTATGTAGCAGTGCATGAAAATGGAATTTCACAGTTTTCATATAATTGTGGGTGGTTATTTTTTAAGAGTTCCAAATTTACAAGTTTTCTTTAAATATTTTGGGTGGTAAAACCAGAATTTGTTTTCAGCTGTGATACTAGAATTTGATAAGTGTCTATATTATCATAACTATCTGTTCGAGGCAGGAAATGGCTGTAAATGTTTTGAAGAGCAGCTGTTGCTAGCAAAGATGTGCACTCAACAAGATCTTAAGAAGTTATAGTAACATTCCTAGTAGTTGAAGGGGAATTCTCTGCCAGGAAAAGCTGTGGTCGTGTGTGTCTGTTTAATATTTTTGATTCCTGCAGCAAAAAGCTAGAGGAAAACAGAGAAGTGACTAAAATAGTCATCACTTTCTTGCATAATTTAATGACTTGTAAATGAAGACAACAATTCCACATACAGTCAACCTATCAAGAACTTGTTCTAAACTCATAATACGAATTTAAAAGTTATGGTGGTTTTTAGACCTTTTTCTCCCAACCTGAAAGAAAGTTCTTAAAGCCCACTAAGATCCCAGCCAATGAGCTAAGAATGTTTTGCCAAACACAGAAGCTTTATTTAGGACCCATCTAAATACAGCCATAAGCTGTTTATTTGTTACAAACACCACAGCATTATTCTCCCCATAAGAGGTCTGCTGGTGGTAGCAGTCCTCCTAAATTCATGTTAAGTGTATGCATTTGGGGGAGTAAAATGAGTCAGAATATCATTAATCACAGCTTTAGAGGCACTGACTCACTCCTGGTGAAACGCAACGGCCTCATTGGGAAGGGTGTGAAAGAGAAAAAAAAGTCATTCTGGGCTTAGTTCTGTCTCTGCAAATGCAGATCAAATTTGCACACAGTTTTGTGAGTAATTTTTAGACCAAAGAATGTGGCAAGTAAACCCTCTAAGGGCAGACACCTGGTTTTTGTAGGGAAAACAGAATGGGTGCTGCACAGTCCTGCTTAAGTGACACACAAGGGTCCTTAAAAGGAAACAGACTGAGGGGATCCTGGTATATATCTAAGGCCAAGATTATTAGGCCACGGTCTGCCCTTCTACAATCCAACAAGGTAGATCCACTGTTGACTGTTATTAAGAGGTTTTGAAGATCTGAAGGATATTTACCACAGCCCCAGATCTCTGGAAATCAAAGAGTACAACCTACATGTGTTTGTGTTTAATTCTATTTCCATAATAAAATAGAGCATTTGCATTTATTTTCTACTCATACTTGTGGTAGTCAAGCTATCCGCTTTGGGTATGCGCTCTGATGACAACACTCATTAGTCTGTCAGACTCAGTCTATGTTGCTTGGAAGTCAAGCCTTTCTTTACCAGAAGCAGACAGAGAAATGAAACATAAGTTAACTCACTGATGATTGGTCAAGAGTAGCCACTTTTCACCTGTAAATATTTATGTTGCATCTCAAATTTCAACATGTGAACTCTACACAACCTAGCTATCAATATCAAAATATTTTTGTACCACTAGTACAATTTCACACTGTTACATTTTCCTTGTGCTAGCTCTTGAGTGGCTATTCCCAGGGCTTTAGTATTTTAAACTTGGCCCCTAAAGATAAAATCGCCAACTTATCAGATGTGTTTCTTTGAAACTTTGTGTGGAAATGTTGTTTCGTTAGTCTTCTTCCCTGGGACTAAGTTTGATGTAAGATGTTCTCTGCTTTCGTGAAGCCCTAACTTGAGTTCATTTTGTTATGTGGTGACCACAGTTCTGGATGACGCCCCCCCTGGCACACAGGAATACATTATGTTACGGCAAGATTCCATCCAATCCGCGGAATTAAAGAAAAAAGAGTCCCCCTTTCGTGCTAAGTGTCACGAAATCTTCTGCTGCCCGCTGAAGCAAGTACACCACAAAGAGAACACAGAGCCCGAAGGTTTGTGCACGACAGACGCGTGTTTTGCTTGTTTTCTTTCATTCTTCTTTCTTTCTCTTTCCTTTTTCTTTTGCCTTTTTCCTTTTTGGATTGTGCATTGCCCTCTGGTGTGCTACGTGTTGTTCAGCCCCTGCTATAGCTAGGAGGCCGCCCGGCCTCCTGCGAGGAGGCTGTGTTATGCAGCCTCAGATAGAGCACTGTATAATACAGTCATCTCTGGCACAGCGCACAGCATCCTCATGCTTTTTGCAGCTGAAACAGTTTCAGTTGGTCTGCTGACACAGCCCCGTTTTGGCTGTTAAAGTTGCTTGCTCCTGTAGCCAACATCTGGCCAAGTCTGTCCCCATCGCCTGCATTCCTGAAGCAGCAGTCAGCTGAGGAATGATGCTTCCCAAATGAACTAATGAGAAGAGTGTTTCCAATTTTCTAGCTCTCCTCCACTCCATAAAGCTTCTGCCTTGTGCTGGAAGAATGTCCATGGTCTACTCGTTTGCCGAAGCAGGCCCAGACTTCCATGTTGTGCACGTCTAGTTGCTCTTTGCCATGGTGAATGCATGCCTCAAGACGACCATGAGTAGTTTGTTTTTCTTTTCAGCTCAAGTACAGGTTTGGACAACTCTATTTGCTGTTACTTAAACCAGATTAATAAGGTATTCATTCGCATCCCTGCCACAAATGTATCTCCGAAGTACCTCATCTGGCCAGCAAGGGTATTTATTCATTTTTTTTCCCAACAGTTTTGCACATATTGAACAGGATTATCTTTTAACATTACAGAAAAGTGGTATTTTTTTTCCATCTGTGTACATTTGAACTTCCCAAACAATGTTTGACTATATAATGTTTATGCTAATTAAATACTTACTGGGAGACCGCCCACCTTCCCTTAATATCAAGTACTATTGATGCACTTTTCCAATGAATAATGTCAGAAGTGACAAAATTCACCTACCCTTTGACCATTGGTGTACGCTTTTCCATATATGATTCTTGTATGTTTTCTAAAAGTGACTTTGTTCCTATTTCAAGTTGCCTTTTTCACCATTATGGGTACCCTCGTTATAACTGCCTTTCTGATCTGGAAAATATCGCCACCTGGTTTTGTTTGAAGTTTGGCATGTAAGGAAATTACTCCAAGTTGACTCCAGTCCATAGTTTTAGAAGCAGAGTTTTACATCTCAAAATTTCCCCTTCTCTTTTTTTTCCAAATAGAGTTTTAAATATTTATTGGCAGAAAATTAGAAACCTGTATGTGTCTGTGTTTAATTCTATATCACCAATAAAATAGAGTATTTGTATGTATTTGCTGCTCGTACTTATGGTATTCAAGCTATCCACTTTGGGTGTGAGTTCTGATGAGGACACTTACTCATCTGCAGGTAGAAGTAGTGAGCCTTTGTAGTGAGTAAAATTAATCTTTTGGTGGTTTAGTAGAGAAGATATGAACATAATTTTGATTTTATGAAAACAAAAATTTTAACCAGTGACAATTACTGTAGTATATGTAAGACATTCCCTATTTTCTACTTGCTTCTCTCTCAAATTATATATGTGTGTATCCATACACACACACAGATACCATTTTTGTACTTGCAAATTAGCCTGAAAAAGTGAAATTTGGTTTGGGTAAGAAAAATAAGCATTTAAGAAGCCACTGGTTAAATTTAGTCAAGCAATTGGTTAGAGACTTAAAATCATTTTAACGATACTTTGGTTTGAAAAATAACAGTTGAATAACTAAATTTAAAACCCCCATTTTTTAAATTACAAATAGTTTTGACACGATCTACTAATTTTCATCTACCATCTGGAGTGTATTGTGAATACTGCTATGAAGGTTTCTAGATATGAAGAGCTCTATAGAAAATGGGTGGCAGTTAAACTCTCTTCTACAAGGTTTGGACAGTTTTTAATCTGTCATTTCATCCATATATTGAGTGGCTGCCATCTTGTTGAATGTGGCTGCCATCTTTGCATTTGTATACTCTGATGATGGACAATGACTCCTTTCAGACTGAAGATTTTCCTTGGTTTTACCCTCTTCCCAGGTCTTCTGGGAGAGTGGAGCTAATATTTCCTTCTTAGTCCTATGAGTTATTTGTAAATAGTATTAGATTTGTTACAGGTATTTTGGGGGTGACATTTTAGCACCATTCATTATCATACTGTCCCCCTTCAAACAAGAGTCCAGAAGCTGGTGGTGAACCCAGACCTGCCAATGAAAACACTTGATCTCTGTACAGATTAACAGGCTGCAGAAGACCTTAGACGGGAGCAAAAGAAAGCATGTTGTGAAACAAACCTTGGATAAATAAGACAACAGTGGCAAGAAATTAACCTGCTTACTTCATGTAGGGTACTGAAGTTTGTCATTTCTGGGAGGTGAAGTAACTGTGGGTTTGGAAGGGTTTGGAAACTATTTTGGTAACCTGAAAGATTTTTGCAAGACTGGCCTTTAAATGCCACCAGGTATAGTCTTCAGGCCTCTCTTGAAGTTGCTGTAATGTTTGTTATAATTAGAAGAAATTAAAGACTTCCTTATTGCAAATGGATGATGTCTTAGATCTAAACTCTGTATGCACTAAAACATTTTATCCTCGCAGGAAGCACTTTGATGAGCTACTCCCTCTCATGGTCTCTGTGTCAGAGCATGAGACCTGAAATGACATTGGCTGTGGCTGTCTACCAGTGTCACTGCAGGGGAAGGCAATGGTTCAGGCATCCACTGCTCAGCCTGCACAAGGCTGACCTGCCAGGATGACCTCTTCTAACGAGATGGTGTTTATACAGTGTCGGAAACCCTCAGGTTAAAAAATGAAAATTTCTTTAAATTTGGGAAAAAATACATTTTTTTTTTTTTTGTGGTGCCGGGGATCGAACTCAGGCCCTTGTGCTTGCAAGGCAAGCACTCTAATCACTGAGCTAAATCCCCAGCCCCGGGAAAAATACATTTTTGAATTATATAAGTTGTAGAAATGATTAAATTAGGTCAATGGGGCCTAGATGTATGATGATAAAGCTGAAATTAATTTGCTTTTCTCTTACCGAACTGACAAGATCAAACTACAGTGGGACCTTGGTTAAGAAACTTAACTTGTTTTACGATTTGGGGAAAGATAGCCACATTAATGTTTGTGTGGGGAAGATGGCTGTGGTTGTGTTTGTCACCTTCTGAGGTAGAATTTGTGAATGGAAGCAATTTTTGTCAAACGCTTTTGTTTGAGAACCAAATTGTTTGCAAATAGAAGTGTTTGTGAACTGAGGCACCACTGTATTTTTGCCTTAATATAAAAAGTCTTGGTGTTTATTTTTTGTTGATGATGGTTTGTAAAAGCCAGGTTATTTCCGTAGTCTGTGGCCACCTGAGATTTGGTACAAATAACTTTGTTAGCATTGTTTCAGTCATTTATCTTTACGAGACATTTTTGCATTACATTCAAGAGCCTCAGAATCCATGTAAAAAATGCAGAGATGGACTGAAATATCTCACTACTTTTCAAGACACACTAATGCCAAATTATACTTTGCCAAAAGCAAGTTTCTATTTATGAACAGCCAATTCAAAAAAATTAAACTGTTCCAAATACTTGTGATTTTTTGCGATGTGATTATTTCCATAAAAACTACTTCTGATGCAAGTGAATACTTATGTGAGTACTGGAATTTGGCTGAAGAAGCACATACAAATATCTGAGAGTCTAATTTGGCCCAGTACCAGCAACATTCTTTGTTATAAGAAAGCTGCATGGCAAGTGGAGATCGTTACCAAAATCTTTTTCTCAGTGTTCCAGGAGCCTTTTGGCAAGAGAAAGTATAATCTTCATAGCTTTGTTCCTTTGTTCACTTTTTCTTTCTATGCCGGCTATGCCAAAATGATATCAGTGATTTAAAGAAACTCCTGGAAACCGACCTGTGATCACTACAACTCCAGCTTCCTACATACCACTCATCACGCTTTTACTGATACTTGAAAACTGGTAAAAAAAGAGTCCCACAAGAAGACACAAGTTTGTGAGGAGGTAGTGTTGAAACTCTACAGAGACAGATAAATCATGGATTTTTAGTGTTTTCTTTTGGGACTAAAAATTCTGGTTACAATAATAAACTTGAAGGAATTACTGTGATATAAGGAAATATTACTGAGCTCAATAGTTTGCCACCATCTTTCCATCAGACATTTGACCACTTTTGTATAGTCCTGTTTTCGTATGAGATATATTCCATCTCCCTCAAGACATCCATAACCTTTTTATTCAGAGAAGTATACAACCATAGTAGGTTTGGTTGGAGCAGAAGACAGTCTTTGTTAGAGACTCGTGATAAAGTACCACCGCTTTCACCAATCAAGAGGAAGCAAAATTCTGTGCTACATGTTAAGGGGGTATATGTAAAAATGATGTTACTCTGATGATGCCTTGCTTCCTTTACCTCAGAAATAGTATATGTCACCATGAATATCAGTCTTGCCTAAATGGTACAAGCGGGAAAAGATAGGAGAATATGAAGGAGGATACTGAGGGAAATATTTTTCTTTTCATCTTCATTTATTCCCAACTCTGTTTTGTCCTGTGGTTGTGCATTTCTCATTTTAATACTCATTTTTCTTTTGCGAAAAGTAGGTTAATATTAACGAGTTAGTAGTCAGTCCGATAAAACTGAAGTAACGTTGTTAAGTCTTTTTGTTACTATGGCAGAACTGGATAACAAACTCTGATGCTTGACACTTGAAAATATCTTTCAGGAAAGAGAACTGGCTTCTCTGTGTGTCCCCTAGAGGATGAGAATTGAGGGTATATTCCCATTTTATTAGAAAAAGATGGGACCATGTGTTTGGGTTATTATGAATAGATAAAAAGACTTTATTCTTAATCTTTTTGTTACACAGTGTAACTAAGGATCACCCTGCCTTTGATTTATGACCTGGAAGATGACAAAATGATACCAGAGAGCCTCCTTTATTACTCACTGAAGCAAATGGCAGCTTAAGTGCAGAGTCGCAAGAAAGATAAAAGTAATCGGTCCAAACAAAAGCCAGAAAGCTAGAGGTTTTGTTGATTCGCAATGAACGAACCCAGTCCTCTCTCCACAAAGTGTTCAAATATGTTTCTCTTGGTTACACGTCAATTACTTTTTAGAAGACAACTTTTTATGTCATAATAGCATCAGGCAACCAGCAATGGCATTGCAGCATGTTTTCTGTTCCCTCCTATTTCTTCACCTTATGACAGCAAACATGAAATTAAGTCATATTTTGGAGATAGCTTCTACTCTCTGGAAAACTCAGAATCTAATCAAGGAAGTATACTTAGCAGCCAATAATTCAATTTCAGGACAGGATGAGCACTTGCTATTCTCTTATTGAATATGTGCATCTCAATTCAGTCTCCAGGCTAGCTTTTACAGTAGAAACTAATAACCCTTCATTCTTTGAAATATGAGTCACTTTTGAAAGCAACAGGCCGTCCCATTGCCTTTGCGTTTAGGGGTGTGTGCCCACAGTGGTAGTGATATTTTCTTGAGACAAAGTAGTCTCTCTCTCAGTTAATATTCGTGGGTAGGTATTTCTGCTGTGTGAATCTAGCACTGATAACCGATTTCAGGTGTATGTTTAATAAGGCAGCTGCTCTGGGAAAGGACTCTGAAAGTGCACCAGATGAATGATAGTGTGTAGTACTGATTTTGATGTTTTTTAAATTAAGGTCCAAATCGAAGTGTGATACTTGAAAAAAAAATCTGGAAATTATCCATCCATATGGGTGCTGTCTGGCACTCCCCAGAGTCGTTACTTCAGGGATCTGGTTGCTGACGTGCTCCTGGGCTGTGATAGCTCAGAAACTCTTCTTGTTCTTTTATTTATTTATTTATTTAATCTTTTCACAGCCAGTTGACAAACCATTTAAGAAAATGTACCTTTCTGAGTTAGTACAGGGTGAGTCAACTAAACTAGGTCCTACATCCCATAAAGGCATAACCTGAATTAATTTTCACTGATTCCCCAAATCGAGGCCACCTAATGTGGGCATTTTCCTTCAGTAAGAAGGTCCACAAGAATGTCCTGGTGCCTCTGCTCAAATGCCCATGCTATCTTTGTTTGAAATAATAGTGTGTTTGCCTGGTTAAGGAGAATGCAGGAAAGAACTGTACTCTCTTTCTCCTATTCTTAATCATTGGGTCAGTTATTTCCAATTATGTTTCATGAAACACTGTTTATGTAAGATAGCTTGGTGAAAAGAAAGATCCTACAGTGAAATGTGTTTCCCAAATCACATGGCACTCCTAGAGAGTCACAATGCATGACTATATTTAAAATGTTGAGGAGCCTTGCAGATTAGAAAACTCTCACTTCGAGCAAGGCCATGGTAAACCACATTTCCTGTCTCTTGGAAAGTTCTTACTCCTGATCCCTATTAACATGCCACAGGTATACCTCGGGAAAGCCTATCCTGGCTCCACAGAGCAGTGTATTCCATCAAAGCTGGGCTTTGACAAGTAGCACACTTTTGAAAACATTTGGTATTCCCTTTTTCTCTGACCCCCACTACTGTGTGTTGCTCGGTATGGCCCGTGCATCAGCGCTGGATCTGAAATTGTTTGTTACTAGTCCGTGGCTATATAAGGAATTTGTGCCAGATTGTAAATAATGCACTGTTTCCTTCATCAAAAAAAGTCTTGATGTCTTGCTGGGAAAAATAACATCAGCTGGACTGAATAAAAAATGAGTTTAGTGACATAATTCATAAAACAGCCCTACATCTGTGGACTATGTTTGAGTAATAACTGCTTCGGGTTAGTGATCCTCAACCTTGTTTTCATATCAGAATCACCTGAGGACCTTTGAAACACTATTGATACCTGAGCCTAACATCAGATCAAAACCTACCAAAAGAAAAAACACAATTATAAAATCTGTTATGATAGAGACTCAACCTAGGTGCTTTGAAAAAAATTCGCCCAAGGTGATCTTATTTTGGGCTTAGAGTTAGAATACTCACATTGGCATGCAGCCTGTTGCTTGAGGTCAGCTGTCAATTCGGAAATCTTACCATGTCTATTGCACAGGCCTCTTCAGGAGGTGCCCTGTGATTTGAAGGCACAGCTGGGCAGGAAGCACTTATAATGAGCTTCAGGCCTTGTGGCTCTCTAAGGTATCCAGCTTTCCCAAGTATAGATGGCCCTTCTGAAGTTTTCCTGGCTCTTTGTCATTCTGAACTTTCAGAAAAATGATCAAGCTTCTCCATAGGAGCATGATAATCTGCCACCTTGTGAGCAGTGTCCTTTCTTGCAAGCAGTTGTCACACTTGTTCTACTCTCAAACTCAGGGATACAGCTTGCAGATGTGGGTGGAAGAGTTTCTCAGGACCCACATGTGTGAATGTGCTTGAAGAAGAAGATGGAGAAGGAGCAAATGGTGTTTTGATATGACGGATAAATACTGCTGCTTCTTTACTTGAGCGTTACTGATCTAGAGTAAGATGCCAACGTTTGCCTCAAGCTGCTCGCAGCCCGGGTATCAGTCCCTGACTTATATCAAAGGCTGCCATCATTGAGGTACTGCACTCTTCTCACATACACACAATTAGCTCCTGCAGCATAAAATTATAACAGCAGCACACATGTGAAAACAGACTCTGTTGTGATTGGAAGATTTTAATTGCTATCCATGTTTATAAATCATTCCTAGTCTTCTCAATTATGTTGATTCAGGTATTCATTTGTTATACATTTACAGCATTTCTTAGTGTGCTTAAGAATAAGCAGCTAGAGTGACGCCCGTGGGAAAGTGTTGAACAAGAGATATTACATCCTGCATTTTATCAGCACTTATCCTTGTCTCACCTCACAGCCAATATCCACACTCACTCCAACACATGAAAGTCACATGTCCACTTCCATGCAGGTGCTAGCAGATGTCTACTGGTGAGATCCAGCTATTTTAGGATGTATATTCTCAGAACAGCCCCAAGGCAACCTTCAGATATGTCCAGCTTTGGAAGCAGTAAACAACGTGGGCTTGACAGCCAACCCACCCATGGGGAAAGGGAAGGCAGCACCCCTTCACTGGGCCACTTTGCCATACAAGGAGAGCGCAGTATGAAGCCCCCGAGAGGCAGGGCACCAAAGCCTGACATGTAGGGACTGCTACCACCATTTTGCTCTAGAGCGAAGATATATGATGCTTATGTCACTTTTCTGATAAATGGCAGGACCTGATTTAAATCTAGTTTTTCTGGCTTCCAAAGCCCATGCCCTTGTCCCTCCGTGGCTTGTCCACATGTTCAGGTTTCCCCTTCATAGTCCATGTACACGTTTGTTATCTAAAACTCTGAGCATTTTCTCAGCCCTGTAGGAATAGATATTGCTTAGAGATCTGAATAATAGCAACAGAGTCTTTGGCATCATTTATTCTGTAGTCTAAGGTAATTGATAATGAAAACAATAATTGATAATTTTCCAAAACTTAGTGTGTGCTGCCAACTTTACCTAACATTGTTTTAATTCCTACAACAATCCTTAGAAGCAGGCAGGTATTTTTCTCTACTGATGAGAAAACTGAGATTTTGAAAAGTGAAATGACTTATCCAAGGTTACCTGCTGCAATATGTGTCACCCCCCAAATCCATGGTCTTCCTGTTAATAGGAGAATGTGTCTCATACCTTGGGTAGCCCGGAAGCTCCCAGTTTATTTGCTACCAATGCCAGTATCATTATACTGAGACACTTTGCCTGAATTGGAGGGGTCTCATGTGTGCCATCAGAAAAACCAGAAACAGGTGCTTGCCCTTGGAAGAAAACAAAAATAGTCAGCTATAATTTTTAAGTATTTTCAGGGCATATTCTCATCCAATTTGACTTGGTCAAAATGCTTTATGATCTGCTGTGTTCAGAGTCAGGGTTTATTCACTGTGCTGATTTAAGCTCCTCAATGGCAAGCCAGTTCTTGATCACCTCAAGCCAATTGACCTTCCCCATCTAAACCTTTCCTCACACAGAGTTATCTGATGCTCCAAGTCTCTGTGTGAAAAAACCTTCATTACATAGTGAGAAGTGATTAAAAGTGTATGAAGAGCAAGTCCTCCTGGACTGTATGGGATCGATGTCAAGATACTGTTCTTTGTGACTTTCCCAAGGAGCAGGACTATATTCATTGGTACATTTCCCTCCAGAAAGCATGAAGAAAGAGGTCCTGGGAATTTTCATGATCTCTTCTATGCAAGACATTCTAGACTAGACGTTCAGCTGTCAGTTTTTAGTTTCTTTTATGTGGCAGACATGTCAGGTTTATTATCGCTAATCTTCCCAGTCACCCCATGAAGCAGAAGTCATCAGTCTTGGAGGGCATGGTAGGGAAGCTCGAGTGTAGAGATGTGAAATAACTCACTCAGAATCGCATAGCTAATCAGTGTCTTAATTGGAATTCTCAAAGCCAAGGCCATTGAGCTCCCCAGCCCAATCTTTTCTACCACACTGTGCTGCCTCAGCTCTTCCTACATCTGACTCCTCCTTTGAGGGACAAAACATGAGAAAAAAGCTCAATGTCATCTTATCCACTGCTTGTGAGCACTACTGTTTAGAAGAAGACTGCCTTTAATGCCTCTGCAGAGTGTACTTACTTGGTGCGCCCACCGGGAAATTTCCTCTTTGCATTCCCTACATCTTGGTTTGGATGGTAGCATAAGCAGCAGGCAAGGGGTTCCACAAAGCAGCAGTCTTGAGATGTATGACACAATCTTCTCCTCTGTGCACTCTAAGAGCATCTACTTGCTGCAGGTCGTTTTTCCGCACTCCTTCCTTAAGTGGGAGAATGCTTCAAAGTCCTGGTTTACCTCACGGAACCACTAGTCCTTAGAGCAGGTTCAATTGATTCTGCCATGCAGCTCCTCATCACAAGAAAGAGAGGTAGTGAGGCCAAATTCGGGAGCTGACATGTGTCTGAGGAACAGTCCTTATAAGTGGAAAAGGCCTGTGTTTATTTAGGTCTCGCAGATTTGAGAACTCCCAGTGAGAGCTCGCAGGTTGAATTGTTGCTCTAGATTTTTATACCCAGCTTACATTATAGGGATCTTGTGCACTGAGAGGAGCAGTCCCTTTTTTAAGATAGTCTGTCCACAAATACAGAGAGATTATGGGGACCAACACATCCATATTGGGATTCTTCACTGCTTCTGCCTATAGAAGCATAGCCATCTTGCCATGGCCTAGATGCAGCTTCTCCACTGGGAGCCTCAGTGGGGCCACAGCTATCATGACTGGACTCTACTGGAGACTTGCCATTGTCCCTACGGTGGTAACACAGTTACGGCTGGTCCTTTCAAAAACACAAAGGAAATGACCCCTTTGTGATAGTATGTCACCATTCAAAGAGGGTGTGGACACACACCACTATTTAAAATAATTTAGTTGAGGGAAAAAGACAAGCAGAGAAGTGGCAGCACTCATATGCTCCGTCTACTGGAATCCTTTCTAGGGTCCATCCAGCCCAGCAAGGCCCAGACTAATCACAGCCCTCAATGGGATAATGTGGGCTCAAGGAACCATTCATACATTTGTATGAGGACATTTGTCTAGCAGGCTGCCTCAGGCTGTGAATAAAATCTGATTCTTTTCATGCAACAAGGAAGGAATAAAGGGCATTTCAAAAAGTGAGGATTATAGAAGCTTCCAGCCAGAACTTTTCTCTTTTATTCTTTCTTCAGCTTTTGTTTTTTTCCCCCTGTGTACTCACTTGATTTTTTTTTCAAGAACATAGCATTTTGGAACCAGGTTAGGAGATTCACGAATTGATTCAGTAAATCTCTGATTGTTATCCATAGTTAGCTGCTCACTTATTGGATAATTTGTTAAAATACCCAGAATAATACTAAGGAAGGAAAAGAATCCCCAATAAGAAGAATAGTTTGGAACTCTTTCCCTCTAGTACAGCTTTTTATTTGGAAACAGATACTAGTTTCTGAAAAGAGATTCCTTTTCTTTCCCAGTGAGGACTCTATATAAACATGCAGTCTTTATTTCCTTTCTATTAAATGGAACTTTACTAAGTAGGCACAATAAACATAGCACAATGTCTGGCAATAGTAATTGCTCAATAAATATCATTACAAGTAACTTATTCAGTCTAACAAATTCTGATATTCTGAGTTCAGTGGGCCATTTGTCCAAGCAGCAAGTGACTGAGTGATTCTATTCGCCATTACGGAATGAATACATTTGTCAGGAGATAGTGAGTGTCCTGCATAGTGAGCAAAGCCTTACACTGGTGCTAGGCACAGCATGACAAAAGGACTATCTTTATCTCCACGGAGGAATTAAAGACTGACAGGAAAGGCAGACTTTTTACTAGTATTAGTTACATTGTGTTGCATTTAAAAACACTCTAGAACATGGCTTAAAACAGTAGCAACAACAAAAAAAAAAACAGCAACAAAAATTTTATTTCCCTTAGCCTATAGGTTGGCAAGTTTGTTCTGTCGATCTTGCTTGGCTCCCTCATACCTTTGTGATCTTCTGGTAAGCCTGGGTGGCACCAACTGGTCTAGGATGCCCTTTTGTACGACAGTTTGCCTCTCCATGTATCTCCGACTTAAGTCTCATGAGTCCTTTTTTATCTTTGATCCATTTCTTCATTCGACACTGACTGACTCTTCTGTGTGTTGGGCACTACTGTATATGCCATTGGCTTCAAATTGCTAGAATGAGTTCTAGGTTGCTAACAGGTATTTAAGACTTATCAGCCTGAGACAGCTATTAAAACTATGACAACAAACATCTCTTTCATATATTGATTTAGAATCTTTCAGGCAACTACTCAGAAGCAGGATCACTGAATCATATGATAATGGCATTTCTAGTTTGTTGAGGACTCTTCCTATAGCTTTCTGTGATGGTTTTGCTAATTTGCATTCCTATAATCAGTGAACAAGGGTTTCCTGTCTACATCCTGGCCAGCACTTGCCGTCTTTTGATTTTCGATAATAACCATTCCAACAGGTATGAGATTATATCTCATTGAAGTTTTAATTTGCGTCTCCCTAATAATTAGTGGCATTGAGAGTTGTTTCATGCATCTGTTAACATTTTTATATCTTCTTTTGAGAAGTATCTGTGCAGGTCCTGTGCTCAGTTTTTAATAGGATAATTTTTTTCATAAAAAGTCATGTTCCTTGTAGGGCTGGGGATTTGGCTGAGCGGTTAGAGTACTTGCCTTGCAAGCATAAGGCCCCGAGTTCGATACCCAGCTCCAAAAAAAAAAAAAAAAAAAGTCATGTTCCTTGTGTATTTTGGATATTAATCTCTTTTCAGATGTACAGCTTGTAAATATTTTCTTTCATTCTGTAGGTTGTCTCTTTGTTGTTTCCTTTGTTGTGAAGAAACTTTTTATTTTTATATAGTCACATTTGTCTACTTTTGCTTTTTTGTTTTTTGCTGGTGCTTTTTGATATTTACTCAAATGATTTGAAATCCATATGTCGAAGAGAGATCTGCACACCCATGTTTATTACAACACTATTCACAAAAGGCACATTATGGAATCAACTAGATGTCCATCACTAGATTAGTGGATACAGACAATTTACGATAAATGCAGTGGAATACTATTCAGCTTTAAAAAGGAAGAAATTCTGACATTTGTAACAGAAATAAAAAACATTATACTAAGTGAAATAAACCAATACAAAATACACAAATTTTATGTTCTCATTTATTTGTGGAATCTGAAGTAGGAATTGAATGGTGGTTAATAGAGGCTGGAGTGGGGGAGTGGGGAGCTGCTAATCAAAGGCTATATACTCTGTTTGGTGAGAGGAATACATTTAATTCTTCTTTTTCTTTCTTTCTTTTTTTTGAGATCTGTTGTTCATCTTGATGAAAAATAGCTGATGTTTGAGTATGTTAACCTTCAGTTTCTTGGAGAGCAGATCTTTAATATTTTATCACAGAAGATTTCAAATTTTGAAATGGTGATAGGTTGGTTAGGTTAATTTGGTCTTCCATGTTGTGTTAAAAAAAGCATAACATTACTTTGTACCCTGTAAATATGCACAGCTATAGTTTGTCCACATGTAATAATGTAAAAGAATAAATTAAAAAACCATGAGAGCAGTGGAGGCACCTAAGGCAGAGAAGGTGCATGCACACGTAAGCACTTAGAAGTGAAGGAAGAAAAGCCAGGAGAATGAGATGCAAAGGAAACTAAGGGAAGATTTGAGCTTCAGGAAGGAAGGGTGTCAGTAGAGCCGGATGCAGTAAGGAGGTGCTAATGTAGTGTAAGTCTTTGGTATAGCCCTTTATTGTCTAGGCTTTTAGGCCAGTTCATTTCAACATAGAACAGAAGTCACTCCACCTCTTACACTTTGACATAGATCATCAAAATGGATTGGGTTAAAATGATCCTTTATAGATAGAGTTATGAGGAACTGCATATGGCTTAAATGCTGAAGAAAGTAGGTCTTTGTAAAAATGTCATTGATTTTTCCTCCCCATAGTGCTTCTAAAGTTTAAGTCTTTGCCAAGACCAGTTTATTACTTTACTGTTTGTCCCTTTTAATATAGATAAAATTGCTCAGTATATATTTCCAGTGGTCTAAATTTATTGGATCACTGGGAATTAAAATTTTAAAACTGACATAGGTACTTCACAGCTGTATTAATAGGCTACAATCAAAGATGACATTATATATATTCCCAATAAAGCAAGTTTCTGCAAACTTTACAAACCTGCACTCTTGCTAGACTGTGAAAATTGATTCCTTATCTAGCAGTGAAGGTTCTTACTGAATCAAAGAGATAGTGCTTTTAAAAAAAACAACTACACAGTTTTGAAGTGAAGAACTGTTGAATTAACAGTATGATAGAGAGTCCATACAAATGAGCTAGATTTTCATCTGGGATTTGTGAAGTTGGATCCCTTGGGAATGATAACTTCCCATGGAAAATTGGATAAAAGTTTTCTATACAAGGCATCTCCTTATCTGAAGTCAAGTAATTCTTCCTTAGTGGCCTCCAGTGGTGAAAGAGACTTTGTGTCTTCAGTGTGAAAAAATTAAAAAAAAATTAATTCACTTTTCATAGGTAGGATAGAGTATTGGGGGATAATTTGCTTTTCTGCAAGCAGCCTCATGCTTGGGTCATGCCTTATTTCAGACTATGTTAGGATATTATCACTTCTACATTAATACCAGAAGCTAGAGCTGCTGTGTACTTTTTGCTGAGTGTCCTACTCAAAATAGAAAGTGTCTTGGTAGTAACTACCGCATTCATGCACTTAGCTCTAATGACGTTCAGGTTTTTTTCCCCCAGCATGGCCAATGCTACTTTCTTTCTTAAGTTTTTCTCAATTGGGTCTGTGCTGAGACAGGATCTTGTACTTTAAATGTCAAGTGGGGTCTCAATAGTGGGACACATAAGTCAACCAAGGGCACTGTGTAGTCCTGCAGCTTATAAAACCCTTTGATTTCTTGTCATTCTTTTCTCACCTGCCTGCTAACCTTGAGAAAGGGCTTTAAAGAGGGAGAAATATCTCAGCAGGTAGAAAGAAGAAGGTTAGATTTAACACAAAAAATGAACTTTGCCTTCTCTACTGCTGGGATGATGGGTGGAGAGCTGACCTGTTCCCCTGGAGTGCTCCAGGGCTTTGATATTTGTTATCTTTTGCAGTGGTGCCTAGTTTTTTTCATGCAGATTTGGGCAAGTCAACCAACACATTCTCATACTTGATAACAAATCACATTAGGTTTAAAAATTACACCAGTTTAACTTAGGATACACAAGTGAGATCTAAAACTCAGCAACTGAATTAACCTGATGCTTCAATTTTCTTACAGCAAATCATCATCGACAGCTCTACTGGAAAGTCTTACAAATAGCTTAGATAACTTGAAGGTTTTGGAGGGGCAGGGAAAACAAACAACAAAAAAAAAGTTGACATATTTATCTTTCCATCCATCAGTAGTGCCCGGCCCTGTTTTGGACAAGGGTAGGGTATGACAGTCTCAGCACTGTTGACTTTTGGAACCACGTAATTCTCTGTCATCAGGGGCTGTCCTGTCTGTACCTTGTAGGACATTGAGTAGCATCCCTGGACTCTACTCACTACATACCAGTAGCATTCCCTCATTGTGACATGCCAAAGTATCTCCATACATTGCCAGATATCTCACAAGGAGAAAAATTACCTTGTTTAGAACCCTGGGCTATATTATAATTATGCCAATGAAATAGATAAGGTCTAAAATTATTTCTTTAAGCTCCAGTCAAAATCTTCAATTTAATCACAACCAATGTTTTTCTTCCTCGAATTATCAAAGCAATAGTTTCAACTTAATCCAAATTCTTTCTTCTCCTAATACCTCCCTGACCACCCCCCACCTCCCAAACCTTTAAGTTAGCTAAACTATTGATAAGTCTTTCCAGTAGGGCTCTAGGTGATAACATGAGGTAAGAAAACTGGAGCAACAGGTTAGTTTAGTCATGCCATGGTTATGTAGGGAGTGCCGACTTGCTTTCTGCTCTGTGTCTATGCTAGGAGACCCAGAGAGACGTGACAGAGTCCTCGCCTTTTAGAAGCTTAGAGTTAAAGCTGTCACATATAAGGAGTCGTGTAAGTGTGTGTCACAGCCCTGGCTCAGTGTTTGGCATGTTTTCCTATCTAGTTCAAAATTCATAAGCTTAGCACATTCAGTCTAACAATTCAGGTTCAACAAATATTGGGTGCCTATAATGTGCCAGGGACTGGACCAATTACTTCACTAAGAGTATTTAGTCTTAACACAATCTTAAAAATAAGCTGTAACCTTTTTCCTGTGTCTTCTAGTTTCCATTCTACTGCCAGTAAGGACATAATATCAGAGAAAAAAGGAATTTTGTGAAGCTTTCCATGATATTTTGAGGCACATATAGGAATTAAATTCATCAAAGTTCTGAGAAAATACTCCGAAGGACTATCAAAGAGCAGAATTAAATTTACCTCTATGTTTTGCTTTATATTTTCAAAAGCAATTGTAGTTTAGCTGGTTCCTGCTTTTTTAGCTTTGATTTTATTCCTTTATCACAGTTAAGTACCTCCAGTGATGTTCCTTCCCTGAGTCTCCATGTCCTTATCTGTAAAGCGAATAAAAAGTGAATAAACCTGAGTACCAAATTCTCTTCTTGTTTTATATGTCTCAGATGATTCAAAATGAGACTCAGTGTGTTACTGTTTCCTAACAACTTCATGCAACCCAGAATGGAAGTTGGTCTAATAGATATTATTGAAGTTTTATATCATAAAAGTTTCAAGTTGTTGTTGCCTTAATTGAACAAAGGGCTTCAAGAGCTTATGGTGATAGCCATGAACTTCTCCTTTTTTTAGATTCTTCCCAAAAATTGTGATCTTGATTCTGGACTCGCTTTGAGAAGAGTGGTAATGGGTAAAAAGAAAAATAACATTTTCTGAGTACTTCACTATCTTCATTTCAAAAATTAGTCAATATGATCAAGTTATCTGAGGAATTTACCCTACATCATAGTACTAGGAAATGAAGGAATGAGGTACCTAACCAAATCGCCTTTCCTAATCTGTACTCTGCTTTCTACAAAAGGGAGACTCAGCACCCGTCTTGAGGAGGATTAGGAAAGCAGGCTTTACCTTTCAGTGACCCTTTAACTCTTCCTTTTAGTGCTTCCGACCTTGATTTTGGAGATCTAATATTGTCACAACCCTCATGTGAAGCACTTCCTACTCTATGTCCTTTTGTGGAGAAGACTTTGGAGTGAGGATATGTCCCCTCCTCGCATATGGAAAGTCAGAAGCTGGAGTGAGAGAGATTGCTTGGTGGTAGACCAACACTCCAGTCACTGGACTTCACACTTCCATTTCCTGACAGAGAGCCACCTCCTGTCTCAGTCCCCTGGGCCACATTTCCGGGCTGTCCTGGCACTCATGCTGTCCTACCTACAGCCTCTATCTTCCCTTCTGGCCACAAGGGGAGACTCAAGTTATGGAAAGCTGTGTTCTGACAGAAGCCAGGTAGACATTCGCTTATCATTCTCCTTTTCCTTTATAAAAATAAATCTGTTTCATTACAGTTTCTCCTATGGAGAAATGCATGGAGGTAGGGAGACTTGTGCATATCGAATTTGACCACTTATCTACTCTCAAATTTGCCTATTTCTACTAGAAGCTGAATAAAAATCTATATCATGTCTGTGTGTGAACTGTTCCTAGATGAGAATTAGGTACAAACTAAGGTATGGAGCTTTCAGGCTATTCAGATCTCTGTTAGACAGTAGCCTACTGTCTGCCCGTAGAATCAGTACCCATCTCCAACAGTCCTGCAAATACTCTGGATTCTGACTGCTAAGGAGATGGAGATGTGTAATGAATAGTGAGGCAAACAGAGTCATATGTGAGTTTGAATGGACAATATGGAACTTCTAGTAGAATATTGCATAACTCCCTATAGCTCACTTCTAGTCCCTGGCATCTGGCTTTGGATTAAGCACAGCAGTAACCATGACCACCATTTCTTTGGCCACATACTTCTGAGAGTCTCCCTAATCTCTATAAATATCCTGTAATGTAAGTATTTATCTTGATTTCATGAGGAAACTGAGGTTTAAAACATTTATGTAAGGCAAAACTAAGGAACCCGGTAAGTGTTTAAAATATGACACAATTTCAACTTGAAAGTATATGTGATCTAAACTAGATGACTCCTTCATGTGGGGTATCACCTAAGAAGGTAACTTCAATTGTTGTTTAAGATGTGAGTAAATTTAAATTTATATTTTTTATTTACAAAATATTTGATTCTGGAGTGATAGGTACCCTAGAAACATAAGACACTGTAGTGGTAAATGATATCTGCATTTATATACTCTCTCCTCTGTTGACCCATAAATGGCAGTCCTGGTTTATTGAATATCTTCATATCTGAACTTTTTCTCTACGTTATGTTTTTCACTTTTCTTTTACTCTACATCCCTTCTAGTTCAAACTTTGTCAAGTGCAAAACTCTCAAAAGCCTTGCTCAAATCCAACCTCAGCTTTTGCCTTCCCAGATCTTTTGGCAAGACTCTCATCCTGAGATAGTCATGGAATAAATCCCTCGGTTTTGATTTCCCAGCACTTTGCTGAACACTTCTAGCTTAGTTCTTACCACTACCTGCCTGAAATTAAAGGGCTTCGTTTTCCCATAGAGGGCAGGTCGTCTGTCTTCTTCCTTACACATAGTAGGTGCCCAGTACAAATGTCACAATTGAAGACCATATGCTGCTGCTTTAGAAAGAAAGAAGGGGACATACAAAGTAGATAGAACCTTCTGTTACCTCTTCATGCCCCAAAGAATACTTTTCAGAATTGGGAAATACTATGTGTTCTACACCATTGTTAAGGGCGTGTTTATTTTCCTAGTAAGTGACTTTCACAAAATGTGTTGCACAATAAGGTCTGTCTCTTGAGCGCTATTTTTCTTTACTGGGAATTTTAAAATGCAGAGTGAACAATAGATTCATTACTTTATCAAGGCAATTAGCCTCCATATAGCATTTTCTTGTAGGTTACTTCGGGTTAAAAAGCATCTTGGTTGCTGATTATACTTTCTATATTTTTCTGAGCTGTGAGAATCCATTCATATGTATCATTTTCTCCTAGTGCCTTCTGCTGGGTGCATTTAACTATAATGTAAACCACTGTACATGATTTCCTGAAGGTCCTTCAGAATTTATCTTTGCCAGTATGTTCATGAGAGACACTTCTAATGGCATGGAAAGAACATAGACCTCATTCATAAAAATCCACCTCTGCCACATAATAGGGTGATTGGGGACAGGTGAGTAAAATAGAGACAACAGGATTTGATCTGCGTGGTTGTCTTGAGGGTCCATTGAGCATAGTGACTGGAACATAGCAAGTGATCAATAAAGAGGAATTATTGTTGTAGCTCTGAGTGAGTGTTTAACTCATTGTGATATTCTTAAGCCTCCCAGAGTTCTCATTAGTGTTTTCCCATTTCCTCAGGCTACTCACTGGGACCGATCTTACACTCTGCTTCTTAGACTGACTCCTGAGTTTCACATATTCTGTCCCTGCCACTTAATAAATGCTAGTTATTCTAACTGTTGTTGTTAACATGATGTTTAGAGCAACATTTCTCAATATGTTACCCAAATAAAATACTCCCCTAGGAAAGGTCCCATGAGTAAACACTGTTTGGGAAACACCTGCTTGCCATATACCAGGAGATTTATACCACACATTAGAATATTACAGACCCAGAAAAGTTCTGTATTGTTTATTTTATGCACATGAACTTGTGGGTATTTTTGAATGACAAAGCACTGCTCCCTAATAAAACCACATCTGTTCTTGTTGGCTGGCTTAATGTCTGTGTTTAGGACCCTCAATGTTCTTCCAGCTTTTTCTTTTCAGGGAAGTCCTTTAATAAGCAAGTCCTATGCAGTTGCAATAACTGATCACACCATCAGGACCACAGAACATGCCAGTCTATTCATTAGAGGTTTCCAGCGTGTTGGTTCTCAGTGTCACTTTCTACCTTTGCTACAAATTCTTGCAGCATTAAAACATGTTTTGGAAGCTGGCAGATTTTCTTCTGACACCAGCTACATTTTAAAGTGTAACCAATGGACCAGGGAGTATAATCTCCATAGGAGGGGCTGTATGCCATGTATGTATCCCTATACTGTGGCGCATGATGTCACAAGCTTTGTGATTTATCTATTTACTATGCATTAATATACCCATGTGCCTGTGGGGTGCCATGGGGTCCATCTTGGCATAAAAGTTGCTTAAGGTTTGTAGCTATTGAGCAAGGGTCTCTTGAGTCATAAGTAAATCCCACTTTAAGTATTACTATTTGGGGATTTGAATTATATAGAAATAAAAGGGAGTGATTATTCATTTTACTAATGGATCCACTATGGGATTACTTTCTAAGGCTATTCCATAGTGTATTCAAATAAGTATTGATTTATGTGCAACTTTCTAAGATGAAATCACTTTATTAGATAAAATAAGAGATAGCCGCCTTGGGCTGTGAGCTTTGTTTCCATCTCTTAGCAGAGTTCTTTCAGCCTTAGCTTGCGCTTTGACTGTTGGCAGATCTTGAAGACACTTTCATGACTGCAATATTTTTGTAAAACATCCTGTGACTTCTGAGTCCTTTGAGAAATGTGTATTTTCGCCTGTGTTTTTATGTTTTACATTCCTGTGGAAAGGTATCCTTCCTTGATTTTGTTCTGTGTAGATTTTTTTGTACATTATAAATGACTCGTGGCAAAAGTGTTAGGCATTTTAAAGGGCGTGCCAACTCTTAGGCTACCAGGATACCATCACTGCATTGTAAACAGATGCTGTCTAATGGTGCTCATTTAATCAAAAAGAGTTAAGAGGTTTCCAGACATAGTAAGGTCATTCTCAATAGCACCTAATGCAATAGGTAAAGCATCCTAGTACTGAAGAGTTGTAATACTAAGATCCTGTGGGAAATAGCACAGCCAGATATTTAAGAAAGTACACATGTAATGCTCTTCTAGAAAAGATCTGTATGAATCAGAAAAATGAGCTGACCATGACTGAAAGAATGGATCACTTTTCAATCAAAAGCTTTTTGTTAGATGTTATTTACCTGTGAGGTGAGAACCGCAATTGGGGATCTGGAAGTCCTCATAGGTTTGCCCAGTATAACCAAATGATTTCTTCATTTCCTAAGGAGTTAGAAACTCCTTGTTTAAGAAACTAAATAAACAAACTAAAACTACTCTGATATGAATATGGCTGCCGCCTTGGAGTGAAGTATGTATGAGATTTCGAAGTCTTGGTGGGAAGCCTAGAATTCAATTTTTGTCAAACTGCCTCTAGAAATTGTCAGTTTATCATCCTGAGGTGGAGGAGAACCGTTGCAATAACAGTGACCATTGCTTACATTTCTGGTATATGTTATATGCTAATCACTGTGTGTTACATATATTATCTTATTTAATTCCCATTTCAAAGATGAGAAAACTGGGATTTAGACAAGTATCTTTCCTGAGCTCATGTGGCTTGTAAGTAGCAGAACAGGGAATCAAACCTGGACTATGAGAGTCCATAGATCAACTTTTTAATGATTGCAGTCCATTTCGAGAGGGTTTGTGTGCTTAGAATGGGGACTGGAAAGGCAAAAATGAAAAGGTGACTTTTTCCTTTTCAATGAAGGTAAGAAAAAGCACCAAGTTATTTTTATTTAGCTGTATATTACCAAGCACTGCTGTGTACCAGGTAGCATGCTAAGGCTTTACATGCATCATATTTTGAAATCTCTGTGACAACATTGTGAGCTTATCATTTGCCCCCAATTTCAAGATGAAGTACAGCATACTCAGAATGTGAATTTGAAATTACTTGTCCAAGGTCAAATAGTAAATTATGAAGCTGATATCTGCACCCTGATTTGCTTGATCCCAAAGGTTATACCTTGTAACTATTATGTGTATATTACTGCAGCGAGCAACTCCTGAGAACACTGCAACAGTCACAACCTGCCTGTAGCTTGTTTGCAATCAAGACGTTCCAATGAAAGCTCGGGAAAGGGAAGAGTGAAATGATGCTCTCGCCTTCCTGCGGTCTCACTCATTGGGCCTCCAGACACCCTATTCAAAGGAATGCTTTATCCAGCGTCTTGGGCAAGTGGTTCTAGATGCATGAGAAGTATATTGCGAGCCACCCGCATGGTGGAGGAAATGCCCAAAGGAGAAAATGGACAAATATCATTATAGCATTCTTAATAACAAACGGAGCAGGGAATATAATTCTCTTGCAGCAAGATGTAATAATGCGCCTACTGAAGCAGAAAGACATTGTTCCTTTTCCTTAGAGGCCATCAAGCTACGGCTAAGTGAAGGAGAGGATGGGCATTAGAGACTTTTTAACGTCAAAACCCTAACCACACCCAGTCCCTTTTTTTGAAGGCCAAGTGTTAACAAAATACGGGCTCTATGAATCTGCTTGGAAGGAACATAGGCAGAATTCTACTATTATTATGCGTTTTCAGTGGTCACTTAACTTTTGACATCCACTGGGTCAATTCTGAACAAAAACTCATGGTTGGTCGAGGTCCAATTTTTTTAGATTATTTGTCCTCTGAGATATAATAAAGGAAGAATTCTCTATAGCAGTCCTTTACACTGGCAGGGTAAGTCAAATGCATTGAGCATACAGCCTGCCCACTGAATTTATCAGATCAGCCATATATCCTATTGTCTTCCCTTTCATCTGCTATAGCAAATGTCTCAAATCGCTGCCACTGAGCCCACCCTGTGCTCCCCTGGAAGCCTATTCAGCAGATGGCTTCCAACTTCACAGAAAAAAGTCAGAGTAAACTCCATAAGCTTCCTTCTTCTGTACTTTCAAACTTCTGTGTCCCCTCCATCCCATTCTTCAGGTCCAGGGAATGTATCTTTCTGTGCAGTTAATCTTGCTTTTCCTTTCTACATTCGCTGTGAATTCTCATTCTTCCTGCCCCTTCAGTGACCTTGATCACAATCATCCCTCCCTGTGTTACATTTCTGGCTTCTTCCTTCTCACTTCACTGACTAGGCTGTCTTTCAAAATAAAAATATGCACAAGTAAAGGAGCTCCGGGGGCCAGATGCCTTTTGGTGCTAATTGGCAGGGATTGGAATTACAGGAAAATGAGTTACAGCTCCACTCC
The DNA here is from genome assembly GCA_004026905.1 of Hystrix cristata. Classification (NCBI taxonomy): domain Eukaryota; kingdom Metazoa; phylum Chordata; class Mammalia; order Rodentia; family Hystricidae; genus Hystrix; species Hystrix cristata. The sequence goes on along the minus strand of PVJO010000055.1, from coordinate 204,371 downwards.
CATGCTTCAGCTATCTGTGTATAAAAACAATCCATCAGTGAAATGTTTTGATCTTTGAAATAGTTATAATGATATAGACATGGTATGTTTCTTTTGAGAACCAAGTGAAACAATGCGTATCAACTCACAGAACAGTGTGTATCACCAAATGGTAAGTGCTTGAAATGACAGTCGTAATTACAGTGCTATTTGTAGTATTTATAGTGATAATAGCAGGAGTAATTGTATGGGATCATTAAACAGAAACACCTTTAAAATGACCTTTCCTTCTACAAATACAAGTCTGGACCCATAATCTACTGTCCTATTCCTTGGTACAGTACTTTATACATTACCACTGCATCCAGATTTTCTCCTAGTCTCATTTCCTCTCAAGTCCTCCCGCGTTTCAGACACACTGGGCCACCTGCCATTCCTCAGTCATGGACTTTCACGTCTTATGACTCCACTTATGCCATTACCTCTATTTTCTATGCTTTCTCCCCTTCTCCATTGGAACTAGAATGGTTTTTCCCCATTCGGTGATGCTTTCCTCACTCCCACACTACTCTGGGCAGAGTTTATGATCTCACAGTCTCTACATGTACCGTACAACATTGTGGGTTCAAAATTATTCCATAGTCTTTTGCCATCTGCTACACTTAGAACTACTAAAAGACTAAGGTGAGTTCAGCTTTGTATCACTAGTGCCAGAATGTTGCTTAGTAAATGCCCAGTGATTGTGGCAATGGGCAACTACTGTGACCTCATGCCACTGCCTGCCAGGTAAAAGAACTCCATGGATACGTTAACTGATATTTTGATGACATCATAGGTTCTTTATTTTTCAAAGTTTGAGGCAGTTAAATAGGAACATCCCTTTCTTAAACATTCTATAGTTGGGAAATTAATACAATCTTTATTTCCGTTCTGTTCCAAGAGATGCTGAGAAATCAAACTTTTTAGCTTCTTGAGTATCATGGGCAGGTAGCCTCTTAAAACATAATGGCCTCCAATAAAGCAGAATCCCTTCTCAGCCGCTCTTCATTCATCTCTCTGTGAGGACCCGAGTGATTTTGGTGATTTCTCATCCATTGAAACACAATTTTTCCATCTTCCCTGTTCAATGTGTATGAAGCCACATAGTGGACTAGGAGGCAGTAATTATCATCAGCTTACTCTTTCATTCAAGACGCAGAACACAGCATCAGCATTTAGCAGAGAATTGCCGATGAGAGAATTAGATTGGGTCTATCTCAGTCTTATTGCCAGGGTCAGGGGTATGATGCTAGTAGACAAGAAACTAATTGAAGAAGAAGGAAAAGTGCAGGATTCCCTTAGACAAGGGACCAGGATTATTGCTTACTTTTGAGGTTGGCAACCTTGTGACAGCTAATGATTTAGTGGCATCCTAATTGTTAGCTACAGATATCTTAAAGACCTTGCTTTCATTTTCCTACTAGGAGATCAAATCCTTTCTTCTAAAAGTTAATTTTCTATTTACATCTCAATTTGTTAGCAACCTCAGATTTAGAAGTGACCTAAAAAGTTACTGTATTCAAATGTTCCCTTTTATTTTTTTGCTTAAATGATTGCAATACTTCTACACTTCTACCTTGAACATACTAGTTAAGGTTTAAGCTCAGGTGCTGCTGAAATGTATGACCACAGGCCTGATACTTAACCTCTTTCTGCCACCATTTCTGTAAAATAGTTATAATATTAATACCTACCAATTGGGACCATTGTGAATATTCAATAAGACAGAACAGAGGGGACGTTGACTTTAATAGTAATTACTTACATTCTCCTTATACTCCCTCTCCCTGCCATGGAACCATGCTGAACAAGTTCAGTTACCTTCAGTTAGTTTAAAACATTTATTAATGTCTTCAAGAGTCATGAAAAGTATAATTCTATGACCATTATTCCTTGCTGGTCATTTCTTTTAAGAATGTGAGCTGGACATGGTGGATGCATGCCTGTAATCCCAACGCTCAGGAGGCTGAGGCAGGAAGGCTGCAGCAAATTCAAAGCCAGGCTAGGTTATAGTGAGTTCAAGGCTAACCTGAACTACATAGCCAGATTCTGTCTCAAAAAAAAAAAGGAAAAACAAAAGAAGAAGAACGACAATGAAAAGAATGTTAATGCCTGGATTCAATCAAGACCAAGTAGGGTGAAAGAATACTGCACATTAATATCAGTTGTCTGAAAATTCTCATGTATAGATAATATTACACATTCAATGAGATGAGCAGTCTGGCAGACTAAAGCCTGGCTTCAAAATAGTCATCTGAATATTTTAAGGGTCACTTTAATTTCAGGGCCTATTTTGATTTTTGTGTTGCAGAGAAAAACACTTCATCCTGGGGAAAAACATTTTCCTGGTAGAGGTGTACACTATGAATTTACAAAAATTCTTTAGTTTGGTGTACCAAATCCTTCATTTTTTTACCTTCTTTTTTCACATTCACACTTTCTTAAATCAACTAGAATATTTGCATTTTCTCAGTCTCAATAGAATTAATATTTGCAGCCAGATACCTTTGCCATGCGGAGTGTCCTGTGCATTGTGAGGTGTTTTGCAATGTTTGTGGTCTCTTACCTTTGACACTTGATTAGCAGGTCGCCACCATCCCAGAGCGACAACCAAATATGTCTCCAGAATTGCCAGACATGCCTTGGTGCACAAAAACACTGGTGTTTGAGAACCACTGATTAAAACAATTTCTCCATTTTATAGCTTTAGCACCAGAACGTGGAGGAAATGCTGTGTTTTGGAAAGAAAAATTATGTGAAAGGCCAGATTTCTCCCAAGAATGATGTGAGTCAATCCCATTTGTACCGCAGATAGCTTTTCTAATGTTTATCTAAGTGCAAGGACTTCGGTTTACTTTTCTCCCTATTATCTGATGTCCCTTTTCATTAGCTTCCTCATCATCTAGACATAGATTATGCCTATATTTTACTTTTTTAGTGGTTTATTAGTTTAATTTATCACTTTTTTATTTCGTGGTATGTTGTAGATATGCATAATAGCATCCATCATAGGGAATTTGCACCTTTACATGCTATATCAGGCTTCTACGTTTTTTCCCATTCCCCTCCCCTTCCTTCAACCTCTCTTTCCCTCCTTGTTTATAAAAGCTTTGTTTCCATTTTTTCCTGCCATTCTTTTTTTTTTTTTTCTTGTCCTTCCCTTCCTTTCCCCGTCCCCCTCCCTTGTTCCCCTTCCCATTTGAACAATGCCTGTGTTTTAATTTCTACTGTAGGTTCTCCGAGTACACACCTGGACTGGAGAGTGAAGTCATCATTCCACATTCGCCACTCTAGATCCATACTTGAGTTCTGTAGGGTCCTGCTCTGGCCGTAAGGTGCAGGCTGAATAAATCATTGTGCTGGCTCCCCCTCTGGCTTCAAGTAGGTTCAGTGAGCGCAGGCCAGTGGAAAGCCTTGGCAAGAAGTCAGGGACAGAGGAGAGAGAGAAAAGGTGATGTTCCTCTTCCATCAGTGGTCTTCTTCCATGGCTGCAGCTCTTGCTGGGTTCCAGTAGTAACTGTCTCCCCTTATCCTTCTGATTTATGTATGATAGCAATTTTCTCCCCTTGCTTCCCCACTGTATCAAACACCCTTCAGTTCCTTCCTTGAATGTGCCATCTGTCTCTTTCCAGGACCCTGCTCATATCAAATAGCTCTTCTCTTTCAGTGAACCCAAATAATCTTTGATAACTTGTTTTCATCAAGTTATTTCCTACCCTCGAGGTTTCTTGAGAAATTCACAGCCCGCATCTATAACTCTGGTTCAAGAACTTTGTGGGCAAACCTTAGCACTGTCATGTGTATGAAAGAAAAGGTAAAGGATTGCTCTATCTCTTCCAATGTGAAGAATATGCTGATTCCACCCACCCTCGTTTTGCAGGAACAGATAAAGGAGACCCCCTGCTTCATTGAGAGTGCTTTTAACAAGCTATAAAAATCATGGACAGAGAAGCAATCACATTTATTGACTCGATGTGACCACGATGTCCAGTATGTAATCATGGTCTGTCAACTTCATCAAGCATCGTGTGCTTACCATATCTGAGGACCTAGACGAAGTGCTAGGTACAAGAGGCAGGATGTAGTATGAACTTTTGGTTCTCCTTCCCACGTTAAAGAAACCAGGCTCCGCATGAAGTCTGTGGGAGGATAATTAGATTTTTTGTTTGTTTTTAAAGGTTTAAAAAAATATTTCTCTTTTACTCTTCTCTATTATCATTAATCTTATCACCATCAGTCCCTCTGCTTTTTCCATGTAGTTAATTACAGAATAATGGAAATACTCCAGGATTCCAATAGAAACATAATGTGAACTACATGTGTAATTTTACATTTTCTATTAGCCACATTTCAAAACTAAAGAAAAACAGATAAACTTAACTTTATATTTTACATAATCCAATATGTCCAGAAGATCTTTTCAACATGTAGTCCATATAAAATTGTGTTAGTGACGTAGTGGATCTTTCAGGTGCTAAGTCTCTAAAATCTGGGATATATTTTATACTTTTGGTATATCTCAATGCATACTTAGTATGTATTTCAGCTTATTCAAATTTATAGTTAAAATTAGATCTACAATACCCAATTTGTTCCAAACCTACTCAAAGGTTTCTCAATGATTGAATCGAGTACTGGATTTTCCACTTAATTTTAAATTAATTAAAAATTTAATCTGATTAAATATTCAGTTGCCCAGTCACATTAACTATAATGCAGACAAAATCTGGAGTGTTCAGGGCAGTATGGCCATAGATATTAGCTCCATTTCAAGTGCTCAAGAGCTTCATTTTGCTAGTGGATACTGTCTTGGAGTATGTAGGTGTAAATTATCTCCAGAATTCATTTCCTTCTCTTACCTCATTAATAAAGCCTAAGGTAGAGGCTTTCTCATTGGTTTTGAGATTATTAACCACATTCTCCTATCTAGCCTCGTTGTCTTTAATATTCTCCCCCCTCACCTGAGCCTGTCATCCTTACTGAGCCTTGAAGAATTTTGGTAAAACACATATCTGGTCATATTATTTTTCTGCTTCTGCATTCTTCAATGTCCACTGTAGGCTGCAAGATAAAGCCCAAGTTTGTGAATATGGCCTGCTAGACCCTTTTGACCTGGTCTCTTTTAATCTCCCCTTCCTCTTATTCTGCCCCTTCTGACCAGTCCTGTGCTTTAAATGTGCTACACTGGCCTCCATTCTCAAGGAGCTCCATGCACAAACAACCCTCCACTAATTCTCCTGAGTTGAGTTCTCCAAAACCCACTCTTTCTTCAAAGCTCAGATCAAATGCCATCTTCTACAGGAAGCCTTCTCCTAGCACTTCAGCCAGGCAGTACATATCCCCTCTTCCGTCTCGCAAAATAAGACTTGTTTCCCACTGGATTGTCTTCAGTTTTCTTCATTTGTCTCATGAATCAGTCTCAAAGCTCCTAGCACGGGTCAGCAAACTGCAGTCCATGGGTCAGTTTGAGGGTTTTAGCAAATAAAGTCTCATTGGAACACAGCCGTGATCATTCATTTGCATATTGCCTATTGCTCCTTTCAGGCTCCTGTCGCATATTTGGAAAGCGACAACACAGAATGAATGACATGCGAAGCCTAAAATACTGATTCTCAGGCCTTTCCTAGTATAAGTTTACCTACCTCTGTCCTAGAGGATGGGGGCTCTGTCTCGTTCAGTGGCATGTGGCACATCCTCAGGAAGTATTTGTGCAGTTAAATGATGGATACACCAAATGGACTTAAATAGAGGAGTTGATATTTTTGTCTGTAACTGATAAGTTTTTTGAGCACAAGAGTCCTCTTTGCTGTCTGTTTAGAATTCTTTAAAATAGCTACCTTATCACCACTCTAGAAACTGCTTGTTTTATTATGTGCATTCTTTTTAGTACTGTGTACACCTACCATTTTAAGAGCAATTTCTACTTGATTTTACTTATTTCTCAAGATACAAATTGATTAAGTCTCTAGAAGTTGAGAGCCTCTAACACAAAATTAAGTGGCAGAAGCTGTGAATTCAAGTCTTGGCTTGATCTTTGGCCTAATTGGTTACTCTGGATAAGACACTTGACCTAACTTGTTAGTGCTATTTTCTGATTCTTTGGTGCAAATTACAGTATCTCACTTTCAAATTATTGCTTGAAGTGTGTGTGAATGTAATATGCAGTTTTATAATAGGTATTATGCACATAACATAGATTTTCCTAAAATAAAGAAGCTATTTTTCCTCCACAGAGAATGGATAAATAAGCTCCATATGCACTGATTTTAAATTTTGCTTAGAGTCAGTTCCCATTAATGAAAGTTTCTGATTTGTGGTAGGAAATTAGTGATCATCAATATTTTTGCGCTAATTGGGTATCAACACTAAAAGAACACTTGGCCTAAGAGGCTGAGCAACTTGCCCAAATTAGCTAGCTAAGTTAGTGGAACTCACACAGTTCTCGGGCCTCCAGACTCCAGGTCAACTGTTCCCTAGATTATGCTCATACCACATTTCTGCTTGACCATAACCAAGTGTGCATCCATTTTATTTTATTTTAATACTCATTTTGAGACAAGTATTTCCACTTCAAGGAACGGGAAAAGACAGCATTCCAAATATAAACCAGATTTATTTTTACCAAATCTGCAGGGATGTCAGCGCATACCAAAGTGCCTTCTTAAAGGTTCTGTTGCAGATAGTCTGGGCTACTGGTAGCATATCTCTAAACCTCTCTGAGCTTTAATTTCTTATCTATAAATTGCAAAATGTGAGCTAGGTGAAGTCTAAGGTGCTTTCAAGTCTTACCATTTATTATATATTAATATTATTTTAGGAGTATGATTCAGAGGTGCTAGGACCAACTGAAGAAGATGGATTTGGGTTCATATAAGAAATTCCTTTTTAAAATGTTTTTGTTATATAACACTGTATATATTTATCACGGACAACACCTTTGAAATATACACATTGTGGAATGGTTAAATGTAGCTCATTAACAGATTCATTACAGGACACTTAACGTTCCTCTTTTTACATTTTTTCAAGAATTCTCTTTCACACTGATACAACTTTGCTAAAATGGACTGGGATACCTTCAGTGGTGGTAAATGTCCTGTCACTGTATATAATCAAGTGGAAATGGACAGACCTTGGCCGAATGTCACAGATGTTATGCAAATATTAAATTAATGATTGAATTACAATTATGATTCGAGGTTATTTCTATGCTTCACACTCTCTGGGAAATCAGGAATGTAGAAGTTTCTCATCATAACCACAGACTTTGGCACTGCAGTCCACTCTGAGGGAGGATTCTATGTACTGTGCTAGAACTGGACAGGTTAAGACTTAGCACGTGGCCTCTATCTTGAATGTCATAGATCAGGAGCAGCAAACTGTGGCTTAAAGGCAAAATTACACCCGCCATCTATTTTTTAGATAAAATTTTACTGGAACACAGTCATACCTATTCACTTCCATGTGGTCTGTGGCTATGTTTGCATTGCAACAGCAGAACTGAGGCGTTGGGATAGATACCATCTGCCCTACAGAGTCCAATTATTTAATATCTAATTCTTTGTAATGGAAGTTCATCAGTCTTTGTTGTAGACAAACATGTACATCAATAACTTCATTCCAGTGGCCTAATACAGAAAGCAGAGGAAGCGTAAGTGCAATACACATAATGACTTCTTGAAGAAGGATCAGAATTTTTAGAGGAATTAATTATTTGAATAGGAAGAGATCTTAGAGGTTAAAACTGTCCTAGCTGTCCATCCATTCTCTTTATATTTCCTCTAGAGCATCTCTGAACTCCACTGACATTTTTAGTAAAGAAAAACATGCTTGATCCCTTTGGAGAAGTGGCCAGATTGTGAGAAATGTAGCTGCAAACTTACTCAGGAGTGAGAGACCCATATATAGCCTTTGCACTCTAAAGCGATTAAGAACCACTGATCTTCATACCACTGTCAGAATTTCAAATAAAACGAATCTGGACTCTACCTGGCCCTTGGTGAGGACACCAATCGGTAGGACAGTCTCTGTGGAAAAAGGGTTTAGGACCTGTCTCCTTCCCAGCCTGGTGCCTGTGACCATGCCTTTACCACTCTGGCTGTATACGTAGGTCCTGTTAAGTGGGGCTCAATGATTCTCAATTACCAATTTTAGTGGGGATATGGAAGAATAATCAGAACCACCTCTATCACTTTCGACCTAATATAGTAAGGGCCTCCTGAAGTGCTCATCATATAGTTGAAATTCTCAAGGCAAATATTACTGATCGACTGACTTTTTGTACAATTTATTGTCGATCTGGAGAGGACTACAGTAGTGTGATTAATGATTTTCAAAATCTTTGCACTTACATCTTCAAAGCCTGGATCCTCTTATTTTTAAAATGCAATGTGATATAGATACTATGACAATAGGAATCCTCAATATTCTTCTGACAAACTTTTTAAAGTCTCATTAGAGAACAAAAAATCATTTGTTTTATGTTTTAATTTTGGTATTATTTCAGATTTCCAAAAATGTCACAAGAACAGTACTCCATAGTATATTTTTCTTGTATTTTCATAATTACAAACCATATTAGAATAAATAACATGATGCTTATGTATTTTCATATTGTTGCAAGTAAATATATGTATTTTCAAGTGTAATTTTTATAAATATTGTCAGATTCTCTTCAGAAGGGTTGGAACAATTTATATTTTCCCCAAAGATCTATGAGATTGCCTGTTTCTTCAGGCACAAGTACAGGGTGTCTTATACTTTTTAATTTAATTTTTACTCCATATGTCTTATTATGAGTCAAGGTAAGTATTTTCCATAAGCCTAAAGACATTTTAGTATCCTTTTGTGATTTATCTTCATATTTTTGGCTATTTTCTATCACAATTTGTTCTTCTCCCTCAAATTTGAGCAATTCTTAAATGTTTAAGGAGACATATGCTCACCCTGATTTGAACATTACAAACAAATGTGTGTATTGCAACATCACATGGTACCTTATCAATATGTATATTTTTATTTATCAGTTGAGATATATATTTATTTTTTAAAAAATAATAATTCTTCATATATTAGGGATAGAAGCCATTTATTTATCATACATTGCAGATATTTCTCTTGGTCTGCCAGCTATTTTTAATTGGTCATGGAATTTTTTGGCATGCATTAGTTTTTGTTTTTATTATGTAGTCAGATTTAATAATCATTTGTTTTACTGTATCTGGCTTTGGAGGTTTAGTTAGAAAAACTCTTTCCATGTCCAGCATTAAGAGAAATTCACCCATGTTTTCTTTCAGAGCTTGATTAGTTTCGTAGAGCATTTAAATTTTTGATCTATTTGGAATTTATTCTTCTTTTGTGGTATGAGTTGTGGACCTAATTTATCTTTTTTCAAATGGCTAACCATTTTCCCATCACCATCAAAAAAGTCCATCTTTGTTCATTATTTGTCCTAGCACCTTTACTGTATACTAAAGTTCCGTATGTACTCTGGGTCTATTTTTGAACTTTCTCTTCTGTTTCACTGGTCTCTATTGCTATGCCGGTTTCCCACCTTCTTTGTAAAATTAGCTTTCTTCATTTTCCCTCAGATTTGTTATGATACAGTTGACAAAATTGGATGTATTTGGGGAGTACAACATGATGTTTTGGTATGTGTATACCTTGTGAAATGATTACCTCAAGCTCATTAGGTAGGGAGCATTCTCTTCCTTTGTGAACATAACAGATTAAGGGAAACACTGACCAAATGGAGAGGATCTGAAGAGCAACCAGAAATGGCAGGTCAGGAAAGCATCTGCTCTGAGGAATAGTTGAAAGATCTGGGCATGCTGGAAATAAGGAAGAGACAATTTGAGATCCCTACATGTCTTTTCATGAATGTGTATGAGGAACTTACATTTGGTGCAACTTGCATTCCTCAGTAGTTTCATTTGAACAAAGAGTTTGTGGGGAGGATGGGAGAGACGGAGACTAGAGGGAAAGACTAAAACGAAGCAACAGCAGAGAGCCCACTTAACAGACTGTTGGTGCAGCAATAGGTGGAAGATGATGGTAGTTCAACATAGACTGTAGAGCGGTGGTGGCAAAACTAAGGCACGTGAGCCACAGCAGGCTGTTTGAATCATTGAAAGCTCTAAAAGGTTCTCCATCACCACTCTAGAGTAATGCTGAAGATTATGAAAAGTGGCTGAATTTAGGGTATATTTTATAGAGCATAGTTAATGGAATGAAATGTAATGATGGACTGGATTGGATGGGGCTGGATTGAGAATCCAGAATCCTTTTACTGTCACGTTGATTTTGAAATGTCTACCAAACACTGAAGTGGAGATGAGATGCAGTATGCAGTTGACAGTTGGCTTTATGAATGTGGAAACAGAGCAACAAAGTCAATACTGGAGCTACTGATTGTTCACCGCTTTGTCCTACGTGTGTGTGCAGAAGTTTGCCTGAGAACGAAGTATTTAATTACTATGTATTACACAGTTTCTTACTAAAGGAGCCTGTAATCTGGTTTGGGAAGCAGAAAGTCATTATAGAACAATTCAGGAAGCAAAATTAAGTAATTAAAAACTGATGTAGTAGAAATACTAAGTACAAATAAAAACCCCAGAAAGTAGAGATCATGGAAAACTAAAGGCTGACATTCCTAGTATTATTAGTCTTGCAGTAAAAGATGGCTTCCTGCAGGAGAAAGCATTTGTTCTAGGCCTTGAAAACTATGCCCAGGGACAGAGGAAGGGAGTGGGCTATTAAAAGCTCTGATAAAATATAGTGTGATGTTAGGGGTGAGAATGTGCTGTAATGACTTTGACATTTCCTAAGAGTGCCCTGGGTACTGTGCTCCACTTTGCTTTGGGATGGAAATGCCCCAGTTTTGCTGTAGTATTTGCTCGTGGTTGAGTGAGGTGGAGTGTAGAGTGCCTTTCAAGGAATCTCGAGTATTTGTGGCCTGTGTGACCTATCTCTAAACCCAGAGATAAATTCTACTTCTCAGGATTATCCCTTCTGCCTGGATCAGGACTCTGGATGCTTTCTTCAGAGTCATATCAACTCAGATTCCCAGGTGGAGAAGCTATGGGAGGAAAGACAGATATGCAGGGGAGAGTGCATTGGGAGAAAAGCATGTCCTACACTTCCAGGTGTTGACAAGGGCTGTTGCAAATGCACCCTGGATGTCGACAGCAGCTTGTGTGTTTCTGCTGAGGCAACTGCCATCAACAAGAGCACAGGTCATGCTATTCTAGGAAGCCATCATAATCTGGCTGTAACTGTTGCTCGTTTTACCTTGTGATACATTCTTCCAAGTCAATTAATGTTGTCCAGCACCAAATTTGTGTCCTCACCGCCCTACCATGAGCTAGAACTCCACTTCTGTTCTCTGCCTCAGTTTCCTTCTCTATTCTTGCTAAAGGCATGCTGTAGAGCAGCACTTTTCAAACTTTGCCTTTGGGAACCCTAGGGGTTCTGGGTTGTGGGGTGCTAGGAAGAGATGATGAGGTTAAAGGACAGAGGTATTTGAGTGGTATGAAATGTCACTCACTTCCCTCATATACACCAGTTTGGCACTTAATTGGGGGGTTTGGGGGCATTTAATATGTCAGGTTCCACATATTATTGCAGCTACATAAAGTTTGAAGTTTGCTGCTCTGAAAAGTAAAAATAATAGGTTCAAAAGTAAAAATAATAGGTTCAAAGTTTGAAGTTTGCTGCTTTGAAAAGTAAAAATAATAGGCTCAAAAATAATAGGCCACGTAACATCCTAGTATTATTAGTCTTGCATTAAATTGGAAGATTTTATTTCAGAATTGTTTTTAGCTGCTAGTGAAACAGAACATATTTATTTTTATGATTAGGTAAGTTACATAGCAGGAAAATACAAGTTGTACAGGGAGAATAAACTTCCAAAATAAATTAAAAATAGCTAGAAGACAATTAATTGAATTAAATAATTAAAGAATATTTTGGAAAAACAATGTTGTTATTTATGGATCTCATTTTCCTTAATCTACCTGTCCATTCACAGCCATTCATTGTGTATTCACTGTGTGCCAATCATACTCTGTCCCGTGGCCACATGGATGCACTAGACATAGAGCTTGTAAGCATTTATGTTTGAGTAGTCAGCCATCCATCCAAGATCTCTAGTAGTGACTTGACATTCCCACATTTCCTCTAGGATTAAAAGTGGGAGGGGGAGATGGAGAATTGTTAATCATAGAGCATAAATTTGGAGTTAAGCAAGACAGATAAGCTCTAGAAACCTCTTTTGCAACACTGTAGCTGCAGCCAACAGTGATGTGCTGCACATGTAAAAGCTTGTGAAGAGGGCAAATCTCAAACTGTGTTCTTACCAGAGTAACATTTGTAAAAAAAATTAAAAGTATTTTAAAAATTAAAGTATTTAAGTTGGAACATTTGCAGAATTCGACTGGCCCAACACATTTTCCAGTCATTCAGTTTTGGGTTTTTGTTCCAGCCACTTAGCACATGATTGATTAGATTGTAGAGTGTAAGAGATTCCTCATTTCCAATCCCCACTTTAGACTGCTGGACCAGAAGTCCAATCTAATCTTTTATTTAAAAAATACAGTCCATTCAATCAATTTAATGACAGCTATCAGCCATTTTTATTTTTAGATTCCTCCCTCAATGTATGTACTTATGTTTATCATAATTTTCTAAAGCTATCAATTCACTTTATTTCAAGTATAATATCTTAAGTACCTGAAAATACAGCAAAAATTTTGAAATGGCTTAAAAAGAGGAAACAGTGATATTTCCTCAGATATCAATATGAAATAATCACTTGACATCTATTACTTTACATATGTATGTCCTCAAATTCACCAAATATAAATGTTTAATCTGTATTTGAGAGTATTTATATAAATTTGAGTGTACAGATTTGTATTTAAATAACATACATCTATCATTGACTTTGCATCTAATTGAAATGTCTACCTTTTCAATTTGATTGGCGTCAATAAAATTGTTGAGACTTTCATGATACCGTTACATAGTACTAATATTATTGACATTCGTCCTACTCATAGCTGATATTTCAGTATTTATTCCAAAGTAATGTGGGGTTTTATAGACTTTACAGTTTGAGGTAAAATTGTGAGACTATAAAGAAACTGTTGCCAAGGCCAAAATTATTTGAATGTGGTTCAGTGAAAAAGATAGTCTCAAAAATTGAATATCCATCTGTTTCTGAAATTACCACAATATAACTCAAAGCAAGACTAAATGTGAACTGTTTCTTCTGATATACTTATACAACATAGATTCAAATTGCAAAGAAGACTTTTAAAAACAGGATGTGTGTATTTCTACGAAGAGAACCTAAGTCAAATTGATAAAACAGAACTGCAACATGAAGTGTGTAGAGAGAGGAATCCTGTTAATGATTCTCTTGTTATGAATGAGGAAGATTCAGATAATGTAGCTGGTTTCAAGTGGATAGATACACACACCCTACAGACATATATGAATATACACAATAGATAGATATAGATATATAGAATAACTGCTGCTGAAGAATTGTGGTAAAAGGTGCCACTGATCAAAGAATTATTGACTCCAACGAGTGATTATAAGCTGGGAAATTGGTGAACAGAGAATTACACAAGTCAGGTACAGGTGACATATGACAGGTAACAATGATAGCATGAGGAACTGTGACAATGAAATACAGAGCATTTTATGTGAACATATGGTGCTGCCTTTGGAGAATTTAGCTGTCCATGAGAGTAACATGAACAGTACTAATAAACTCAGGAAAAAGGGTGTGAGAGAATAAATCAAAAGCAGAGTGCTTACTGTTTAGTTTCAACACTTTTTCCTTCTTAGAGAGCACAGGATATTTTAAGTGACTGAAGAAGAGCATTTGAACTCTCAGGGAGCAATGTGTGTCAGATTTTAGAGAGTATATTAAGTCTAAATGTGCTGGGTAGCATGTCCTCTCTTTCGGGGGGTCATCTAGAGAACTACCTCCTTTCTGGAACTCACACAGAAATGATGGCTCATGCTGCATTGAAGTGGCCATTAGGGTTTAGAATATGGAGTTCCTTTCTTTTTAAAATTTGCTTCTTAATCCCAAACCAGACTCGGTGCTGCCGCTACACCTGGCACTGAATCCAAAGGGAAATCTGCCGTACAGGAACCAAATATAGCTGCAGAGTTGTGCTTCTGGAAAAGTGACGTTGGTGCTCTTTTTCTGAAACACTGTGGCATATTGTGGAAGACAGAAGGCTTCACGGGGATTTGAGGCCCAACAGCATGAGCCAGTCAAGGACCCGCACATAGACGGTTGTGGTGACCAGGAGATTACCAACAGCGACATCGTCAGATAACTGTGGCACTGTCTTTGAAGGTTTTGTCTAAACTGCCAAGACCCCCACCCAGGAAACTAAGGTGTGATAATGACTAGTTGGAGTAGAGCCAAGTGACATAGAATGGACCCACTAAACACGAGGCACTACCCGCCACCCCTGCAGACTGCTCATCTAGATCCAGTTTCATTGTGTTTATTGCAGGCTTCGTTGCCAAGTTCTATAGTGTGGAGAATAAGGGTGACTGGCAGAACCGACTTGACTAAACCAAAATTTCTCTATGAGGCTCCTGGTAATTTTTCCTGGTCAGCAAAGAGTTAAGTGTGTTAGCTAGAGGCACTTGGAAATCTAGGCTGTGTTTATTTCTTGGGTTTAAAAATAACTTAAACCTATGTAGGAGTTAATTAATTTGGCTCCACTCCACCTACAGTTTAGCTTCTTGTGAGAATAACTTGACCCTTTGCAATACCCTGTGATTGTAGTTGTAAAGAGAACTCCCAACAGACTGAAGAAAACCTCACACAGATATTCTGAGTTTGACTCACTGAACAAACTATCAGACTACCTCTTCCATTAAGGACAAACACATGCATTGTACTATTTCTGGTTGGAGTTATTTATGATCTTTTTTTTTTTTTTTCCTCTCCTCATTGACTGACATCCTGAAGAGGGAGTTAACCTGTGACTTCGTGAGAGCAGGAGAGACTGCTAAAAACACACAGAAATTTGCTTCCTCCATCCGGACCTCTCCTTTTCCTAAAGAATGTTTCACATTATTATTGCCTTTGGGACAATAGATTAGTTTATTCAAAAATAATGTTATTCAAAAATAATGTTTTAAATTATTGCCTTTGGGACAATAGGTTAGTTTTCTTACCTGTTAGTTTCCTCATGACTAAATAAGAAGTTGCAGGCATTTTCTCAGTTGTCAGGATCCCAAAGCTCAGGACCCCTGACGAGTATGAGTAAAACAAGACACCCCCCCCTTCATGCTGACACATCTTCCTGTAACTCCGTTGAAAGGAGCTGACAGATATTAGACTTCAGGTAAGCCCTGGGAACTGAGCGTAACAGACGAGAGTGAATTGAGTCGTTTAATGTCACAATGCAAATGAAGTGTGACTTCATAGAAAGTAGTCATTCCAAATGCTATATGCCTTGCATCGTCCAGGCTCTCTGGCTAGTCTGGTGCGTGATGTCAGTGAGCACCCTGACAGTATCTAGCTCGTTAGCTCTGATGGAAACCTGTGTGTGTGTACTGACTTCATTATTAAATTTTCGTTTTAAAATAGAGTCTTGCTATGCTGCCCAGGCTGACCGTGAACTCCTGGTCACAAGCTATCCTCCTGCCTCAACCTCCTGAGCACCTGTGCTCAGCAATGGTAACTTCATTTTAAAGATTTAATTCCTATGAACTACTCATTTCATACATGTGACTAAATGTTATTTTAAGTAGTATAAAATAGTGGTTGGGGACAATCACTAACAGTTGCCAAAACAGTTTTACTGTAAGACCTGGGAAACAATTAGCAGCTTTTCAGTTATAAAAAACACTGGATTCTGCTACTTAACTTTTGAGAACTGAGTCTAGGATGGAGAGGAAACTGTTCTGAGCCATCTTCCGCTTAGCTTCCAGCATTGCGCAAGAGAATGAAGCTCTGGCCCCTCAGGCCCGAACCAACTCAGGCTAAAGACAGAGCTTTATTCTGAGTCCTCCTGACCAACTAGAAAAACAACTACGATTTAGTGAGCTCCCATTCTGTGCTGATGATTTTACACATACCTGTATGACATTTTAATTCTTACTACACCTCAGTAGGACAGTTGCTATCTTTATCCCGAGTTTACATATCAGGAAATTGCATGTCCTGTCAACTCAATAACTGTGTGACCTTGGTCAGGGCCATGATTCATACCTAGGGTTGTAGGCCAAAGCCCATGTTCCTTTCACCACATCACGAAGCCTTGGGTAAAGTTTAAGGGCAGGGGTGTAGTTGGCATAATCAAACCTCGGCCGAAACCCTCATGCTCACAGGTTAATACGCTTGCACTTCGTGTGCTATTGATTCCCCCTTTGTTCGAATCCTTGTTTTCATACCCATCAAGAGTTCCCTGCCACACGTATCAGAACAGGAAGTGATTCCAATCACAAGGGCTTCCTTAGGCTCCCACTGCCACCCACTGACTACCTGTGCCTTCCCATCTGTCAAATTTGGCCTTTTCCCTTTATGGAAACATCTTGAATTTTCTGGCTGGTGATTGGTTGGAATAAAATCAGTCAGCCCTATAAGTAAACTGAATGACCCTCTTGTGTGTCTAAAAATCCTGGAGGCACCTCTAACCATGCGTGGGCACATATTGATTTCTTGTGTCTACTGTAACAAATTACCACAGATTTGGAGGCTCAAAACAATCTTTTATTCTCTTATATTTCTCAAGGCCTGAAATCCCCAAACCCAGTTGTCAGCAGGGCCATACTCCCTCTAGAGGCTCTAGTCGAGGGAGAATCTCTTCCCTGCCTCTCCTAGCTTTGAGAGGCTCCAGGCGTTCCCTGACATTTATTGTCTTGTGTATACACCACTCCGATATCAGCCTCTGTCTTTGTGTCGTTTCTTCTTTGGTGTCTTTTCCATTGTCTGTCCCAAGTATCCCTCTGTCTTTCTTTTATAAGGACACTTACACATTGGATCTAGGGCCCACTCACATAATCCATAATGATCATATTTCCCATAAGGGTACTATCCATAGGTTCTTGTGATTAGGCCAGAAAGGTATGCTTGGGGAAACCACTGTTCAACAGGCTACAGAGAGTTTAACATTCCCCAACTGTGCTCAGAATGACAGGGAACCAGGCTGTTCAGAACCAAATTATGCCACAGGAATAGGAAGATATGATTATGGCTGTTCTCTCTACCTACCTTTTCCAATATCACTCTTCCACCAACATGCGCCCCAGTCCCCAGGCTCTCCTGACACCTTAATGGTGTCAGCCTCACCCTATCGTAGGTCCATCTGTTCACTGAAGCAGGGTAGTGTAACAGAGAGAGAATGTGAATTTAGGAATATGACAGAGCTGGGTTAGAAGTTACTCCTGTCTTTCTTGGTGATATGACCAATGTCAAGTTACTTTAACCTCTGTAGGATTCAAGTGAGTCACCTGCAAAATAGAAAGGCTATGAAATACACTTTAGTTAGCTAAAGGTTCTCAGGAGACTATATATATATATATGGTCTTTGGAGACAGAGAAGCATGGGTTTGTTGCCTGGCACTGCCACTCGTTAACTGTGTGATTTCAGGCAAGAAATACTGAACCTCTCTAAACCCCGCTTTCCTCATCTGAAAAATAGGGATAACAACTTTTGTACAAAAGTAATGATTTAATAATAAAATGTTCAGAAAATAGTCAGTGTGAATTCATACTTGCATTGATCATTGTTGTTAGCTACAACTTCCAGAACACTTAGCCTATGCCACACATTCTTCCATGCACTGTACAGCAACACAGATACACTCCTCAGTCCACCCATAAAAAAAAGCTGAATTTAGAAGATAAAAGAGAAAATTATAGTGAGAAACTGGCAACATCACTCAGCTTATGAGCACTTGCAACACCACTGACATTATTTCCATAGGACACAGTAAAGTGCCACTCTTGGGTGAAATTGCCTACATATGAGGAATTTAGAAAGGATTGAAGAAGCTGGGGGGGATTAAGGTTTAACTTTAAAGCACACATTTTAACTATGGTGAACATTTTGATATCAAGACCACAGATCAAAGCTAATGTCTTTTCTTGTCAAATTTCACAATTTTAAATATGTCCTGAGGAAAAACTAAGAAATGTAAAGGACTAAAAAATGAACCCTTTTTAATTGCATTTCACTTTTCTACCCTAATGCTCATGGAGTTTTGTTCTTATTTTACTCGCAAATTCCAATTAGGATCATTAGAGTGATGAAACCAGCTTGACCGTTCATAAATTTATTGCTTTCTGCAAATATTAAATGTTGCTACAGATGTCAAGATATTACAATTCAGAACACCGAGGGAACCTTGTGGGACAAAAATCTAGGAGTCCACATTAGCCTTGTTGTGTCTGTCTTTGATAGCAGTTAAGTACAGCACAGCAGCCAAGTTTTCCACGATCAGTTCAAATGTGATACTACAGCCAATGTTAGAGGAAAAATACTTTCCGAATAAGCCAGCCAATTAACAGTTTGATGGAAAAAGTGGGCCTTACTATCATTCTCAGCACTAGGTGTAGGAAATTTCCTGAATGGGCCAAACAGGTTTTGAGGATGTGTTTTTGTGTTCCTCTATTCAGCAGATAGTTACTAATTACAGTTGGCCGTCTATATCCACGGGCTTGGCATCTGCAAATTCAACCAACTGTGGAGCAAGAAATTGCTCCTGTACTGAACATACACGGAATTTTCTCAACATCCTTCCCCAATCAATATCTGTAACAGCTATTTACATAGCATTCCATTGTATTAGATAAGTAAGTAATTTAGGGGTGATTTTTAATTACATGGGAGGAGTGCAGAGGTTATATGTAAGTATCCCACCTTACAAAGGATTTACGCACTGGAGATTTCAGATTCCACGCAGAGGTCCCTTGTACATTCTGAGGAGCGACAATACTTTGAATATGCCATTCCTATCCCAATGTGCTGCTAACACAGAGACAAAGAAAAGCCAGCATTAGTAGGAAAACCTGAAAAGTTGTCATGATACATTACAGTGCATTTGTGAGAGGCCAGAGAGGAAGAACTCAGAGAAAGGAAAGCACACCTGTGCCTTCCAGAGTCAGAGGAGGCTACCCAGAGGAGGGGACACTTCAGCTGCATTTTGGAAAATGAAAATGAGAATTGAACATGGTATTAGAGGTGATATTTTACCAAAGAGGTGAGATTTTACCCAATGAGAAGATAGCACAAAAGCATAAGGCAGGTAGAGGTGAAGAGAAAACTTAACCTGACTCTCTAGGTGTTTCCTGTCTGGAAAAGTTTTTTGAGGTAGAGTCCCCAGGACCTGGTGATGGATAGGATATAGGGAAGGAAAGAAACTCTGGAGACAGGAAGGCGGTAAGGCTTCAGGGTACTAAGGGAGCCGTTGAGGTTCCCCTGGTGCCATGGATGTGTCCAAAGTTCGTACTTTAGAACCCTAATCCTGGTGTGATAGTATTAGGAGACTAATTCGATCATGACAGTGGAGCCCTGACGGTGCAACTAATGCCCTTGTAAGAAAAGGCCAGAGAGTTAGCTAGATCTCTTTGTGCCATGTGAGGAGACAGATGAAGTCAGCTTTCTGCAATCTGGAAAAGAGCCCTCACCACAACCTGAGTATACTGGCACCCTGATCTTAGACCTCCAGCCTCCAAGTCTGTGAGCAATAAGTGTTTGTTGCTTAAGCCACCAATCTACAGTTCTGTGTCGTAGCACCTGTAAGTGACTAAGACATTCAGTGTCTGTTTTGGGGAGCAGCATGCTTTATGTGGCAAAATCTGGGCCACCAAAGCCAACACTTTCCTGCAGTTTCCACAGCCCCATCTGGCTGATTAAGGACTAATTCAAATATCAATTAATCATTCCTCATTTAATCCTTTTTCAAACATTTTCACAGTACAGATAATGAGGAAAAGTCTTTTCCTTTGAAAAGTTGAGCAAGACCCTCCACGTTAAAGAAATTAGTCTAAAACTGTTGCAATTGGAAGCTATTAAGTGGGCAGATATTGGCAGTTTGGTTCAGCATCTTAAGATTTCTGTTTCACAAAAGAAAGATCAAGCATTAGTTAACTGAATAGGCTTTCCAAGAAAAAAAAAGGGGGGGTTAACTATTACATTCCCTCTCTTTGACTCGGCATTTCTGGAATTGGTTGTGTTTTGTGACTGAAAAAATAGAAGTTGATCACGAAAGTTTAGTGTTAACAGGGACCATTTCTACTATATTTAGGCACAAAGAGCTTATTATGTGCTTGCACAGATTCACACATTAGCTAATTATCTGGACCAAGATCCTGAAAAATCCTTTTCTTTGTTCAGTGCTATCCTGTGGCCTTGGTTGTGAATGATAGTCGGGTTTGGGTAAGGGGGAGAGAGTCAGAGGTGAAGTACAGAGACAGGTAGAGTATTCAAAGTCTTAGAGGCAGAAAGTCCTCCAACTCACTTTGAAGAACTATGCCCACTTAAAGCAGTGGCAGTAGATTAGAAGATTCTGGAAAGCAGTCCCCAAGAGAAGGCCCTGGAGGTGGCAGGCTGAGTAACCCATGCTTGGCAAAGAGCTGCCATGGCCTTTCAAATTCTGCAAATAGAGCGGCTTCTTCCTCCAGTGTAGGCACAAAGTGAATGTTTATATTTTAGTTCCATTACTCTCTCCCCAAAGACTTTCCCCCCCGGGGGTGGAGACTGAAACTCTACTCTGGCTTTCCCCATAGGACTGGTTGGAAAAATAGATCAGGAAATGAATTTGAACTTTATTAAATGTCTGTTGGAGTCTTTGGAAGATTTTAAGAAAGTAATGAAGGATTTTATTTTTGGTGAAAGCGATGACTGTGGTGCTAAGTGGAGAATATATATGCTTGAAGATCCTTGTCAGGTAATGCTAACATCTAAATCATCTCAGCATTATCATGAGTTAATTATCTTCCTTTTGCTCTTCATGTTGTGGTTTTCCTGGTTCTTGATATGACAGGTGATTGGTTTGATTGTGTCCTGCACATTTTACCTAGTATGTTCGGAAACTAAGGGTCCTATTCAAACCATTTCTTTTAGCAGGCAGTCACTCTGTTAAGATTTGGTACGAGGGCCCTGGCCTACTTTGAGTTTCACTTCCAGTGGCAGTATAGTTTGTAGAGACTTGGCAGAGCTATTTTGGTCAGCTTGGTTCATCTGGTGCCTCTGGGACTCCCAGTGGTCCTACTGGTGCGGCCTAAGGGAGCAGACGGGATTTCCTAGGCCCTAGCCATCTTGGGCAGACCACTTGTCAGGGCTGAATCACTCCTGTCTTTTCCACCCACCTGCTCCAGCATCCCTGGAGGGGAAGGGAGATTCAGATCCCTTAGTCCCCCACAATGGGGACAAAAAGTAGTTACTCATGACAGGGAGCTTCTTGTGGTAGGATCCTCCTGCTTGGTGTTGCCTGGAGACCTGCTGTCTCTCAATGGAGGAAGCATCTCAGGTCTGCACAGGCAGAGAAGCCTTGTGGACCACACCTGCTTGTGGTAGCAGGATGCCCATTTGCTGGTGCTGCCCTTTGCAGGATGTCTTAGTAACCCTCTCGTTACTGGGACACAATACACCACACCCGAAACTTAAAGGATGAGAAGCTTATTTGGGTTTATGGTTTTTAGAGGTTTCAGTCCATAGTCTGCTGGCTCCAAAGCAGAAACAGTAATGGTGGAAGGGGCTGGGCAGAGGAAAGCTGCTCACATCATGGCAGCCAGGAATCAGAGAGAGAAGGGAGGAGCAGGGGAGGGAGATACACCCTTCCAGCTCACGCCCCCAGTGACCTCTCTCTCCCACCCACACCCGCCTACTAACTGCATACTCCACCACGGATCTCACCAGTGGATCCAGTGGATGGTTCCACCAATGAGCACGGTACCCCCATGATCCAGTAACCTTTCAAATACATGAGACATAGGCAGGACATTTCAAATCTAAACCTTAATGCAGGACCTCACATTGCTGACTGACCCCTCTCTCTTTGCTTCACACTTTTGGCAAGGCCAATCAGTAAAGGACTGAAAGAAAAGAACTTGAGAATCTCAGCGTTAGCAAGAGGCAGTGAGGAGAAAAGATGCAGAGTCAAATAAATGTATGGGTTTGATAGCAAGATGTTGAGAATGTTCTTGGCTGATGGGTCTATTTATTTTTTGTATGAAACAGAGAGGCAGCGTTCGAGTCTGTAGACCCTGGAGTTTTACATTCTTGGCTATGAACCCCAGTTGCACTTCTTATTGTGGGATATTTGGCAAATCACTTAATCCCTTTGTGTCTCATTTTCCCATAAAATGGAAATAGTAGTAGCATGTATCCCCGTAGGAATGTTCTGATGGTTGATTCAAATGAGCTACTATTTTAGAAGTACCTAAAATATTATATTAATAACACATATACATAAACTGTTGCATCAGATTTTTGTTTTTAAAAAGTTCTACAAAGTGTCTAGCAAACTGCCCGACATGTAACATTGAATAAATGGTGGTATCATTTTCATTGTTATTCTTTGCAGACTTAGAGGGGGAAAAAAAATCATTGGTCAAATTTGCCAAATTCAGATTTTGATGAGTGCCCAATACCCCTTGAGCTGCCCCAGGCCAGGTGTACACTGCGTGCCTGGAGGGTCATGTGCCATCCTCTGCCCTTCTTTTCTGTAAGCCTTAGTGCTCCTGGGGGTGGGGATCAGCAGTGGGAAAAGGCTGCAACTCACTCATAACATACCTCCATACTATAACATACAGCATCACCCAAAGCAACATTTGAAAGCCTCTGAGAAAACTCAATGGTTTTAAGTGTCTGCAGTATGTTAATACCAGCATCTTGTAACATGAATAGTGAAACCGAAGTCGTGGTTTTATTTGCTCTGCAACACAAGAAAAATCAGTCATCAATACTAGAGTCCTTCATCATGCTGGAAAAGGGACACAAAAAAGAATTATTAGTGCCATCTTGTGGACTGATCTATCATTACTACCTAGGGGCCACAGTGGGAATTATTTTTTGCTTTTTATGGCTAAAACTCAATTTATAAGGAATGCTGGGTAACTATTTGCTGAGTGAATCAACGAGAGAGGACAAGAAAGGGTGAGGAATGAGTTGAGATGATAGCACCTTGAGAAAATGTCTGATGCACTGTCCATTGTTGATTTGGAGGCCTTTAAAAATATTGCTATAGACACTCAAAGGTGGCAGTGCCATTATTAGCATGTACCAGGCATAGAGGAAAATGAATAAAATACTGCATGAAGAAGTCAAGGACTGCCAACTCTTTCTTGTCTTGCCCTTTTCAGCAGTAGTGAGTAGACTATCAGATGGCATTCTTCTCTTCCTATCATTTTCAGTGTGCTGCAAATTAATAAATCATTTAAAGTATGAAGAATATGGCAACTTCAGAGCTGGTGAGTGTTGTCCGTATTCCATTGGTTGGATGAAGTGAAATTTCTGACAATTTTGAAATATAGCAACGTTAATTTCATTCGCTTTTCACTTAAAAGGACTTCAGGCATACCATAAGTCTGGATACTGTCCTAGGCCCTGGTGGATACAGAGACCAATAAGACAAGGGCCCAGCCTCCAAACATTTCATCATTCAGTTTGGATGGACTTTGGCAGCTTGTATTTCTATTAAGTGCTGTGGGGCCTCTAGGAAAGTGTAACAGGTTAGCATGGGTAAGAGCAAGAACTCTGGATCATTTGTTTTACGTTTTTATTAGTACATTTGTACAGTCCATAGTGATTATATTCGTTGTATGGAATTGGTACATGTACATAACATCTCAGTTCTGTTTTTCCCTCTTCCTGTCCACTCCCTTTTAAATTGTTTTTTGCCACATGAGATTCATTTACTAATTTTATAAAACCTTATCAAGTTAGCTGTCATAAATAGAGATTAACAGCCACACTAACAGTCCAAAAACACATAAAACACATAAGAAAATTATACTAACTCAAGGGACAATTAATACATTGCCCGTGCTGGATTACAGTAGCTATTTTTAATCTCCTTTTTTGCTATTTTCTATCTTATATTTTGCATTTTATTTATGTTAGATTTCTCATATAAGAGAAACCATACTACACCTAAGTTTGTTTGTCTGACTTATTTCACTTAACATTATGGTGTCAGGATGCATCCATTTTCCTACAAAAGACTCAAATTTATCCTTTTTTATGGCAAAGTAGTACTCCACAGTACATAAATACTACATTTTCTTTATCCATTCACCTGCTGATGGACTTACCAACTGCTTCCAAGATTTAGCTACTATGCTATAAACATGGGTATGCATACATCACTGTGATATGATATTTTTACCTCTTTGGAGAACATACCTAGAAGGGGAATAGCTAGGTAAAATGGAATTTCTATTTTTTGTTTTTTTTTCAGGAATCTCCATACTAATTTCCATAGGGGTTTTAGCAACTCACACTCCTAACAACAGTGAACCAGGGTTCCTTGTTGTCCCACAGCTTCTCCAGTATTTGTTTTTGGTTGATTTCTTGATGGTTAGCCATTCTTTCTGGAATGAGATGAAATCTCAATGCTATTTTAATTTGCATTTCTTGAATGGCCAGCGGTATTGAACATTTTCTCCTGTATTTATTGGCTGTTTGTACTTCCTCTGAGAAGTGTCCATTAATTTCAGATGCCCATTTTTGATTGGGTCATTAAATTTGGAGGGTCTAATTTTTTTTTAGTTCTTTATATATTCTAGATATTAGTCCTCTGTCTGAGGAATAGCTGGCATTTTTTCCCATTTTGTAGGTTGCTTTTTTAATCTGTTGGTGATTTCCTTTGCTATGCAGAAACTTTTTAAATTTGATGTTATCTCATTGGTTGATTCTTCATGTTATTCCCTGGGCAAGTGGGGTTCGTTCAGAAAGTCTTTGTTTGTATCTATGTCTTAAAGAATTTTACCTATTTTTTTTTACCTATTTTGTATTCCAGCAAATTGTTTCTGTTTTAATAATTAGATTATCAATCCATTTTGATTTTAGTTTAGTACATGATGAGAGATATGAGTCTAGATTCAATCTTTACCATATGGGTAGCCAGTTTTTGCAGCACTGCTTATTAAAGAATCTATCTTTCCTCTAGCAAAAGTACTTGTCCCTTTTGTGAAAAATAAGGTAGCTGAGTGTGACTGGAGTTGTTTCTGCTTCCTCTATTCTGTTTCATTGATCCACAAGTCTGTTTTTTGCTTTTTTTTTGCCAGTACCATGCTGTTTTTATTACTGTAGCTTTGTAGAATAATTTGAAGTCTGAGATTGTAATGCTTCCTGCCTTGGCCTTGTTGCCTAGAATTGCTTTTGCTATTCTAGGTCTCTTCTGGTTTCATATGAGTTGTAGGACTGTGTTCTCTACTTCTGTAAAGAACACTATTGGTATTTTAATTGGGTTTGCATTAAATCTGCATAGCAGTTTTGGAAGTATGGATATTTTGACTATATTATTTCTGCCTATCCAGGAACAGGGGATATTTTTCTTTTTCTTTTTCTTTTTTTTTTTTTTTGATGTACTCTTCTATCTCCTTTTTAAGAATACTGTTGTTTTCACTGTAGAGTTCTTTCACTTCCTTGGTTAGGTTAATTCCTAATTATTTAATTTTTCTTGATGCTATTGTGAAATGTATGGTTTCCATAATTTCTCTCTCAGTAAGTTTATTATTGGTACACAGGAATGCTACTGATTTTTGAATGTTGACTTTGTATCCTACTATGTTACTGAATTTGGTTATTCTAGGAGTGTTTTGATGGAATTTTTGGAATCTTCTATGTAAAGGATTGTGTCATCTGCAAATAATGGTAATTTAACTTCTTCCTTTTCTATCCATATTCCTTTTAATTCTTTCTCTTGTCTAATTTCTCTGGCTAATGTTTCAAGAACTAAATCAAATAGGAATGGTGGTAGTGGACATTCTTATCTTGTTCCTCATTTTAGAGAGAAAGCTTTCAATTTCTCTCCATTTAGTATGATATTGGCCATTGGTTTGCCATAGATGGCTTTTATACTTTTATAAGATTGAGATAAAGATCTTCTATTCCTATTTTCTTCAGGGTTCTTACCATGAATGGATGTTGGATTTTGTCAACTGCTTTTGCTGCATCTATTGGGATGATCATGTGATTTTGTTCTTGTTTCTGTTTATGTAGTGTGTTACATTTTTTGATTTGCATATGTCAAAACATCCCTGCATCCCTGGAGAGAAGCCTCTTTTGTTATGCTTTATTATCTTTTTCATGATTTGCTGCATTCTGTTTGCCAATATCTTATTGAGAATTTTTGCATTTATATTCATTAAACAGATTGGCCTGTAGTTCTCTTTTTTGCTTGAATCAGGATAATGCTTGCTTTCCAAAAATGACTTTGGGTTTTTTTGGGGGGATGGGTGATTGGGACAGAGTCTCACTATATAGTTTGGGCTGGTGGCCTGGAACTCATTATGTAGTCCAAGCTGACCTTGAACTCCTGGAGATCCTCCTGCCCCAGCCTCCCGAGTGCTGGGATTACAGGTATGTGCCACCACGCTTGGCAAGAAATCATTTTGGGAGTACTGATTCCTTTTTGATTTCGTTAAAGAGTTTGAAGAGCATTGGCACTGGATATTCCCTAAAGTTCTTGTAGAATTCAGCAGCAAATCCATCATGACATGGGCTTTTGTTTGTTCATAGTTATTTTTATTACTTCTTCAATTTCAGTGACCGTTATTGGATTAACTTAGGATTTTTATATCTTCTTTGTTCAGGTTTGGTAGTTCATATGTATCTAGGAATCTATTGCTTTCTTCTGAATTTTCCATAATCCTCTAGTAAAAGTTCTCTAAGTAGTTACTTTGAGACTCTGCTGATCTTCTAGATTTCAGCAGAATATATTGTAATTTCACCTTTTTCATTTCTAATTGCATAGATCTAGGTCTTTCCTTTCCTTAGTCTATTAAGATTGACTAAGAATTTGTCTATTTTGTTCATTTTTTAAAGAACCAACTGTTCAGTTCATTAATTCCTTCTATTTTTCTGTCTAAAATTCTTTAATTTCTGTTCTAATCTTTATAATTTCCTTTCTTCTGTTAACTTTGGTTTTGGATTGCTCTTGTTTTTCTAGGACCTTGAGGTGCATCATTAGTAGTTTTTTTTTTTTAATTTGAGTTCACTCTGTTTTCCTGATGTGGGAATTCAGCACTTAAACGTCCCTCTTAAGATTGCTTTTATTGTGTCCTGAAAGTTTCCAGTATGGCATATTAGCATAATCATTTGCTTGTAGGAACTGTCTAGTTTCTTTTTTAATTTCATCTGTGACCCATTGATTATTCGAGATGGTATTATTTATTTTCTATTTCTTTGAATAGTATCTGTAGTTTCTTTTGCCCTTGATTTCTAGTTTCATTGCACTATAATCTGATAATATGCATGGGATAATTTCAGTTCTTTTGCATTTACTCAAGCATGCTTTATGGTGTAGCAGGTAGTCTATTTTGGAGAAAGTCCCATGTGCTGCTGAGAAGAATGTGTATTCTGTTGTTGTTGGATGGAACACTCTCTAGATATCTACTAAGTTTATTTGTTTGAATGTGTAGCTCAAATTTGATATTTCTTTGTGGAATTTTTTGTCTTGTCAATCTGAGCATTTGTGACAGTGGGATATTGAGGTCCCCCATTACAATTGTATTTGTATGACTCAGATACAGTAGTATCATCCAAGACAAATTGGATATTAAAATACCATAAGAACCAATTATGTACCACCCTTAATGCTAGAGAAGAAATCCATAATTACAGTGTAAGCATTAGGACAACCAAAGTATTGACTTACAAATAATATGTACTAAATGCAATAGCTATATCTCTTCTAATGTTAGAAAAGAATTCAACAGTAATTTTACAGTTAAGTACCAGAAGATTAACAAAGCTTTATAGTCATGCTATTAAACTTGTAGGGCTTGGGAATGGGGCAATACAAGAGGAAAAATTTGAAACCTTAAACTATATGATATGAGAAGGAAGAGAGAGAGAAGTGGTAAAAAGGATCTAATTGGGGAGTGGAAGGATATTTATAGAATAACGTAAAGGTAAGAGAAAAAACTGATGAGAAATAGAAGATCATAGAAGAGAGAGAAAAGAAGAAATTATATAGGGAGTAAAAATAAGAAAAATTAAAGGGAGAAAAATTAAAATGGAGAAGAGAGAAAATAAAGAAAAACAACACAAGAAAGAGATAAGAAGGAAGGAAGAAGGATAAAGAAAAATTCCCCAAGCCCCAATAAATTGGTGAAGAATAAAAGAAAGAAGAAAAAAGAAAAAAAAACCAAGAAACAAATGAAAAGTACTAAAAACAATGCACACATTCACAAAAAGCAACAACAACAACAATAACAAAAGAAAAACAAAACAAGAAAAAAACTTCTTTGTGATTTCAAATGTATGGTTTCCTTCCAGGGTCTACAATTTTGGGCACTGTCCAAGGCAAAATTTCTCCCTGCTCATGCTGGTAGATAAAGAAAGCAGTCAGACCCTAGATTTGTGCCAGGTGCAGGTACCAGCAGATAGTTGGATTAGGACAAGTGCGAGGGTACTAATGCCACAACTTTCAAATTCAGAGTAATTAAGGCTGAGCCTGGCCTCTAGCCATAGGGCAGGACCGGTGTCCTCTACCCTAAACCCCTCAGAGTTTCTCTTTCCAGCCTGATCACAGCTCCTTGACCACAGCTATCTACTATGGCTGTCCCTCACTTAGTGGGAACCCTGAGTTAAAGTCATCCTGTGGCTGCTCTGAGTCTTGGGTTCAAACAGTCAACCTTCCCTGGAATGGCATCCAACCAAGTTATCTCTCCAAGGGAAATGGCAGGCGCTTGGACTGGAGTCACTCATCAGCTCTTATCTGTTCAAGGACTCACGTCAGTGCAGAATCCCACACTCTGCATGCAGCTCACAGCACCCTCCGGACAGCTCCACCCCACATTTCTTCCTGAAGCCCTCTGGGGTCCCAAGCTTTCACTTTGTCTGTGTAAATTCAGTCTCCTTTTCCTGGGAGCCATGAGCCAGGAGCTGGGGACAAAGTACAGACTTCTCGTTGTGTTCTATCTCTTTGATTTCTCTGCAGGTTTTAATTTTCCTGTCATGTCTGTCCTGTTTCCTGGGAATCTACTTTGCTCTTACCTTTTTTTTCTTCCCCAAATTGTCATTTTCCAGTGTGTGGATTGTGAATCTCAGAGAGACTGAATTGTTGTTGCTTTCCACTCTGCCATTTTCGTGGATGTCCCAACTCAGTTTCATTTCCATGTTCATTTTGCTACTTACCAGCTGGTTGACTTTAATAAGGTACTATGCTTTTCTATTCCTCAGTTCTCTGATATATAAATTAGGATCAGGTAGTGCCCACCTCATCTGAAAATTAAATGAAATAATATGTACCAAAACACTTAGAATAGTTCCCTGCACATAGTAAGTGCAGTATAAATTTTAGCTGTCTTCCTTACCATCATCATCACTACCACCACCACCACTGTTATCGTCTCTCTATTGCTGCAGAGGAAGCATCTGAGTTGTAGGCCAAGTTAAACTTCATGACTCATTCTTTCATTTATTTCTACCAAGAACTTACTGAGTTCCCACTTTTCCCATTCCTGTGAGGAATGAGTAGGAGTACACCTACTTTTTTCTGCTAATTATCACCTCTGTGAAGTCAAGACCTGGGCACGAGCTTCAGCAAAGTCATGGGAAAATGAAAGGAGAGAGGGCAGGGAGACTGGCCTCACTGCGATGTGTGGTAAAGGGGCAGGTGTCAAGTGTGGGAAGGCGTAAGGCAAGATCTGTATCATCTGAACCTACTCATGAGCACACTTGTGATGGCAAAGCTCATTCTGAGAAAGCTTTAAAGAATCCACTGAAAGCTAGAAAGGCGCTACACAAGATGATGTTAAGGGCATGCTCCTCTGCTGGCACTGAGGACCTTAGACCTGCTCTGTCAGTGCTGAACGTTCTGTGTCCTCAAGCTGTGAAATCACCATTCCATGACCTATTTTCTAATAAACTGCTTAATCATAAATTAATTTTGTGCTATGGCAAAAGTATTTGGAGCTAAGAATTAAGACTATAAAACTTAACTGCTATGGAATAAGAGCAGTTAAAATTCATTTTGGCTGTAATGCCTTAACTGCCCAGCAATGTACTATAGTATGGCTTTATGAAATGTGGATAATGTGCGCCATTTGAATATTGAGATCCAAGTTCAGTGTTTCAAAGAGCTTAGGCTGATGGGCTGTCATTGGTGTTTAATGCTTTATAAAATGTCCAAGTGGGTACAGGGACATGTTTGCATTCTCCTTGATTGGGTCACTGAAATGTGGGAAGCTCATCAACTTCACCCATGGCCAAGTCCACCTTTGCATTTTTATCCTTTAAGGGCCCTGTGAGATCTGGATTTCTGGAAGGCTTGCACGTGGCTGCAGTGGAATCGGCAGCAATGTATACCAGGACAGATGGCCAGGCATGCCACACACTGTTGGGCATAGCTGATTTCATGATTCTGATTGAATTGACTTGCCTCCTAGAGTCTTGATCTTTCTTTTATTTATTTTTTTTGTTTATTAAGATTCATTTTAATGTATTCAGAATTTTTTTAAATAATGGCAGCTATCATTTGCTTGTATTGTACTTTAACTGATCACATCTATCAGTTTTCAATGAGCTCTTTTTTTTTTTTTTTGCTAAATGTAAAGCATCCACCAGCTTGAAATTGAAAAATGACATAGCAGTTAGCACAGTCAGTGATGCAGAAATATTTTTCTGCATTGCTGTGATTTGAGCCCTCCACAGATACTTTCATAGCTAGTTCTGCCAGCAAGCCTCAAGGAATAATACTTTATCCAGACTCCTGCTAGGAACTAATAATACGGGAGGTCACACTAGCTTAGCACAGGACCTATTTGTAGTTAGAGTACTTCATGGATTTTAAAAGGTTCCAAAGCTTAGCCACAACCACACTGGACCTATTTGTCATAGAGTTCAAGTTTCCGATTCACAATCTGGTTATCAAAATGTGCTTTTGCATAGAAAGTAAGACCCAAACTCTGCCCATCTTTGTGACTCAATAACAAAACTTGGCAAAATTTGCCTAATGTCAATCTCGAAAACAACTGATTAAAACGACATGAAATTAAAGGACTGACGCGTAAAATAATGAAAACAAACACCATCCCAATTCTATCTGTGTAAAGCATTTGCTCTTGTTGTCCATGCCAAAATTTGAGAGTACAAATGTAGCTTTGAGAGGGAAGTCCAAGGTAAAGAACTCTCTTTTCTAAGAAGTACTGCCTCCTGTTTGCACCCGGACAAGGGAAGCTCATACTAGATACATCGTTCTAGATGTCGAAAGAATAACAGCAATAGGGATAATAATATTAGCAGTTCCAGTTTGTGGAACATTTAATCTATTTAGGTGCTTAAAATATGTTGCCACATTTATTTCTTGTTTTTATAAAACTCTTAGACTTTGGTACTTTCATTATCCTCAAGGTAATGGTCTAAAAATGTAATTTTAAAGAAAACACATTTATAAGCTGTCTCAAAACAGCAAAACCTAACAAATAGACAGCAAAAAGGATGCTACTCTCTAGTTTTCACTTTAAACGTGTCTGTTATTGTAGTCTCCACAGAATTTAGCAGCCCAACCTTGGTGTATTAAATTGTTTCAAACTGAGTCTCCTCCTTTCCTTTTTCAGAGAAAACTGCTTTGTTTTCCAGAATCATAACTGTGGCTCTTCTCCATGTATACTCTGTCGGCAGTTGGGGAAGGGAGAGAGAGTGATCTCACATCTCTACTAGTTACTGACCTAAATGTACCTTTATCTGGAGGGGAAGTACCAGGAAAATTGTTCCTGTTTTAGCTGTTCAGACAGTAATGCAGAACATCATCACCTGTAAGGTTTCCAGATTTAGCCAACAAAAACAAAGGATGCCCAATTAAATTTGAATTTCATATAAACAAGCACAAAGTGAGTGTTAGTATAGTTCTGTTCCAAATATTGCATGACACAGACTTATATTTTCAAAATTCATTGTTTAAACTGGGCATGGCGGTGCACGCCTGTAATCTTAGCATTTGGGAGGCTGAGACAGGAGGACTGCCGCAAATTCAAGGCTTACCTGGGCTATATAGTGAGTTCAAACCCAGCCTGAACTACATGTCAAGACCTTGTCTCAGAAGAAACAAACAAACAAAATTCATTATTCACCTAGAATTCAGGTTTTACTGGGCATCCCTCTTTTTTATCTGGCAATCTGACAAGCCTAAATGCTATTTATGATTTTCACAACACAAAGACTAGAGACAGCAGTAAGACCGATTTTAATTTGTTTTATTTGAGTGGAGATCCTGCCTGCCAAATGATGGCCATGTCCTCAGAGCAGATGAGGAGCAGATGGCTGATTTGGTGAATGTATGATCAGCTGCGTACAACCAAGTTACACAATGATTTCAGCAAGAGAAAGGAAACATTCTAATTATATATATACTGACATAAAAATTTTGCTTTATTCTTTTCAGATTTACATATTTCAAAGTTAGAAAAGGTTGCAGAGATCAATTAGTCTAATGAAATCCCCTATTCCGGTCTGTGACCCCATTCTTTCATTCCAGGATTCTGACAAAAAGGTGCCAGCTAAAAAGCATCAGTTGGAGACAAAGAATGGCCCATACATATTCTGCCTCTCAAGTCTTGCACCTGGAGGAAAGGGCGCCTCTCTCCCCACTTTCCCATTCTACTCACTGCTTCACGAATACACATACGTGCCTTGCGCTTGCCAATTCATGCTTGGAGCAAGTGCCTTTTCATGATTTGCATAAAGGCACTAGACTATTGGCCCCGATTCACACACACATTAACACTCATTTGCAAAGTCACTACTGAGCCAAGCACCACGTTAGGTTCTGGGAATGTGGAGATGGATAAAGCACGGTCCCTTCCTTCTAGGAAATCCAAGCCTGGCAAGGGAGAGACTAGGAAAGAGGTCATAACTAAATGTGGCACGATAGGGGGTCTGCACAGGGCAGACATGGGCACTGAAGGAGAGGCAGCTATCTCAACCTGGTGCCCCACAACTGGGAGAGCCTCTCCTCATTTGGAGCTTGGGAGAATGAGGTTAGTGAAGCAAGAGGGCTGAGGGGAGAAAAAGTATTCTAGGTAGAGGGCAAAGTGGCACAAACAGATTCATGGGAGTGTGACACTGAATGCCACACTTTGGAAACCTCACGACGGTCATTTCAGCTGTACTGAAACTGTGGAATGAGAGGAAGCAAATTATGAAAGGCCTTTACAGAGATGTGAATAGGGAAAGATGGGTTACACAATGGCCTGCAGTGTAGTTTGTTCAGGCTATACCTCCCTTAGTGCCTAGAATATTGACTGGCAAACAGGATAGATAGATGCTAGATAGCTATAGATAGATAGGAGAGAGAGGGGGGAAAGAGAGACAGACAGACAGAGACAGAGAGACAGATTGATAGATGAATAGATGAATAAACAAATGATTGAATGAAAGGTAAGACTCATCAGAGCCTTTTTTCTTCCCCCCTGGGGAACTGAGGATTCAATTTGGAGCCTTCTCATTGAGCTACATCCCAGGCCTTTTTTTGTTTTTTTCCTTTTAATTTTGAGACAAAGTCTCACTAAGTTTCTAAGTTTCCCAGCCTAGGCATGAACCTTGTGATCCTCCTGCCTCAGCCTCCTAGCATGCTGGGCTTACAGCCATGCACCACCATGCCCAGCTTCTCAGAGCCTTTAATAGGCCAGTGTGTGCTACAGATTGCAAGAAAGGGTTGTGGTTTGCAGAATCCTCATATTATCTGGCCACATACCTGGGTTTTTTCACTGAATAATACATTTTCAAAAGCTACTATTTTTAACACACTTTGCGAAATCATGCCAAAAGGAGACCTGAAAATGGGTAACTACATGAGTGAGTACGAAGTGAGAGAGCTCTAGTGAGAGGTTTTGGGGATTCTGCTTAAGTAAAATGATGCGCACCTTTTTTTTCCCCTACCAGTCTTTCTAGAATTGGTGATTCATTGCTGGTGGGCAGCATACAAAGCCAAACAAAAGGTGGGCTGGCCCAACTTCCTGGGGCCTTTGCAAGCCTTCTTTAAAGACAGTAATTTATACTCACTTTTTCTTTCTCTTTATCTCTAAGTCCAGATTATATCACAGCTAATCAGGCAAGCAACCAGTTACACTGTGGGCCGGATGGTCCCACACCAAGGCGGATCTTGGAAGCAGTGGTCTCAGGGCAGTAACAGGGTTTATTTATCAAGCGCTATCTCTACGCTAGGCACTTTCCACATGTTTTTGCGGGGGGGAGGTGCTGGGGATCAAACTCAGGGCCTTGCAGTTGCTAGGCAAGTGCTCCACCACTTCAGCTAAATCCCCAGCCCCACTTTCCACATTTTGATGCATTGATTTTCTGTGATAGTCACAAGCCATTATGTATTTAGTATTTACTTTCTGTCAGGCAATGGGCAGGCTAAGTACACTTTACAAATATTATCTTAATTAATCTTTAAAACAAATTCATGCATAACAAACTGAGGCACAGAGAGGCTGAGTAACTTGGGAAAAGTCACACAGCTGGTAACTGGTAGAGCAAGACTTGAACCTAGGTCTTTGTGACAACATGCTGCTACTAGGTCTATTATAACCCTTTGTATCGTATAACAAAAGTACAATGCGACCCCTCTCTATGTTCACGCAGGTGTCTCTTCAAGAAAATCCTAATCTCACTGGCACCACGAAATAGGATCATGTATGTGCACTAGCCAAGAGGTTGTGGGTTGATCATATATCATCGCTGGAAATGTGCTAGATTGAGCATGTGGGCAGTATTATTATTAGAATAGTCAGCCAAATCTTGTTCAGCTCTGATTCATACTGGTAGCTGATGTGGGATGTTAACTACTCACAGCAAAAGACAATGAGGATACCACTGGCATGGAAGCAAACTTCTCACTTCTTGGTCTCGCCCACTGCTCCCTCGTGGTTCTATGGTTCTGTTTGGCTTCGCAGCTTCCATCTTCTCACACACGGACCAAAATAGCAGGACGGGGGCTGGTTGTGAGGATTAATGAGATGCCACCCTCTCGGCTGCTGGCAGAGAGATTGGCCACTTGAGTTATTTTACTATAATACTTACTCTTGTTTTTCCCATGCAGAAGCGTTTATTCAGATCATTGGATAGTCTTCATAGATGAGTTAACAGGAATGGCATATTTTAAAAATTTTATGGTAAAGTATAACATACACAGGAGTGCACATATTCTACTTAATTATTAATATTTACAAAATGAACACACCTAAATAGTGAACGCCCAGGTGAAGTTACAGAACATTACCAGCACCCTGATAAGAGCCATTCTGGCCACTTAACCCCTGAGGGTAACCTCTGTCCTGAATGTAAACAGCACAAAAGATAGGAGACATAAAACAAGGGCCCAACTACTCAAACTGCAGACGCAAAACCTGGACCGTCTGACTCCAGAGCTCACCCATGGATAGTACATGCCCGTGAATATGAATCCTTCTGGACTCCATGGAGGGAAGAAGATTTCTGATATTTCAAAGGCTGCTTCATGATGTTTGAAGCTAAAATGGCTGTTACCTGCATAACCAAACCTGAAAGAGCAGCCACGGATGTGACAAGGGAAGCCTGGGCTGATGCTGGACATCTGGGATGCTGCCCCTGGGGGAACTCATTGCAGTAGTGATCTCAAAGAGCTGAGGGCTGAGTCCTGCAACTCCGTGGAGTCCAGGTCCCTCCAGAGGGCTACTTGAGCAAGTATGGGTGTTTCCACAACAGCAAACTGCCGCTGGGGAAGCTTAGTTCATCAGGCAGAGAGGCTAAATACCTTGACCCAGGTCATATAATTAGTAAACGGCTGGGCCAAGATACGAAGCTATGTTGGTATTGACTGGAGCCTCTGCTCGTAGTCAGTGAGTATCAAGCTTGTAACATCCTGTAGTTTATCAGAGTTGCTTCATTGGAGAACTCTCGACTATGTTCTCCAGGATTTCAGATTGATATCTTCAATTTCTGCTCTTTGCAGATGATTCAGAAAGAATGTGCAGGGCCTCAGTGTGATCATTAATCACATTGCTTACTACTGATGATCCCAAGGAAAGACTGAAGTATCCCTTAGGGCCTTGCTTCTCAGAGTATGGTCCATGGACTAGCGGCATGAAATGAAGGATCTTGGGCCCCATCCCAGACTGCCTGAGTGAGATTTTGAATTTTAACAAGTTCTCGCTGGCATTTGTATACACATTAAAGTTGGCAATGTAGTACTGAATGCCTGGAAACAGAGTTCAGTACACTCTGCTAAGATGCTCTTAAGTGGACCTTTTATCTCAGGTAGAAGACGTAGTAAAAGTGCTGAAATTATTGTTTTTCTCATTTCAAGAAGAAAAGAAGCCTTCGTCACTGCCTTGCTGAGGCGATGGGAGGTTGTGAGATGAGACAATTATAATACGAACAACCTCCCTCATTCACTTTGCTCTCTTTGCAGGCACATACTGCATTAGCATTAATTGGATTTACAGTATTCACACTCCTGCTGAGGAAAATAGACCCCCTCAATTTGCTGCAGTGTAAGGAAACATCAGCCATCTCAGCTATAGACATAAATCACATGCAACATGGAAAAGATATTTAAGTTCTCTAAGATACGAGCGACATTGTTTGACTTCTAAGGGCATTCCGAGCAGCAGCTGTAGAGGGAAATGCCTTTGCACTGAAACCATATCAGCAGGGAGACAGGAAGTCCACTCTGCTCACCAACGTATTTTGTCAGCAGCGAACTGACCACAGTGCAGTTGGTGGCCTCTGAGCTTGTTAGCTCTGTGAGAGAGTAAAGTTGATTTCCCCTAAACATTCACAGTAACGAGAGCATGTCCCAGAGTCACTTGTCACCTCAGTAAGCACATATTTATTTATTTATTTATTTTTAATTTTTTTTATTTATTTATTTTAAACCAAGAGCATGTATTGGTACATTCTACATACATTGATCACATTCATTACATTTATTCTGTACCTATACATGGTGCATCTTGGTTCTCCCCCTCTCCTCCGCCCCTCCCCTCTCCTCCCTCCCCCCCCATTTATATCAGGTTCATTAACCAGCTGCTACGTAGCAGGCACAAATCTAGGTGCTAGAGACAATGATAAACAAGATCCAGTTCCTGATCTCATGGTCAAGACACACATTTAACAAGTAATGCCCAATTTACACTTTTAAAAATGGAAGGACTGGTGTCAAGGGCAAGTACACAGAGGCTCAGGGTACAGCGGAAGAAGGAAAGCAGTGGTAGCGCTGGTGTTGGGGAAAAGCCATTCGAAATGACCTGAGGTCTTCAGAAGGCTGGATGTTAATGAGGTGAAGCGGCTGAGAGAGGTGGGAGTTGGAAGTGGTGGGAGTTGGAGTTCCATCCCCAGCAGGGGTGATAGCACACACACAGTCCCTTTGGTGGGAAAGAGTATGGAATATCCAAGGACCCGAAAGGCCTCATAAGGCTTAAGAGTAGAGCCACAAGAGGAGTTTCCCACAAGCGAGATACTACAGGCCTCGATGGTCACCTGGTGGGGTGGTGACACACTCTCTATGGCAACTGAGAGACCTGTAAGTGTTTTTAGTAGGTCCACAGGTTGATTTCAGGCAGAGCATGGATTCTATTTGAGTGTGAGGCTTGCTTTTGTAACCATAACTACATTGTACTTTTATAGTATTTTTATGGCGGTTGTGCTTTTTCTGATATCTCCTTCAACCCTGAAACTTTAGGCCATCCCTCATTCAATCTGTGCCTCGATTTGTCTGGAAATATGTCTTAGGTGCTTTCTGCTGTGTGGCAAGTGGGCACTGGAACAGGGTGCCTGGTGTGGTATCGGTGAGATGAATGAGTCCATGTCCATGTCAAATAAGCTGGCAGGTTTATAATATGTAGAGGATGTGCCCACCGAGTCCTGTCTGGAGAAAGGCAACATGTGTAGTTAATTTCTGTAAGGGGAAGCCAAGCAACAGATCTAGCATTTTTGAAGGTATGAGCAAGCAAATGGATGAGGGAAAGATCTGTTATAGGATGATAATCACACTGGCATGCGAGGTACTTTTGCATTACAAAATGTAGGTGAGTACTTCTCTCCTGGACTGCCATGTACATTAAATGAGGTGATATGTTATCATCCCCATTTTACAGATAAGAAAAGAAGTTCCAAAAGGTCACGAGACTTTTCCAAATTGCCTATTAAGTGGCCAGACTCATATCTAAAGCATAGTCCTTCCAATTCCTGAGTTCCTAATACTTTCTGTCTCTCTCTTTCTCTCTCTCTCTCTCTGTCACCGTCCCTCCTCCCTCCTGTCTCCTCCCTCCTCCCTCCCTCCATTCATGGTCTTAGGAAATTTTGATTGTATTGAATAGACCCTTATCATCATTGTAGAGCAACTGATTGAAAAGAGTAAGTAACATCCATCTCTCTGATGAACCTAGATTTCTTTCTTGACTCAAAGTTGCCTCTCAGACTCGAGACCCCTTAATTTGCTGCAATGTAAGGAAACATCAGCCAAAGGTGCAGTTATATACATCATCTAATTTGATTATAGGGACAGAAAACTTAAACGCAGAGTTAACAACTGCATTTTATAAAAAGGTCATTGGATTGCTAGGATGGGTTAGCAAGCGCTTTCTGTGACACGCTGAACAGTAACTATTGAAGGCTTTGCAGTATCTCTAAGTACTCACCTTTGCCACTGTAGTTAGGAAGCAGCCACAGGCAATACGGTAACAAGCAGGCAGAACTGTGTTCCGGGAAAACTGTACTAGTGGACTCTGAAATTTGATTTCATATACTTTTCACATATCCCAAATTATTATTCTTCTTCAGATTTTTTTAACCATTTAAAAATATAAAAATGATTCTTGCTGCTGTGCAAAAGCAGATGGTAGTGGACCAGATTTGACTTCTGGGCCACAGTTTACCAGCTCCAGCACGAAAGGTTAGGTGGTATGTCCACAGGCTCTTGCCTAGTAATGGTTATACTATTTGTAAAAGTTTGGGTGTTTGCCTCAGCAAGGATTAGAGGTTTTCCCCATCCTCAAATTTTATTTCAGATGGAACAAAGAGTCCACCAGGCTGAGTTCAGAGCTGATGTGCTGCCTAATCATTGGGGTCCTGCATCAGAGGCTCCCTGTGAGGGGGGGGGGGCTTCTCGGCTCAGGGCATCGGCTAGCTGTACAGTCAGCAAAGGCTCCCTGTACAGGAGGAATAGGGCCTGGCTCGGGACTTTACATCTGCACAACTAAGTCTCCCTACCTCCAGTGCCTTAGGTACAGGGTTGATGGGCAGCTGTAGTATGAATAGTTGCTGTCTTCATGCCGCCCAGGCCAGCCTTTTCCCCAGCTCTATTTTCTGCTATCTAATATATAAATGCAAGAGTGGCAGTGCTGCCCCATCACCACAGATGTATTCTTAGCACTGAATGTAGCACATAGCTGCCACTCACCAGGCGGAAAAAACCTTGAAAGTCTTGTTTTACAGTTGGTGATTCAGCAGCAGGGAGGGGGGCGACCCACAACTCGGGTAGTGCCTGCAACAGCCCCTCATGCTAAGGTTCAGGATATGGGATAAAGGATAATACTGTGCAGGAGGGTGCTAATTAACCATTAACCGGTATGCTCAATTCAAAAACAGATGTTGATATTGAGGTCTTAGCATCTAATCATCTTGCTTGCCATATAAGACACACCATATCTCTCCAGATGCAACAGCCACGCTTTTGTGCACAAGCACATGTGTCGGATGTGACACAGAACAACTGCAGACACTTGTGGAGTGAACCATTTGTCTGTCCCCACACTGGCAAGGACACACATGACTTCCCTGCTAGAATTGTAGGTATTAGGGATCCACTTATATAGGGGTAGCCCCTTCTTTGTGGGCCGTGTGTGTGTATAATGATATGCGTGATATATACATATATGATAACTAGTGACAATAGAGCCCCCTATTAACTCACAGAAAACTTGGAAAAGTATGCAGATGTATACATAATACATATGTGTTATGTACCACATATGCATATACACATACTTGAGCATTTTCACATCTGCTATGGGCTGTAGAGGGGCTCCACTGTCTCTGGTTATAAGTTAGGTACAGTGAAAAGCAGAACTCTCTTTTACAAGTCTAGAATAGCTTCTAGGATTTTGTAGTTGGCTATTAGAAAAAAATATATTAATTTTTAGCAGTCGCTACAGGAATGGCAGCCCCAGGGGCTGAGAGTGCTCCAGAAATGAGTCTGTAGGACTATAGCTGCTCAGAAGTTCTGCTATTTAGACTTTCTGGAGCTGGGGACCTCCTTCAGGAGTCTTCATTTGAGACCTGAGATCCAGAGTCTCTGGGCCTGCCAATAGATGATATGTATCCGTCCAATCCAGATTTAGTGAATGTGGGAAGATTGTGACCCACGTCAATACTAACTATTATTATTACCATTATTATATGCCAGATATTGCACTTGGTGCAATTTTATGCACGATGTCATAAGCCTGTCAGGTAGATACTATTATTATCCCCATTTAATAGATGAGGAGGCTGAGGCACAGGGAGGTTATACAGCTTGCCTATTGTCACGCAGCATGTAAGTGGTAGAGCCAGGATTCTTACCCAGGCAGTGTAACTGCAGATACCAAGATGTTAACCATAACACTCTACTGCCTTCCAAGAGGATGGAATCTAAGCTCTTCCATTCATAGATTTGGTGAAGAAATACAACCAATTGGGAGAACATAGGTCTTTGTCTTTGAATAGGCAGCTGATTAATTCGTTCTTTTTATCAGCATCTTGCTCTCACTTCCGAAATCTAGTTGTCACAAAAATGGATGAATTTAAAATTAACTGTCCTTTGTTCATCCTTTCATTCAATAAGATTTCAGTGTATGTGCAAGGCCTTCAAGTAGAGATGTATTGGGTAGAGCATCTATGAAACCTTTCCACATGCAGAGGAAGCATTGGGAGCTTGGTGTCAAGTCCAAGGTGCTGTGGGATGAGATGACTCTACCACATGTGCGTGCCTGGAACTGACCTATCCAATAAGATAGGCACCATCCACATGCAGCTAATTAAAACAGTAAAAACTAAGTGTAATTTTAAGTATAATTTAAGATTCAGTTCTTCACCGGCTATACTTCATTACTCAGTGGCCACATACAGCAAGTGGCTGCCATATCAGATAGCAAAAGTGGAGAACATTTCTATCATCACAGAAGGTTCTATTGGAGAACACTGATCTACAAGAAAGGAAGGAAGAGGACCAAAAGACAGTCGTTGACAGAAGTCGATTACCACCTACCATCAGGAGCCTGGAAATGGAGGCTGGGCTAGTAAAGGACACAAAGGAGGAGATGTAGGAGTGAGACAGACAGCCAGGATATTGCAGGGTTAGGAACGCCAAGGATCAGGGGAAAGTAACAAAGAACAAAGTGTGGTTCTCATGTCAGAGGCTGCTGAGAGGTCTTCTGAATTGAAGAGTTGAAAGATATCCTTGGGATGTGATAGATAGACAGCTACTTGGTTCCACTTTGGTGGGCACTGGTGATAGGTCTGCTGTATAACTACGACTATGTTGGACAGTGAGGTCTGGAGCCCCGGCAAATGCTCTCAAGCACAGTGGGCAGGCAGCACAGAGAAGTACACTGTCAATTTGCTTTTTGAATGTGACTTGCTTTAGCCCTGCGGACAGCAGCATTTCTCCTTACGTACCTGCTGCCTCAGTAGCCCTTGCAAGGCCTTCGACTGGAACATTTCCAAAGCGATTCCATGAGTAGCAAAGAATTCAGAGCTCTAGGAGTAGAGTGCTATTCAATTAAAAGGTGATAACTGAGTTTGATATGAAGAGTAAGAAATCACATCTGTGACCTTTGTCACATTCATAAGTAATCATTAATAAGGTCTGAGTGGCAAGTGAGACAGACCAGGCAGCATCATCAGGAATATTAAATCTTAAGAGCTATAAAAAAGATTGGCAAGGACCCTTTTAGTTGGCTTAAATTTACCCTCTGGGGTCCTTTTAAGGTGCACTTAACATGGTGATTCTGCTGAGATCAGAGCCCGAGACGAATGTAAATCTGCATCCCAGGATTTGGATTTAATGCCTGAGATAATGCAATGTATGACCATTCGCATGTTTCTAGAAGCTGGGAGAAAGTTTAGCTTTCACATGATGTGTCCTTACTTGAATATTCCAGGTTTTCCCTTACTTAAACCTTTCTAGGCACCTCTTATAGAGGAGTGTTGGGGGACCTGAGTTGGCACATCTGGATGTACGTTCTAAGCCAGCTTTGCAGTTGACTCGGTGACCCATGGAGGGAGGCCCTGTGGTATATTATGATACGGGAGGAAAGCTGGAGGCCTCAAGAGTGTGATCACTTTGAAGTGCTGTCCTGGCTATACCTCTTACTAGCTGTGTGACCTTGGATAAGGCAGTTAACCATTCTGAGCTTCACAGTTTGTGAAGGCTGGATGAGGAGAGGTTGTAGGGATGATGGCAAGCCGCCTAGCCCTGTCTTCTAACCTGCAAAGAACTGTATATACTGTAAGTATTTCTTCCTTTGTTTTGGCCAAATCCCACATGCCCTCTGTCACCCATATTGGGAGCTTCCAGAATCTCAGTTCTCTGTGGAAAGCGAGGCTCACACCAAGGCAGGCTTGCAGCAACTGCCTGGGCTTTCTCCCAGGCATCCACACTGCAACTCAAAAGGAGGCAGAGAGGCTTGATGGGAAGTCACTTTCCAAACACTTACAAAGGACCTTCTACTCTTTGCCTTTTACCTCAGCACCAGTAGGCACGCACGTGCACCTGTGCACACAGACATCCAGCACTCACAGTGCCACCTTTCTGCCTCTTCCATTTCAGATGAACAAGAGGAATTAATGAAAGAGGGGAGAAGTGTTAGTTGAACTACAATGATGTAAGTCACTTGGATCTGAATTAACTGTGCCCCATCTAGGGACTCTGACATGAGTGTCTCCAAGATTAACAATGGTTTCCAAGGGTGACAGAAGTTCAGGAGCTAGAGAATTCACTTCATTATAGCAGTCATCTCCGGGCTTTCCATCACCCCGCCCCCCTCATAAAATGCAACAGGGCAGGCATAGCATCTAGTTTCTGGCATGCAGCCTTCATTTATGAAATCGCTGTGCTAATCAGTGTGAGGACTAGAAAAGAGGTGAAACACAGGCTGCCGGCCTTCAGGATTAGCAGTGACAATTGCCATTTACTGACGGTCTCAGCCACTTTACACTTCTTAGCCACACAACAACCCTGCATAGCCCTGAGTTATAGATGAGGAACCACAACTCAGCTAGGTGACATCATTGTCCAAAGCCTCCATGTCTCTAAGTGGCAGAGTCATTGTCAGTCTCTCTGACTCCAGAGCCTGTATTCTTTCCACTTTTCAACACTTCACTTAAGCAGGAATATAGAAGGGCCGCACCAGATGCAGGATTGGGCCACAGAGCGAGTCAGGCAAGACCTCAGCAAACAAGGTTAACACGTGCCCGCCAGTTTGAACCACTGGCGGTACATGCATGATGTCTCATGGGGCAGCTCGTACCACCTGAGAGGACTGTCTCCTTATGTGACAGTTGTGCATGTACCACCAGTGTCTCAGAGCTGCCTGGCGGTGAAACATAAAAATCATGGCCCTGTCATGAATGTGTTAAAGATCATCCCATTTCTTTTGTGCCTCAGGGCCTGGGAACAGTGAGCTGGTCCCTGGTCACTGTTCCCCATGTGTCCTTCCTCCTCAATCTCTATTAGAACATTACTCTTCCCTCGTTTGCTTGTTCAGAGAAACAGGTGATGAAAAGGG
The DNA here is from genome assembly GCA_004026905.1 of Hystrix cristata. NCBI lineage: Eukaryota > Metazoa > Chordata > Mammalia > Rodentia > Hystricidae > Hystrix > Hystrix cristata. The sequence goes on along the minus strand of PVJO010000055.1, from coordinate 160,381 downwards.
CACACTTGAGGTGTCTGTAGGAGCGGTGCCCTGCTTTGCTTACTATTAATAGCTCCCTCTCAGCCCGCTGCCACGAGTGGCATTTTACAGGGAAGGAGACCAGCTTGAAATAAGCCCCAACGAGATGTCAGGACACCAATATCTGTTTGGTGTAGGTGGTCAGTGTTCCCGACCTATCACAGAAGGTCGGGCACATTGAGATCTTGAAGCAAAGGTGGTTCCATCAGATTTGTGGTGTCTTCCCAAGCTCATGGCCAGGTGATCTACTATCAGCTAGAAACTTGCTGCTTTACTTACGAACAAAAGTTCGTAATGTCTCAGACCGACCTGCATTGGACACTGAGTGTGGGTTATGTGCACAAAACATTTCTACCCTTTCATCAGCCGCTTGTCACCAAGGAGCTGTAACTTGCCCGTTGCTACCCTGTTTTTAAAGAGTTAATGTGCAAGGAGCGGATCTGCCTGTCATTTCAGCACATTTGTGTTAAAGTGTGCACAGACTCCCCTAAAATGTTGAAAAGGGGAAGGGCGCGAACCTATTCGCATGAGCCCCTTTCAGGACTTTGCACTAGTGAACAGGCAAATAACTGATTGTGGATTTAATTAGCATAAATGAGATGACTGTAATATGGGATAGAATGCATATACTGATGTTGCCTGTGTCTTTTAACAAAGATAAACGATTGGACTTCTGAGAGTTTTGGTGATCCAGACTCTTTTAGCTGAAAAGCAAAAGTGAGCCGAGGGCCTGGTGAGCCTCACTGCGGTTGCAGGAGCTGAGCAGTAGGACGAGGGAGCAAGCACACAGTGTGCTAAGGGATTGGCTGGCGCTTCCTGCAGGAAAGGAGGACAACTGGATCCACCTGGACTGGCACTTAGCGGCTGCTGAGGAGACAAGGTCTAAGTGCCAGCGTGGAAGAGACCTGAAGGCTTGACGCTGGGCATTAGAACTGTGGAGCTTTCTTTGTCTCTTATCAGGACAGTGGCCCAGTTGTTTTTGGTTCCTCTGGCTGGGTTGTCTGGAAGACCTTGCAGAGAAAGGTGTGGCCTTTGCTAGAAGAGGGCCTAGCATCCCAGAAGTCAAATCTGGAAGGAAGGAAAGCACACTGAGTTAGGACACATGCTGTGTGCCGGGGAGGCCCGAGGCACACCCCCTTGCCCTCTCCGGTGTGATCCTCCAATTGGCAGGAGTAGATCTGGTGGGGGAAGAAGTGCATGCGATGGTGCTGACATTGAGAGATTGCTCTGGCTTCCCTCCCCTGCATTTGTTCCTCGCCCTGCAGCATGACTTGGAGGAGCAGCCTCAGCTTCCTTGTTCCTACCAAGAAAGAGTTGAGTCACCACATAGTCGGAGCTGAGGCATAATGTGAGGACAGTGTTCAGCACGGCACCTAGCAGTTCAGCACAGTGGCATGGTGGCCCACAATCCAGCCCCTGGAGTCCACCGGACCTCAGTTAAAATCTTGCCCCTGTGACTTTTTGATGTGCAGTCCTGGGCAGATTAATTAACCTTGCTTTTCCTCGTGCCGGAAATGATGTGATAACATTCCCAGTGTCAGAAGGTTGCTGAAAGAATGGAAGTAGATTATCCATGTAGAGCAGCAGTCACAGCACCTGGTATATAGCAGGTTCTCAGTAAATGATCCTCATCCCCCACTCTCTTTCTCTCTCCCCTCTGCCCCTGCATGGCCTGCCCATTTCTCATTACAGCCTTCAGCACACTGGCTTTCTTATTAATCTAAATATTTCAAGATCAGGGATCCTGAGTTAGACATTTTTTTTCTATCCTCCTGCCTGCCCCTTTGCCATGTCTGGGATGCTGCCAACTCTCTGTTGCCTCGCACACGTTTATAGACACGGTAAGCACAGTGCAGAGAGTAGCTAGATCTACTTTCAGTCCCTTGACTGACATTTTAATGGTGACAGAAAACAGTAGCAAAATACTTATTTTTAGGTTTGCTCAGAAATGTACTGAGATATCACACTGGATTTAAATTCGCCTATAAACGTATATCTTATCCCTACTAATCTCAGGGCATTTCAAGGAGACTACTCAAGGGTAAGCACTACAAGTAAAGCTCAAGTGATGAGTGGGGACAGGGACACAGATGAGGGTGGGGTGGAGCATGGAAAAGGGCAAAGTCAGCAGGGTGATCAAGGTACACAGAATGTAATGTCACTTAAGAGTCAAATAGTGAGGCCATACATCTTCTTCAGACAGCATGTGATTGGGCACCAAGTCAGGAAGTGCCCCATTAGGTTTCTCATCCCCCCCACTCCCTGCACCCATCCTCCTCTGCCTCCTTCTAGGCTTCCACAGCTCTCTGCATAAAGGTCTCTTATCACACCACAGCACTGTGACTCCAAGAAGGACAACCCTACTCAGGGAGCCTTACTGCTTTGTTGCGATGCCCAAGGAAGGCCACATGGATGGTAGGGACATAGTTTGGCCTAGAAGTAGGGAAGACTGGAATGAGATGAAGGGAAGGGGCATTCCAGATGGAACATGTGGAGTATACAGTAGGAGCACAAGCCTGGAGTCGGAAATATGCATGGCACATCGCGAGGAGGACAGGGAAGGAGACAAGCAAGACTGAGTTCAACAGGATGACAGAAACAAGGAACTTAGAGCCCAGACAGAGCCATAACAAAGGTCCGGTTGTTCCTCGGGCAGTCTAGCTTTTATGGAGGCTATGCTCTGCCTAAAGTTTGGGGCAGGGGAATTGCAATTAGCCAAGAGAAAGAGGTTCTGTCTCAATGCTTTGCTAGCTCTCCCCATCCTGGTTAGAAACATATGGCCCTGGCAAGGGTCCTTGCTTTATTTGAGCCCATTGCTTATCCTCCCCTTGCCACAAACTGCTGGGAGAAAAGCAAAAAGGCAGCTGTACTGCCTCAAGGAGTAATCATTAGCTAATGCTGCCATCTCCAGGAACCTGCTTGCTAATAACGAGCACACAGCAGGCCTGCTTCAAACTGGCCGCCTGGGCAGGCTCCTCCCTTCCCCCCACCAGCTCCACTGCTGGCTTGGCTTCTTCAGCCTGAAATGTGACTGCGCAGCTGGAGAGAGGCAGAAACTTTGCGAGGTCCCTGGAATCCATGACTGCCAGCTGTCTTCTCTCCTCTCCAGTCCCACAGGCTTGAGTAGCAAAAGTTAGCACCAGAAGGATAAGAAACTCGTTCTATTCATTTGGTATGGCTGGCATAACAAAACACCGGAAATTTGATAAATTTAGAAATGTATCTTCTCACAGTTCTGGGGGTTCAACATTCTAAGTGAAGGTGTAGGGAGGTTTGCTTACTCTCGCGCCTCACTCATTGGCTTGCAGGTGGCCCGCTTCTTGCTGAGTGCTCCGATGGACTGCTCTCTGTGTCCGTGCATCTCCGGTGTCTCTGTGTGACCCCGATCCTTTCTTACAGCACCAGTCAGACTGGATGGAGGCTCACCCTAATGGCCTAGTTTAAACTCAGTCCCATCTACAAAGCCCTTATGTGCAAACATAGTTTTATCCTGAGGTACTAGGGCTTGGGGCATTCAACATCTGAATGGGGGAGAGGGGGTATAGTTCAATCCATAGCACCGTACGTGCGGCTTAAAGTGTGCCCTGCTTCTTTCCCTTCCTGGAACTTCGTTTCCCCATTATTACCATAAATGGGCTGGAGCTAGAAGATTAAGTGATATTGTCTAAAAATAAGCGATTCTTTGAAGTACAGATGAGTTTTCAGAAAAGAAATGCAAATCTGTAATGAATTGCTAGCAAACAGATTTTCACAGTGCAGGATAATTTCTTATTAAAGTAATGTAGCAATTTTATTACAGAGTTTCAACTTGCTATATATTTTCATTTGTTTATTAAATAATCATTTTGGTTCCATTCATATGCCAGGTGGTAGGCTAAATGCAAGAGCAAAAAGCTGAACACATTAGAACACATTAGACCATATTTTCTAATTAGCTTTTATAATTTTAGTCATGTATTCCACAAGAAAGTACTGACTCCTGAGGTGTAAAAATCAGAACTAATTGAGTGTAACCATTTTTCTACTTTCAACAATGGATTTTTAAGTGTGGAGTCTGAAAGATTTAATTTCCTATACAGAGTTCTCTGGTTTGTTTATTTATTTTTAATTGATTCCTGTATTGCAGGAATACTTAAAATATCCATGGTAGGCCCGGCACTGAGCGAGGTACTGGGAATACAAAATGAAACCAGCACAGTCACTGCCCCACACGGAGCTTAGAGCCTGGAATGGATCTGAGGCTATTTGACTTCATTAAATATGACAAATGTATCATAGAAGATACCTCAGGGGCTTCCAAGATCACACCGGGTTTGATGATTCTCTAGAAGGACTTAAAGGACACAGCGTATAGTTGGGCTAATTACATCTACTGGATAAAAGCAAACCCAGCAAAGCGAAAAGATACAAGGGAAGAAGTCTGGAGGAAATCAGATGCAAGCTTGCAAGAGTCTTGTCCCGGTGGTGTCACACAGGACATGCTTATTTTCCCCAGCAACACATGTGTCAACACATGGAAGATGTTGTCGACCATGGACACCCATTAGAGACCCAGGGTCCAGGGGTGCCATCGAGGGCTGGCCACGCAAGCTCTCTCTGCCCGGAGTGCATCAAATGTCTGGATGCCTGGAAGGAAAACAAGCAGGTGTTTAGCACAAACCATATTGCTTGTGTAAAACTGTTTACATTCAGAGCCACTTTTATCGTGCAGCAAAAGTTTGATATCAGAGTGGGAAATGTTTACCGGGCAGCCTCCCAAATATTAGCCACGAGCCATCTGTGCAAGCAGGGCCCCCTAAAGACGGCATTCTCAGGTCAGTTCACTTGGAGGTTACTTCTCCGGAAATGAGCATTACAGGTAGCAGCCACAGAAGATGCAGAAGACCCAGTAGAAGATGAAGCGCGGCTTAAGCAGGATACTGAAAGAAATTCTTCATGTCTGGGAGGAGGGGGGAAAGGTGTCAGACTAACCCAGTTCGCAGTCTTTGTCATGCTGGCGTTCATTCGTTCATTCAAAGAATGTATATTGAGTACCTACTGTGTGCTGGGTGATTTGTGAGGCACTGAGTACACAACAGAGAACCAAGCAAATGTGTGTGTCCTCCCGGAGCCTGCATTTTAGTGCACGCTGTATGCATATGTTCGATTATACTGCATAGATTTTATTTGAAGTTGTCGCTCCACTTTCAAGCAGAACATCCACACTGAAACCTATTCAGTACATTCCCTGATTGGAAGAAATAGCAGAAGATATCTTCTACCCAAAATTGAAGCTAGGCCTGCATATTAGTAACCTACTGCACATATTTACTAACTGATGATAAAGTAGATTTAAGAAGATGCTGCCTTTTCTCCTTATTATTATTATTATTATTATTATTATTATTATTAGTAGTAGTAGTAGTAGTAGTAGTAGTAGTAGTAGTAATAGTACTGGGAACAGAACCCAGGGCCTTCACACCGAGCTCCATCCCCAGCTCTTTTTATATTTTATTTTGAGGCAGCATCTCATCAAGTTGCCCAGACTGGGCTTGAACTTGTGATCATCCTGATTCCATTTCCCAGAGTGCTTGGACTATAGGTGTATGTCACTGTGTCCAGCTAAGAGGAAGTCATTTCATAATGCTTTGCTCGGAGATCTTGATGTTTTGTCAGTTTTAGGTTCTGAGATCTGAAATCCATTTCTATGTTGGCAGCATGATTTTCTTCGTGTTGTTGATAACAAAAGTGAGGAATGACCTGTTAGGGACTCAGAGAGCAGTGAGACACAAACAGTCTGGGAAACACATTCATCAGCTTTGTTCAAGCAAAAGAAGGATCATATAAGCACAAGGCCCCGAGTTCGATTCCCAGCACCAAAAAACAAAACCAAAAAAAAGATCATAGTATCTGATCAATTCTGATCAAGTCCACAAGGATGCTGCTATTTAACAGACCGCACTATTCTTGTTAACTGTCTAGTATGGTCGACCAGGTCACATCTTCTCAGTTTAACTTGAGATAATTCATGAAAGAAAAATTTTACTCTCGCAGGGTTAAGTCTTAGATTCAAACATTGCCCAGATTTGGCCACAGAACTGGAGAGATTGAGATAGCTATAGGATTCATATACTCATCTCAAAGGTTCCAGGAATCTTATGGCTTGGCACTGTTTGTTTTCAGCTTCATTTTCTCTTGAATACAGATAGGGTAGAAACCCGATAAAACAGATACATCCGCATGTCTCCACTCTAAAATCCAAAGTGTATTTCAAAGCCATCAAAATGAAAAAGCACTTCTGGAACTGTGACTTCATTTCTACCAATGCAATAAATACAATACATTCCTACACATTTACTGCACTCTTATATTACAAATAAAGCTAAGTAACTTACAGGGCTTCCCTGTCTGCTGGAGGTGACTAAGAAACACCAAGGGTGCAAAGTGTTAGATATAAGCTAATTGACAAAGGGTCCAAGGGAACAAGAAGAGGGCAAAGGGGGAGGGGAATGGGAATCCAGAGGAATAATGATGTCCTAAAAACAAGAACCTAATAACCCAAACTTAAAGCAGTGACACGTACTTGAGGTACTACAGTAACTTTATGCAGTTGTGACTTAATGCTGCATCTATGTGGTTGTTTACATTGCTCACTGTCCGAAACAAAAGGCACAATGTACTGTGGTCTGTAAGTTTGTGTAATTTTGGATAAATTTTAATAAAAAATCTATTTTAAAAAAAGAAACAGCAAGGACAAAGAAGACCTCTGGAAAAGTAAAGCTCTTCCTAGCATTTAGCTCTTGGAAATGACAAAAATCTAAGCCATGCCGACAGGGAAGATGAGAGACTGCTTAGATTCCTTAGTGCCTAGAACAGTGCCTGCCACTCAGTATGCCTGTAATAAATATCCATCAAGGAAATGTCCAGGGTAAACACATAAACACAAAATCATGCCCAGGGAGTGTGTGAAAAATGAAGCTAACCTGTAACGTGGTCAGTTACCAGGGTACGTATTTCACATTTATGATTCTTTTCATGTTTCAGCTATAAAATAAGTATCAATAAAAATGAGTTATGGAAGGGGCTGATTCAAACATAGATATCTCTGATTTTTTCCGACAATGAGAAATAGCCCCAGAGGAGAAATGTCTAGAAGATAAATTGTTCACAAAAATATATTTTAGATTAAACCCATGGTCTGTACTTGAGTCGAAACAGTGTGAAGGATTTGTGTACTTCAAGGTAGTTTAAAATCAAAAGGCTTAAATGCATGCACTCAGGGGCCAGATAAGCCCATGTGTGAACTCCAAGAGGTCAAGGCTAGTGAGGTCTTGCTTACCCCTATCTCTCGACTCACCACTTATAAACTTCCTATTAACACCCCTCTACCCGAACACACTTATTTATGTATGTATAAATTACATGTATATATATACATCTACTGATATATTGTAATTATTTGTATTGTAAATATACACATACAAAATTTTTTAAAATGAGGAAAATAAATTTAATTGATGTTCCAATGTGCTCCTTTTACATCAGGTCATCTTGTTCGTGCCTGAAGCTCACGCATTCCCCTTTTTGACAGCACTCTTCCCTAGAGTATGGTTTATTGTAGATGCTCATTATAAGGGTTAAATTACTGAATGATTTCAAGTCCAGATTCTACCACTTACTGGATGAGCCTGAGTAGGTTCTACTGTATATCTTCTGGGTCTTTGTTTAACCATCTGTATAACTGAATAAAAATAATAGCCGTATCAGGGAGTGGTGTGAAAAAAAACGACCCAGTAAATATTAATAATAATTGCTGTGGTGTCGAAGATAATGATAACAGTGTCCAACGGGCTTAATTCTTCAGAGTTTAGATGAAATGGTTTAGGCCCTGCCCTTGTCACGTAATTGATTATGACCATGGACCATATATTCTACTTGATATGGTCCATTTCATACACAAGGTTTTGAAGTAGGCTCAGTTCCTACTGGACAGTCGGTTCCAACTTGTGTGCGTATGTGTTAGTCTCTTCCTTGGGAGTTAAGGGCCCATTAAAGGCAGAGGCTTTGTATGATTTCTCTGGGTTATGCCAGCTTCTAGAGCAGTCGCTCTTTTCACTAGGCCGCCTAGTGCTCTTCCTTCAGGTCTCAACTATTACCACCTCTCCTGGGATGCCTTCCCTGACTCCAACCTCCCACCCTCTTGCCAATGAGCCAAATGCCCCTTGTCTATAGCACAGAGCTCCTTTGCATTCTAAGAGCCTGATTTCTTTTCTGTCTCCTACACTAAACACTGCAAAAAGGGACTAGGTTGTGTAAGTGTTCCCCACTGCAGCCTCCTATAGCCAACAGAGAACCGGGGACAGATTAAGCACTCACTAAATGTGTGCTGAGTCGCTTTTCCTTTGGCGATTCCAAGCTTCCTTCATATTTATCTTTCGTTAAAATTCCATACCCATTTTAAAATTTATTTTGATTGTGGTAAGAATACACACCATGAGATCTACCCCGCTACAATACAGTATTGTTAACCACACGGGTAGTGTTGTACCTTGCATTTCCATTTTTCAACCCCTCTTGGTTGTATCAGCTTTTCCAAGCATTGTCTAGTTGTATAAATTTAGATTGCTATCTTGTCCTCTAGGTGGGGTTGTTTTAACAAGAAATGGCCTATATGGTTTCAAAAACATGAGTGTTATATTAGCCTCTTGGGGCTAACACATAATAGGTGGCAGAAGTTTCCTCAGAGTCCTAGAGCCTAGAAGTTCAAAACCAGCATACCATAATGATCAGTTTCTGGTGAGGCCTGTCTTCCTGACTTGTAGATGGCCTTTCTTCTGTGGATTCATAAAAAGAGAAAGAAATCCCTTGTGTTTCTTCCTCTTATCATAGGGACACTGGTCCCATCATATTAAGGCTCCACCCTTGTGACCACATTGAACCTTGGTTATCTCGCTAAAGACCCTATCTCCAAATGCAGTCATATTGTGGGTGAGGGCCTTAACGTAAACATAAGGGGGTCTAGTTCAGTCCATCCAGGTACATATCCCATGGTTATCAAAACTTTGTGCAATTAAACGAAATGCTCTGTTGGAATTGCTTTAGAAGAAAGAAGCATTGGTTGTAACCGATAAGCAAACTCCCTCAGTGTGTCAATGGAGAGGCTTGTGCAGTTGTGTGGTTCAGGGATTGGTGGAAGCCCGGAGAACCCTTGGGCTTCACAATACAGTATTTGAGTTCTCTCCCTTTTCATTCCTCCAGTTTACCCCTAAAGCCTGGAATCACTATGACAGACCCAGAAACTCTATTTTCTCTAGGTCAAGTGGACTACTTTCTTCAAGGACTCCAGTTTTACCATTTCTAAGTACTGGGCATCAAAAGCCTCTCTAGGAGAGCCTTAGCCTGGAAATCAGGACCATCAGGGGCAGTGGAGTTGTCCCCTTCCTTAAAAACGGTCTGACTCCATCAGGCTGTGTCTGCAACCTGGATGGTGTACTCGAGTGCCTGTCTGAGATGGAGACCCTGGCAGCCCACTAGGGGGCATCCCTGAGTTAGTCTGTCGGTAACCTGGTGTGCCCTTAAAGTGTTTCTCACGGAATCCTAGTATTAAGGGGCATTTGTTGGAAACAGGATTCTGGGGGCAAATTAATATGTTTAACCTGGAGTTTCCCACATTCAATGAGTTTCTTTTCTGTAAGCTTTATTTGAACCTTCAGGAAGCCAAATGTTAACGTGAATCACCAAGAGAGAGGGGTGTAGAGTGCAGCCTTTGCCAAAATGACTGATCACAGGACGTTTTCAGGCAGATAATCTTGATAGGATTAGTATTTCCCAGGACTCGCTCTCAGGAACTCTAACTCTGGAAGATTTATGTAAAAAGTCATTGTTGCCTGACACACCCGGATTCAAAGTATTCACTCAAGCCTAACCCTGTTGTCTCCCTCCCCAGGCCACCTACTCTTCCTTTCCCGGGGAATACCAAATGCATTAGACCTCCTATCTGGCAGGGCCACCTTCTCCTGTTTGCTGTTTCTTGACTGACTTAGAAATCCCACAGGATTCTGCTGCCAGCCTTGTCTCCAGGCTGCGTGCCTTCTGGTGAGAACCGGCGGGTGTGCAGACCCGGCCCTGCAGACCGTGAGATCCCGGCTTGTGTCTAGTGTGATCTGAGGAGCTGAGACTCTGCCCTGGTTAGTAAATAAACAAACTGATGAAATCACCAGATACCTCTCCAAGAGGAGCTTTCTCTTTAGTCCAGGCCACAGTACCCTGGGTAGGTACTAAGGGAGCTGTGTACCAGCTATCTTGCAAGAATCTAATTTCCCTGGCCACACTGGCCAAGAAAGAGGAAGAAAAAGAATCTAACCCTCATTAACTGCTTATTTTTGCCAGGCTCTGTACTAGGTGGTTTGCATAAATTATGTAATTGAGTCATACAATCACCCTATGAGCTAGATACAATTCTTAAATCCATCGAATAAGAGAGGAAGTACAAAATAATGAGCAGGCAGGCCCAAAGCAGCATATCTTACAGTGAGTAGCAGAACCGGGGTCCAAGTCTATGTCCGTGTAGTCTCGCAGCCCATGCCTTTCACTGCTTTGCTCTGTGGCTCCTTTGTGGATCTACAGAAAAAGTAGCTGCCCACTGCACTGCTCTGTCCACATCAAAGCGTACCTTAAATAACTATAGATATTCCTTATTTAACTACCTACCCAGCTAACCACTTTGGAACTTTTTGTACAGTTCTGTACATCTTGTTTATAGAGCCTCAATGCCTTTTTTGTACAGTACACCTCCTTTATACAATACTGTAATTTTTGGTGATTGTACAGTATAGTACTGTAGTTTTATGTTGTTATACATTACAGTACTGCATGTAAGAGTTATGCAAATAAAAACGTCATCAAGTCAGAGTTTCCTTTGACCATTTCTTTGTAATGTCCGTACTATATACAATTCTTCATTTAGCAACCAATTCATTTAAAATCCTAGTAGCAGGAACATAACTGGGTCATTAATCAAGGAATGTTTGTATTTAAAATAATCACTCCCCAGCCCTCCCCCAAACCAAGAGCCAATTGTTTTGCAAGCCACGGAACTAGGTTCTTCAGAGACTGATCCAGCTTTATTTAGTAGGATCTTCAGAGAGAACCTACAGCTGTAGTCTCCACTCTTACAGTAAGGCACTGATTTAGATGCCCATCACTCTTGCCTGTATCTCTTAGTCTAGCTCCCCTGTCTCTGGCCTAACCTCCACTCCATCGCATTCTCCACACTGCAAGCAAGCCCTGGTCACCTTTCAGAAAGCAGATTCATCCTTTCTAGTGTAAAACCCAATTGTGCTTGCACGAAATCCAAACTCCCTAAAGTGGCTTCCTAAATGGTTCCCTGCATACTTCTTCAGTGTGTGCCAGCCACACTCTCTCCTCCATGCCCATTCCCACTGTTCATGCGCACTGGCTCCAAGTACCTGGTGCATAATGGACCCCAAGTGGTCAAGAGGCAAGGTGGTGACAGAGAAAGAACTTTCGTATTCTCAGATGGCTCATCAGAAGATGGAGGAACAGTCTTTAAAGGGCCATTTGGCCAGCAGGCTAATTTGGGGGCACTTTATATAGGTCATGGGTGACCACAGCCTGATGGGCACTTTCTTACAAGTGTAAGCCTGTGACCAAGTGATGCACATCTCATTCTAATTACCTATTTATAACATTGTTCTCAATTCTTCCTTGTCAAGAACAGAGATCATTATTTCCTTGTACCATTGTTGTCACTAACCAGCTTGCCCTAGTACAGTTCCTGACATACAGCATTACAGAATGGACAAGTTGCAGGGGCTAGCTGCTCCAAGGCCCTCTTGGAGAGATCATCAAACTCATTGTCACAAAAGAAAACAAACTTCATCTGATTATCCTGGAAGGCAAAGGTTAAACACATAGGCACATGATCTAGTCTCAATACCCAGCTTTATTGTCACATAGCCTCCAGTTTCAAGTGTGTCTTGTCTGGATTCAAGTTGTTTAGTACCTCTAATTATTTGCTGTACTTCAGCCTGAAATACCTTTTCTTCGTCACCAACCAGCCCATCCGCTTTGGGAAAAACTGTTTGGCTGTTGATGCTCAATTCAACTCTTGCCTGCTCTCTGAGGCCTTTCTGGTTGATTTTCATCTTCTTCAAGGCCTAACGCTCCGAGCCTGGCACTTTTAAAGACGTCCCTGATTGTCTTCCCCAGGTGCCTCTCAGCTCTGGTCATGCTCTAGCAGTGACCCACGCCTATTTATTCCAGTGTCCCAAGCACCCAGAAGAGGCCTAGCACATAGCAGGAACCCATGAAATGTTTGCTGAATCAAAACATAAAAGGGAAGTTTCCCTAAAATCGGGCAAGTCTTTGACAATAATTTTTAAATTGGCTGAGACAGTCTTGAAAATAAACGAAATGAACAGAGGCCTATACTTTGATTTTTTTCTGACCCAATAGTCATGATGTGAGTCTGGAAAAAAAAATCTAAATATTTAATCTCTTTCTCCATAATACTATTGAGAGGAAAACAAAAGAAATTATTGAAGCTCCAAGTTGATGTGTTGGCAGGAATTAGCATGCAATTGAAATATGCTGTTTTTCCACCAGGGGGTGCTGCAAACACAAAATAAGCTGTTCTCTATTTGTCCAGAGAGTGAGGAACTGCAGAAAACAAGTAACTTTGGTGTTTTCCCTGCATTGCGCACAATTGTGCAAGGAATGAATAACCCTCACATCATGCTTGAAAATTATATATGCCCTGGATCAAGCTCTACTGCTAGTAAAATGCAAATATAGCTTGCATGGACGCACGTGCTCACACACACACACACACACACACACACACACACACACACACCCCTAACACCCTTAAAAGACATCCAGGCATCAAATTTAAAGACATATGATCAGTGGTATGTAAGGAATTTGATCACTGACAAATTTAGGTGCTATGCACTACCATGTCAGAAGCAGAGTGGGGTAAAAACATGCGTTATGTTGCTTTTACCCCTCACGGAATCGTCTATTTGAGAAGACTCATGCAAGTTTTAGGAATGGGACACGAACCAGTTCTTGTCACTGACAGTACACAAACAAAGCAGTGCCAGCTATGTACACTCATTCAGATTTGTTGCTTACAAGACTGTAATGTGCAGCACACACAAAACACAGTATTTAGAGAAGTTGCAGTTTGTGAAATTGGTGACTTAGACAAATCAAATTTCATCTTGGAATTCTTATCTCCAGTTTCTGCCTTCAACATATATCCTATAAGGCCTTGGATTCTGAATGATATTTTTGAAATATAATCATGTCTGTCTCTCCTCTAGACTCATCTTTTAGCCAATGGGCTCTGTGTGTATGTGTGCGTTTTCCGTATTTGTAACTCTTGCACATGGCAAAGGTACTATTGCATTGTAAGGACTAAGTTAATGTTTTTGGATTGCTTGCTTATTGATCTGTTTCCACTAAAATGCTGCCAAAAATGTCAGGAAGGATGAGGGTGCGATTACAGAGGAGACAAGTGAATGGGCAAGAACTGACTAAGGCTAAGAGAAGAGGACTAACTTCCGTTGTCTGCTCACAAGGTGTCTAGAACTGCACTTTATATGAATATCTGGTTTAATTGTAATAACAGTCCAAAGAAGAAATGATTATCACCCATTTTTTAACATGATGATGGCTTTTAGCGTAAAATGCTCAAATAGATGACATCTTGGGTACCTACAAGTCTTTACTTGTGCCTTCCCTACCTCAGGACCTCAGTGGTACTGACTGGGATTTGGGTTGTGGGCAGAGTGTCTGGTAGGCTATTATTGAAGTAGGGACCTGTGTTCATGTGGGTGAAGGGATCTTCCTGAAAACTCTCACTGCCTCTTTAGCCCTCAGAGGAAATAAGAGGTAGGTACAAGCCTGGCACAGTGGCACACACCTGTGATCCCAGCACTCCAGGAGGTTGAGGCAGGAGGGTCACGCATTTCAGCCTAGTCCAAGCAACGCTGTCACTTATTAGTACTCTATCTCAAAAATTTTAAAAAGAATTTTCAAAGAAGCTGGGGATGTAGCCCAGTGCAAAAGCCCTGGGTTCAACCTGCAGTACCACAAAAAGTATGGGGAGGGGGGTGTGCAATGAAGAGTTGCAGTTGAAGGCAATGAAGAGTTCCAGTCTTCTGACTGGCGTGAAAGACTCCTCGGCTGACACTTCTTTTCTGCACCGGAACGCTTTAGTACTGTAGGAGAGGAGTGCCTTGGGCAGTGCTGGCAGACTGAGTAGCTGGATTTACTGGAGAATGTTTTATGGAGGAGAGACACAGAATCGTGAAAGCTCTATTCTGGGAGAAACTATCAAATATATCTAGCTTAACCACCAGGCAAGATTTTGAAGCCCCTGACAGCTCCCCAGCCAATTGCCAGTGATATAGAAGGTTTCTCCGAGCTAGACTTTCTTCATCCGCCAAAGACAGAAAATTAGAAAAAAGAGACCTTTCAAGGTTGCTTAAGTGAGAAAAGCATGGACTACTGGAGCATACTAGGTTTTCTTTGTTTCTAAAACAGACCTTGTACTTTTACAAACTTTTTTTTAAAAATAGACTTTCTTTTCTAAAGTAGTTTTAGGTTCACAGCAAAGCTAGCATATGCACAGCCTCCCCCTCCCCATCAACATTGCCAACCAGATATTTTGTTTTTATGTTTCATGAAACAGGGTATCAATATGTAGTCAGGCTGGTCTTAAACTCAGTTTGTAGCCCAGGCTGGCCTCAAACTCTTCATCCTCCTGCCTCAGCCTCCAGAGTGCTGGGATTAGAGGAGTACGCCACCATGCTCGGCAGTACATGTGGTACAATAATCAGCCTATGTGGATGCATCACTTTCACCCAAAGTCCATAGTTTACATTAGGATCCCCTCAGGGTATTGTACATTCTTGGGGTTTGACATATGTATCCACCTTCACAGTATCACACAGAATCATTGCACTGCCCCCCCAATCCTCTGTGCTCTGCCTATTCATCCTCCCCCCTCCCAAGCTCCAGTGACCACTGATCTATTTGTTGTCTCTATAGTTGTGCCTCTTCTGGAATGTCTTACAGTTAAAATCACACAGCACATGGACCTATCACGTTGGCACATAGACCCATCACATTTCACTTAGCAATATGTATCTAAGGTTCCTCCGTGTCTTGTCATGACCCGATAGCTCATTTCTTTTTAGTGCTGAATAATGTTCCATTGCCTGCATGTGGCACAATTTGTTTACCCATTTGCCTACTGAAGGGTGCCTTGGTTGCTTCCAGGCTTGAGCAGTTATAAGGCTTCCGTAAACATTCACGGGAGGGAGGTGATATGTGGTTATTAGATTTCCATTCATCGGTGCCCAATACTGTTCATGAAAAATGGGCCTATCCTTACTCTCATAAATTCCTCCCTCCTATAACTTTTCCCTGAGGTGAGGAACCAATGCAGCCAACATGTTCAATTTGTAGCAGAATGCTGTTCTTAATTAGGCAAGAATTGGTGGGGGCACAGCAAGTAAACACTGCACTAGAAATCTATTTACACGGGCTTCCGAGGACATTTTAAAACAATTAAACTATCAAGGGGACCTGCAGATAGAGCTTTGCATTTTAATGGGAAATGATTAAATCTCAGGCATTATTGCCTTTGATGTGTCTGGGCTTCTAGAAGAGGGCAGAGTATTGATTAAGGCCTCCAGGAAGGCAGGAAGCTCGCTTGGGCTGCTTGACCACAAAGCAATGAAAGCTCGGAGACCTGCGACCTCTTGGGCTGGGATTAAAGGCCACCTGCCCGAGAGTTAACTAGATTTGTCAACTTCTGTTTAGTTGGACTCTGCCTATAGGGACAGATGATGGATGGTGAACTTCAGAGGAGTGCTATTGCCTGATCCTCAGGGGAGGGGGAGAGAGAGAGAGAGAGAGAGAGAGAGAGAGAGAGAGAAAGAGAGAGAGAGACTGACTCATGGCATCCATTAGAAAAGGATAAGTGATACAGCCCTGAGTGCTGACCCTAGTAGTTACTCTAAAGGATTAAACCCATTGCACGCAGTCACTGCCTGTGTCAGCTAATGCAAAACTGCATTCTGCCACCTGTGGATATGTATATGCCACAATTACGGCAGCCAGTCTCCAGCTTGTAGTGCATTCACCCTTTAAGATACACCTTTCACTGTTGATTTACTTGCAGGTGCTTGTTTGATCACACTTGGTACTTGCCCTCTAGCCACTAACAGTCCAGTAAGTGAGGGATCATGTAAATACTTGAATGCAACCACATTTAATGGTATGATGATATTAGTTTGCACTGGGTACAATGAAGGGACCAAAGAAGCCACTGTCAACTTGAGAGATATGAAGACGCTGGCATAAAAGTCTTCCTAGAGAGAGTGAAGGGTAGTGACACTACCCAAGAGTATGCTCATTGGAGAACAAAACACTCCCTTCCCAAATGCAAAGGCTTTGGTGAAAATTGACAAAGTATGCATTTTAAAATCAGATTGCTCGCCTTCATACTACTTAACCAAGACCAGCCACATGGAAGATTAGGAGACTAGGGCGCCCCGGCAGGCAAGAGAAGGCAGGAGCACAGGGTAGCCAGGGGACAGTGATTACTATACATTAGACTTGCAGGCAGCCAGGGAGCAGCACAAAGGCCCCGGGTAGCTGAGGATTGGTTTCAGGGAAAGGAGGACAAGGGTGGCAGACATACATTTCCCCTGCCTTGCAGTCTGGCTGTGTGTCAGCCCTCAGTTTGTTTATTTCTGTGCCATCTAGACATTGAAAGACAGACAGCTCCCATCCCCCGACAGCCCCCTTCTCCACTGCATTGACCAGTCCAGCCCCTACAGGGCCGTTCTCAGAAGGTATGGCACAGCCGAAGGGCTGAATCTCTTGAATAAACCTGATAAGACCACTCATATGGAGTTGACTTAATTTTGTCCCTTGGGAAATGCCTATTTTAAATCACTCTTACATTGGCCAAGAGAAGCTGCCTCCATATTAGGGTTTTCTATTTTTGTTTGAAGGAAGTTGGCATCTCTCCTGTGTAAGAAGTTCACTGAAACCTAAATTCTTCCATTAGCCATTTTGGTTTGCAAACAGGGATCTGAGCGTGTGCAACTGTGCGCCTGGCGGCCTGAGCACTGGGGTGGCTTCCCAATCAGAGGACAGTGGGGAAGACCCCAGGGCCATACTCTCAAGCTGATCATCTTTCCCTGTTTAGCATGATTGGCTATTGAGCAAATGGTTGTCTAAAGGGACAGAACTGGCTATATTATTTGCAGGGTCTGGTGAGAAATGAAAATGCAAGACATCTTGTTCAAAAAGTGTTGAACAATTTCCAAATGGTGATAGCACAGCATTAAACCAAGTGTAGGACCTTTCTCAGAGCAGGCCGTGTGTCACCTCATAGGTCACACCTCCAGGACATCCGCCTCTTACCCTTTTGGTTTCTAAGGGATCCCGATGTTCAAATCCCCAGTCCGTGGCTAGCTATTGGGCAATGGGAGAGGGTGTTTGAAGTCAGGGCAGAACAAATTTTCTCCATCCTCTGCCTCCTGCTGAAATCCCATCCTTAGAGCTAAACCAATTCTGCTTGAGGCCAAATCCCGTGGGAGGGGCTAACGTTTGCAGCTGTTGTCTGTGGCACTCTGTGTTGGATAGAAAAGTTGAGGGAGAGAGTACAAGGCAATTGTGATTACGCTGAGAAGCTTAAGGAAAAAAATATGTAAGTTCATGGAATGCTTTTGAATATACATAACCTTTCTTCCCATATAGCACTGAATATGGGTGATGGGGCTCCATAAATAGAGCTCCCTGTGGGTGTCAGCAATTCTTCAATATTCACTGATAGTGACAATATTCAGAACTTGAGACAGATTTCCTTTCTCACTGACTCAAGGGACGTTTTCCCAGAGCCACACAGAAGGAGAATCCAATCTGCTCAATAGGAAAGACTCATTTGCTCCCAGAATAACTTACATTTCCATTTCTATTTGCATTTTTAACCAAAATAGTGGATCTTCCATAAAGCAAAAATAAAAAGAATGGCAATTTGGTTTGGGGTTTTGCTTTTCCTTAAAATCTTTATTCTTACATTAACACTACTGAGTGCTTCAGTAATGTGTACGGTATAATACTAGAAGAGGCTATTTCTTGCTTTTTGTTATAATTAGCCAAAAACCTTTCTAGAGGTGGCTAGTAGAGTCTCTGAATTTTTAACCAAGGACTTTGATGAGAAAGTGTATTTTTTTAGGCAAAGAACTGCAAGTTCAGATAGAATTTCAACATTTTACAAGTAATTGTTTCAGAGGATTGAGTAACCGTAATTCTTGCAAATGTCTATTTTGCTTGTAGCATTTTCTATTCATCAATAATTCAATTTCAAAATAAAAGACACATTTCTACATCCCAAAAGCTACTGGGGAGCCTTTCAGACTACAAGATTCCTGACTGTGGGAGGAATATCTAACAAATAAAGCAGCTCGCAACAAAAACTCGTGCTGAAGGATCCTGTTACAGACCATTTTTCGTAATTCTAGAAGGCGAGATAAAATTTTATGCTTGGAAATAATAAGTTTAGGCAAATAGTATGAGCAAAGCTTATATCTGCATCCAAGCAACGGTCTGATTACTGCCAGAACGATACTGCTACATGATGAATCATTAATGATCTGTGAGAGTCATAATGGTCTGTCACTAATGCCCATTAATGATCTCTCTATACCGCGAGTATGAGCTTGATGTTTCTGGCCAGTACCTTGGAGAATACTTTGGATATGCCTTAAACTTTCTCTGATCTCTCTCTCTGTCTGCTCCAAATGTAGACAGCAATTGTCTGGGTAGGACCAGCTTAGAAAGAAGCATGGCTTTGTTAAGGAAATCATACTCAGGTAAGATTTATTTAAGTAATGTTTTTGAAGGACATAGATTTGACAGCTTGCCTTGGACATTGATGGCTTTGTGGAAATTAACAAATTTCTGCCGGAGATCTTTTCACTGAGATCTTCTTTGTTTCCAGCTGGGACAGGGGATCTTCATTCCCTGTACTCTATGATGTTTGCCTACTGAACTTAGACTCTTTGAAAACTGCATCCTTTGTTTTGTTTTCCGGGAGGAATTTAAGATATTGCTATTGAAAAGTAAATGGGTATTATCTGACTATTTAAAGCTCTATTTGTATTTAGAAAATGGTGCACTAGCTGATTCAAAAGACATTTCCTACGTCTAGACTTGCATTAACTTTATGCATACAACACAGAACACTAATTTTAATTTAGGAAGGAATAAATGAGAATAAGCAATTGTATTTGGCTTTAAATGTATGTATTTTAAGCTTAGGGGAAGGAAAGAAAGAAAAGGTGATAGTGTTAGGGAAAGGAAGACGCAATCACACATTAATTCTCAGAATCGTATCAGGTGCATCTTCAGGGAAATCACAGAAGACAGATACTCCACAATGTCTTCAGGAAAGCAGGAGAGGATGTGTTCCTCCATGGCGGCAAGGGAGATGCCGCAGATAGATAGCTAAGGGAACCAACGCCCAAGAACCTACTGCGCTTGGAGAAAAACAAACGGAAAGAAGGTTTCTGGAGCCGGCTGCCACTGTCCAGCGTCTTTGAAAATAGCCGGACAGCGATTCTTTTGGAGGGTTAAAATCACTCTGCTGGCCACTTTTTGATGGGCAATTTTAACACATAGTCAAATAAAAAAAAATCATTTCTCAGAAAAGTTTTTGCCACTCCTTGGGTTATCTGAATAAAATAACCTCACCAAGTAAGTACTTTCATTGAAACCCTTTACACTTTCTTTATCATTGAACTTGAAGGGAATTCAGACAATGATAACCTTGTTAAATGCTGTATTTTGCTAGAACATTTTGTTCAGATGAGTGATTACTCATTGCAATTTTTTATTTCTTCAAAATCCTCCCCACTGCCCTGAAACTTCTGAGTAGCATGTGTCTATGCGTATAATTAACTGGAATGAACAGGCTTTCTCAGAGTACTTTACAGGACCCTCCGAGCTACTTGGAGCTGTCCGAGAGCAGCCCCAAATGTAGGCTGGGATTGATCTGTATTGTTACATTGGCATTATTTGTTTGGTTATTTTGAATTGATTTTATGAAAAGGAGAACAAGGCTCACTTTGAAAGGTTAGCGTGGCAAAGGATAGTAGTGATGAAAGATGTTGTAAAATTAAACTTTATTCCCCTAATTCATGGCTCTAATAAACCCACTAGAATTTTCACTTACCTGTCTTTCTTAAAGGAAAGCAAAACAGACACTATGCCCCTAAGCTCAGGATACAGTATATGGTCCTGCAACATGTATTTCCATTGCTCTCTGTAAAGTAATGGAGTGCAATGTGTACATTAATTCTTTGCTGAGTAAGGTCTATGACACAGGTCATTGTCACCAAAAAATTACTGCATTGACATTGTCAAGGTGCTCTTAATTCGAAATGGTCATATTGACTTCTAAGCTGTTGGGTTAGATTCGTGTGCAAACCAACTTTATGCTTGCAAAAGACTTCTAGATTGACTGGTGGAAGGTTATAAATAAACATGTCCATTTTGGTAGATGTATGCTTATGGGAAACCTACCCCCTTTGTGGCAGTGAATGCAAAATATGGGACAGAGCAGCCGTGACTGAAGATGCTGCAGGTGTTCCTCTTTGAAAGGAATATTAAAAGAATCTGATGCTATGTAGGGTAGGCTCTCAGTTCATGGTAGCACAATGCAAATGAGACCAGGAGAGAGGCTGATGCAATCAGAGAATGGCAAGTCCCAAGAAAGGTGAGGTAGTTTATCTCATTGCCTTCAGACAGGAAAGCACTTCGCCCCTGATGTACAAATGAGACTAGCCCAGCTACTGCACCCGCAAACTCAAAGGAACTCATTTCACCAGCTATCAAGGCAAGAACCCTCACCCTAAGCCTGTGCCTCTCATCTGGTACTTAGAGAAGCTGAGGGACGGACAAAATTGTCTTCGTGTAAGCCTTTACAGCCTGGAAGCTCTCACGAACTTCCTTATGTAAGTTAAGGAACTCAAGTTTCATTGGTCTATACTTTTGGTCTCATTTCGAATGTGCAAAGGCTTTGCTCGCCCACTTACTTCTCTAAATGTTTTTTCCTTGCCTTGCTGCCTTCTGCTTGTCTGAGACTCCTTCAGCTTGTCAAGGTCCTCTTGTTTTCCTTTCTGTTTCTGGCTGGTTGTGGCCCGTTGTATTCAGTTGCCATTCCTACATCTGCCTAATTGTCTACGTATCATATTGACTCAGGGTATCCAAAATACAGAGCACATGAAGACAGATTTCCCTCTCCTAAGGGACTGTAGAAAATAATATATTTTAAAACATTTTCTTAGCTATAGGCACTTAAGAAATGATAAATTTATTCATTTTAATCAGCAATTCCTTAGTCGATTTCCAAAGGATGCAGATGTGTACTTTCAGGTGTTCATAGATCACTCATTCCAGACAAGAAAACTATTGTCACCTAGGCAGTGCCTCAAAGTGCCTTCCTATAACATGCATTTCTGACTGCCTGGCCCCCATTTTATGCTCACTAAAACACTCTGTTTTTGAGTGATTACATATTTTCCAAATGACTGCATAGAACACTGAAAAATATTTCAATATATTTTCTTTGGGAAATGATTAAGCAATCTGTGCTGATCTTATAAAACAAACCAAAAATGGCCCTTGCAGCATATAACAGAAAGCTATATTTACCTTTTGGCCATTTGCTTTAGAAACTGGAGGCTTTGGAGTTGTTAATAATGTTGGAAGTGGTAGGCCGATTCATCCCAGCAGCTAAGTTCTGGTAAAGGAAGGTAAGAATCTACAGGAAACGAGTGCCTCCTGGGTAGAGTGAGTTCTATAAGATCTTCTTGGAATACCAGTCTCATTTTTAAATGTAACGGTGCCACTGGGCATAACCTACAAGTTTAGGCCTATCTCAGCCGGCAGTACAAGTATGTCTTGCATTATAAAATAAGATTATTTCCAGAAAATTATATATATAAACTGAATCGAATATAAAATCCACATGGTGTATGTGGTAAGAATGGGAGCCTTTTTGTGAGTGTTTCTGTAAAGTGAAGCTTTCCTGTATAATACACATATTGAAAATATCACTCTTTAATCTGTCCATTTAAAAGTCTGGATTTTTTTTAATACCAGAATGAAAACAAGACATCTATAGTCTGTTCAGCAGAAATTATTTGGCCAGAGCTTGCTAAGTTTATGTACATTTTAATGTAATAATGCTTCATTTGTGAGAATGCTAAAGTGATTATATTTAAATCTGCCTACTTTGTTTCGCAGGTTTGGCAGTAGTGTTTCTTACTATTTAGCAGCTATTATCTGATTTCACATAGTTTTTACAGACCTTACCAAAAGGGAGTTTTAAATGACAGGTATGGCCACTTATGTATTTAAATGTCTTCTGGACCCAAGACTCTAATGTGTTGCCCATCCAAATTCCCAATGTTTAGTTCAAGGGGCAGCTGCCGTGTTCAAATATTAGCTCTTTCCCAACATACTCCATTCTTCACTTCGTTCTCAGAGGACTAAGAGCTACGGTTGAGGAACCTCTCTTTGCATGGCAGGTTGGATGTTACTTGGGCATATACCAGGTCTCCAGAGGCATCAGAGTGGAAGACGTTTGCTAAAACCCCATTTTTGCTTTGTGATGTGCATGTCTCTCTGTGTAAATACCAAATATAACAGAATTCTTTGTAATACTCACTGTTCCACTTGGGCATAGCTGCATAGCTGATTAAGAAAAATATATTTTTACAGCTCTAATATTAATTAATATAATGGAATCCAAATTAGACCTCCAAATGTTGTTGTGAACCTTAATCCTGTCAACACTGGATTAAGAAACACCTAGAACATTAGTAAAGCTTGCTCTTGGGTTTGTCTGGATGGGTCATGGCCACATGAACTTGACTTCTGTGTCTGGTCCCTCACTCCCTTCCCTCTGGTACTCTTCCTTTCTCTGCTTCCCAGTCACTGTGAACTAAGCATCATTGTTCCACCATGATGTTTCTGCCTTGGAGTCTGCTCACCATGGCCTGAATCCCCCGAAAGTGTGAGCCAAGTTAAACCTCTCCTCCTTTAAGTCGTGGGGGGTCAAGTATTGTGTCCAGTGACCGGAAAGCAGACTCATACAGCCGTGTTCAGTAGGTTCTTTCCTTATATACAAACTTTTTCTGGTTTTACTTTGAATGCTAACCAAATGAAGGCAGAGGGTGGTTGACTCCATTCTGTAAACAAAGCCCATAACCATCTGGCTCACCATATTTTTCTAGTCATATCTCCCTTCCTTCCTTCCTTTCTTCCCTATTAGCACTTCTTTAGCCAACCTAGTATCTTCCATTGGTCCTAGAGAGATTTGTCCAGTTCACTAATGTGCATGCTATGTAGTTCCCTCCCTGTGATACGCTAGATACTGAGGAAGGCACCCAGAGGAAAGAGCCATAGACCCTGCCTTACAGGATGACACAGTCTGTTTGCCAAGTTAGCTTATACCAGACACACTGTGGTAAGTACAGTAATTAAAATGCAAAAAGCCACAGGGAAACATGATTAGGATGCTAGATGCCTTCTGCTGACTGGATTTGAGATGCCCTGATTGAGGAGGTATAATTTCACCAAGAAATTAAATGTACGTGACTTTGGCTCATGTCCTTGACATGCCATTCTTATCCCTCCAACCAAATGAGATTTCTCCCCAACCCTAGAAATCTCATAATATTTACTGGCAAAACCAATCATTACATTCCTCCTAAAAAAAATTCCTCGTATTGCTTTTACCATTATGCTTATTTTCCCCACTAGATTATAAATTTCTGGGAAGCAAGGGCTATATTCACACTTCTTTTTTATTTCCCTAATATTTGCAATACCACAGAACTAATAGTAGTAACTGAAACTCATATATATAAGTCCTGAGAATTCTTTGACTTCTTAGCTGACCACTGCTATACAAAAGTACACTAATATAATCAGGGGGAAAACTAGTCAAGTTTACAATTACTAGCTGGGAGCTTAGTCCAAGCCTTAATATAATCTCCCAGCACTGTAGACTGCACTATATACAATTGTGAAGACCCCTTTGTCATCTTTCATTCACTCAACAATTATGTACTGAGAACTTACTAGGTTCCAGGCACTGTTCTAGCTTCTAGATTTATAGTACTGAATAGAACATGGGTTATATAATCTAGAAGCACCTCAAGCAGCTTTTTAGTGCCTTTCCCCAGCTGACATCATAACCCAGTCCTATATGTTGTAACACTCCAAACACAAAGGAAAGTGGATCCAAAAATAAGAAGTTCAGTTCTCCACAATATTTCATCCTATAAGTATATGATCCATTTGGTTCTATTCTTGGTCAAAATAGTTGCCCTAATGATCAGACTGTGACCAGGAAATAAAGGCTATCAATTGTTAAGCACCAACTGTGGGCCAGTCCCCAGTTTAAGTACTCCACAGATAGAACTCTAATTCTTATAATAACTCTGCAATGTGGCTTAGTAGTTTCATTTTAATACTGGGGGCACTGAAGCTCAGAGAGGTTAAATAATTTGGTCAAGGACTCAGGTCAGTGAACATTGGAGTCAGTCTTTAAAGCACATGTAATGCTATACTATCTCAGATACAGATTTTTTGGCAAATATTGGTTCACTGGTTGATTGGTTCTTGCCACTCTGACTGATCTTCATTTATTAAAATTCCAGTGTAAGACGTTGCTAGTCTTTAATTACTATCAATCCTGGACATCTTTATGTTCCTAATGACAATTGTGTGAAAGCTTTATGTTTAATAGAAGCAAAGCTATTGTTTTGATGCAAAGTATTTTACTTTCCTCAAACATTGTTACATAAATATTTGTCAATTCATATAAATATCATAGCAAGATTTAGAATCTCAGTTAAAGTTATGGTTTCTGTAAGATGCTCAAAAGTTTGAAAAATGAATGTCAATTGATCTCAATAAAATAAGATAATCTAATTTTATAGACATGTGAAAGCTGACTCATAACACTCGTAACTCATGAAAATATCCCAAATCACATTTCAAGCATTAGATTCAATGTTGTCTAACTACATTACTTCCATATAGTAAAATTCTGTAGTCTGGGCTAAAAATTCTGCAACCCAGCTCTTCCAAAACTTTAGCATGTGCCATCAGTATCTTCTGTGAATCTGGTTAAAATTGGAGATTCCAAGATGAGTTGGTGGGAACCCAAGAATCTACATTCAATAAGCACTCTGTGTGATTCTGATACAGGAAGACCGTATGTATCATCCCTAGAAATCTGTAAGAATTCATCTCCACGATGTCTCTGACTGTTTGTCAGTCTTCCTTCACCAGCCTCACCCATCCACACACAAGAAGTTGACTGTACATTGCTTTTTAAAGTTGTTTTGCTATTTATGTATAATTTATATACAATAAAGTGCTCAGATGTTAAGAAGATAGTTGGATCAGCTTGAAAAATGCACACACTTATGCAATCTATTCCTATATATAGAATATTTTCATAACCCCATAAAATTTTCTTATGCCCTTCCTGCTAGCCAACCTCTTTCTGACAGCGGAAATAACCACTAAGCTTATTTCTATCACCATAGGTTAATTTCCTCTGCTTTAGAACTTCATATAAATGGAAACATTACACTATGTGCTTTTCTTGTTTGTGTCTGGCTTCTTTCACCAAAATGTATTCGACCATGTTTCAGTGTACATCAGTAAGTCTATTGCAGGAATGTGCCAGTTTGTTTATCTGTTCACACATTCAGGGACATCTAGGTTGTTTCCAGTTTTTGGCTTTAACGAGTAAAGCTGCTCTAAATATTTTTTTTTTTATAAATCTTCCTTGAATTGTTGGTTCATAAGGTTGATATGAGTTTAATTTAAGCTGCTGTCCAACAATTCTCCAAAGTGGCTGTGCCATTTTTGTACTCCCACCAGTGACTTATGAGAATTTTAGCTGTTCTACATAATCCCCAACATTCACGGCCATCAGTTATTTTCCTTCTAAATGGATATGTATGTGGATATGATGGTATTGCATTTTGGTTTGAACTTGCATCTGCCTGATAACTAATGGTATTGAGTGTCTTTTCATGGGCTTAGTTCATTAAAGTACATCTTTTACCATCAAATATCCATTGCAGTCTTTTGTCTATTTTTCACTTACCATTCTGTTGTTTACAACAGCCCCTCAATATCTTTTTAATTTCTATAGCATCTCCAGTGACATCCCCCCTTCTACTTATCATATTAACCATCTGTGATTGAGAGTTCATATCAGTAGTTTCTCTGTTTTCCTTGATCTGTTTTGCTAGTGGCTAGAACTTTTCTTAATCTTCTCAAAGAATCAATTTTTGGCTTTGGTGATTATTTTTGTCTGCCCCTTATGTCATTTATTTCCGTTCTCACTTTTATTACTTCTTCCTACTTGTTTGAAATTTAATTAGTTCTTGTTTTCCTAGATTATCAAGATAGAAAAATAAATCATTTTATATCTTTTTTTCTTTTTTAATAAAACCATTTAAAGTTACAAATTTCCCTATAAGGACTAATTTTGATAAATTTCATTTTTTATTTTATTTTTTATTCTAATGGGAATATTTTCCAACTTCCCTTTTGAATTTCTCTTTTACTCATGACTTAGTTACACATGTGATGTTTTATTTCCAATTTAGGGGAACAATGTTTATTTACATTCTCAATATTGATTTCAATCTCCATAATTTTTTGGTTCTTTTTTGTTTTTTTGAGACAGATTCTCACTGTGTAGTTCAAGGTGGCCTTGAACTCACAGCGATTCTTCTGCCTCAGCCTCCCAAATGCTGGGATCACAGGCATACACCACTCCTGGCCATACTTTGTAGTCACATGACATAACCTGTTTGATTTTGAACCTTAGAAATGTATTTAAACTTATTGCTCAGTTTATGGCTTCCTGCAGTTCTATAAACTTCTATCAAGTGAAATTTCCTGATGGGATAGTTCAATTCTTTCATATTCTGATAATTTGTTTACATATTTAGTCAATTCATCAAGGGATATTGAAATTTTTCCAAAAGACCATTAAACTTTCAACCATGATTGTGGGTTTATATATATTTCCTTTTATTGCTGTCAGTTTTTGCTTTTAGTATGTAATGACTTTGTTACTGATTGCAAACACATACATGTATTTGTATATTCTTGATAAATTGAGATTTTCATAATTGAGAAATTTGTCTCATGAGCTCTGATAATCTTCTTCACCATGAAATCCACCTTATCCGACAATAGTTTAGCCACTTTGTTAGGTTTGTTATTTACAGTGTCCATCTTCTGTTGTTTGACTTTCACCATTGTGTCTTTGTGTTTAAAGTGTGTTTTTTGTAAACATTGTGTAATTGAGTATCTCGTTGTCTCATAGCCCTCAGATTCTGCCTTTTATTTATTTTTTAGTTTATTTACATTTAATATAATTATTGCTGTATTTGGATATGTATATTTCATTTTGGTGTTTGAGATCTATTTGTCCCATCTTCTCTGTGGCCCTCTACTCCTCTTTTCTTGAATTTTGGAAGTGAACCAAACATTTTTTCACATTATCTTCTTTGTATTTCCTTCAATAATTTCTCAAGATCAAAATACATACCATTATCTTTTCTACTTTTGCTGCTTTTAAAACCTATTCTGGGGGTCAGGAATACAGTTCAGTGGTAGAGCACTTTCCTGGCAAGCACAGGGCCCTGAGTTCAATCCCCAGCACACCACCCCCCTACCAAAAAAAAAAATCCATATTCTGTTGCTTCACAAATAAAATAAGGACAGTTGTGGTGGCACACTCCTATAATCCCAGCACTTGGGAGGCTGAGACAGGAGGATCACTGCATGTTTGAGGCCAGCCTGGGCTACATGGTGAATGCAAGTCCAACCTGAGCTACATAGACAATGACTCAAAAAAAAAAAAAAAAAACTAGACAAAACAAATGAACAATAACAACAACAAAAACAAATAGAGGCAAACATTCCTAGCATTACTCTTTCAATTATCCCACTTAGAACCTTTCTGATTTTCTCACACACTTTATTCAATATGTGCTATAAACCCCCTTGTTAGATTTTTATTATTTTTTACTATGATAGTCCATAGTCTGCAATTTCTGCATCCATGAACAAATGAGTTTTTAAAGAAAGATCCTTTATATTTGCCAATTTTTTTCCTTCTGGAGTTTTCTATTTCTTTGTGCAGAATTGGATTGCTGTGTGGAATTTTTCTTCGGTTACAAGAACTTTTTGTGCATTTCTTATAGTTTACATCTACTGAAGAAAAATTTTTCATTTCTTTATTCCTGAAAAATCTATTTACTTTACCTTCATTTCTGAAAAATATGTTTTACTACACATGTAATTCCTGTTTCACAATTTTATTTTCCTTTTGGCACTTTAAAGACGAGATGTTCCGTTGGTCTTCTGTTCTTCATTATTTCAATTAGAACTTTCTCTCTCTCTCTCTCTCTCTCTCTCTCTCTCTCTCTGTCTCTCTCTCTCTGTCTCTCTCT
>PVJO010000055.1:0-131668 GCA_004026905.1 Hystrix cristata | reverse complement strand
TCTTTGTCTTTGTTTTTTTAGCAATTTGACTATGATGCACCTACCTGTATTTTGTTTGTTTTATTAATCCCTCTTGGTATTCTTTGAGATTCTTGGGTATATAAGATGTTGACTTTCACAAATTTTGAAGAAAATCTTGGCCATTATTCCTCCCATATTTTTGGTGTCCAATTCTCTCTCTCTTCTCTTCCTAAGACTCTAATTATGCATATGTTAGATGGTTTGCTATTGTGCCAGAGACATCAGATGCTGTGTTCCAGATTTTTGCTATTTTATTTCATTTTGTTGTTGTTTGGGTACTTTCTTTTAGAGTGTATCCAGGTCATAAATTCCTGTCTGTGCTATATCCAGTCAACTGAAAGAATTCATCATCACCAATATTCTACATTTCATTCTTGCCTTTCCATTTTCCTCTGTTCATAGCTTTCATCTCAATGCTGAAGTTATATATCCATTTGTGCATGTTATTTACTTGTTTCCACCAAATCTTTTAAAATATTTATCATGGTTATTTTTAAAGTCCCTGCTTTATAATTGCTTGATTTGGGTTATGTGTGGGACTGGTTCTATTGACTTTATGTCTCCTGAGAATGTTTCATGTTTTCTTTCCTTTCTGTAAGTCTTTTTTTTTCTTGTTGTTTATTAAATTTGTTTGAATACAAGTCACTGTGTAGAAGAACAGAATCTGAGGTAAATTATGGCAATGTCTTTAAATAATCCCCCCCCATCAGGCCATTAGTATTTGGAGGTGTCGATCTACTGTTAGAGTCAGATGGATCTGAGCTTTGTTGGTGCATTGGTTACACTCAAGTCACTACAGGCCTCACATTTTTTAAGGGCAGGATCACAACCTTATCTTTAGCAGGGTTTTGGATCTGAGTACCTGGATGTTTTTTCTCTGTTCACATACTTCTATGTGCTCTGTGTACCAGAACCCTGGCAAGAGGCAGTTTTCTTTCTTATATCTTTTGCCCCACACAGCAGTAAAGGACCACTGGGTGGTTCTATTTGCCAGCTTTCCCATTGCTGCAACAAAATGCCTGACATAAACAAATTAAAGGAGGAAAGGTTTACTTGGCTCATGGTTTTAGAAGCTTCCATCCATGGTCGGCTGGCTCCAAGGCAGAAACATCATGGTAAAAATGTGTAAAGGAGCAAGGCTGCTCACTTCATAGTGACCAGGAAATAGCAGCGGAAAAGTGCCAGGGAGAGATATACCCTGCAAACACACATCCCCAGTGACCCACCTTCTCCAACTGGGCCCCACCTCCTACCAGCACATTCAACTATGAATGTCAGTGTATTAATCCAAAGTTATGTTTTAAATTGTTCCCCTAAAGTCTCATGTGTTCAGAAGTGGG
This sequence comes from Hystrix cristata, assembly GCA_004026905.1. Classification (NCBI taxonomy): domain Eukaryota; kingdom Metazoa; phylum Chordata; class Mammalia; order Rodentia; family Hystricidae; genus Hystrix; species Hystrix cristata. Next base: position 130,307 of record PVJO010000055.1, on the reverse strand, counting down.
GCTTTTGGAAGGTGGTTGGATCACTGGTGTTCTATACCCCTCAATGAATTCACTCACTGGAAAAACCTAGACTGTGGGAGTACTCTGACTCATACGTTCTGAATTTTGTTTACCATTATGTCTTAGAATTATGCTTGAGTAGTGTTATTATAGAAAGATGAGAGCTCAATATAATATTAATAAAATGTCTACCAACTGCATACTACCCCTTTATTTTGTGCATGTTTGACTAAGCAATAATTACACATATGGCTTACTTAGTTAAACCCAGTCTCCAATTTGAATGTCAGACTTTATTCATAGTAAATTTTAAATGAAAACTTTGTGAAGATTTAAGGGACTGTGGCTCAAGGGATGGAGTATTTGGAAACTGGAGAAGGGAAAAGTTGTCTCAATTTACCCATGTTTAGATGCTAAATGGGAGATATATTCCACTGTAAAACTTCGAAGAAGCTAGAGTTAAAACCCACAGAGCCAAAACAGTAAAGCTGCAAAAAATATATCAGCTTAGAGTGGAATGTAAGCAAATAAGCCATTCCATGATGGATTATGGTTCGTAAAAGACTTTGATTTAATATAAATGTGTTCATATTGTACTGTGTATAAGGATCCTCAGCAGAGTAGGAATTCACACATTTTTCTTCAGTTTTTTGTAACCGGGGCTTCAGAAAAGATACTATAATATTAAAATACTGGGTGAGTGAAAGTCACTGTTAAAATATAAGTTTTCCCATCTGTCTTCTTTTTCATTTTTAGCTTTATAACCTCATTGAACTTGGGAGATATTTTTATACAAAACCGAAATAAGGAGTTATATGAAAGTAATATCCAATGGGAAAAGCATAAAAATCACTCAATTTACATCTTTTTCCAGCACTTTATTGTTCACTATAATTCCCTTTGCACCATTGTTTCATTTAGTACTTTGTGGGCAATACTTTCAAGCATCTGATTTAAAGACAAGACAATATCAATCATTAGCTTAATTCTCCATTTTTACTGAATATTTTCTTTAGCAGATCATCAAAATATATTGGCCTTATTGATATCTATATACACTTAGGGTAAATCTAGAAGAACTGTTCTCCCATAGAATTAAATAGGGTGAATTTGTTCTACAGTTATTTCCTTCATGCATCTCATTGTATTTCATCATGGGAAAAGTGATGTGATTATGGGCTTTAGTCAGAATGTTATTTTGTCCACTTAAGATTCATTCTCAGTAAGGTTGAACAAATTTGAATTTCATATGATAGTTTTCTTTATGTGCTTCAGTAATTTCTCCCTTTATGTAAGAGAAAATCTTCTCGTTAGAGAGATCTACCCATCTCCCCAGGGCACAGGGCTCCTGGACTAGCAGTTGTGGCCTTCAATGAAGGCTACTGCTTTCTGTGCATCATTAGCAGGAGGTACTAAGCATATTTCCCAGAGAGAGTGTTTCAGTAATCCAACCCTTCCAGAAATTAGACACTGACTAAAAGTTGCCTTCATCTCCACTGTAAAGCCTCTGACTTAAAAACAAATGGAATTCACTGCTGCTAAAAGACAATCCAGAAGCATAGACAGAACTCAGGTTGTGGACAGATGCAAGTATTCCCTCGCCCTATGATGTTTGGCAACTTGGACTTTCTCTTTTTAAACTTTTGTTTGTAATTGACATATAACATCTGTACTTATTTATGGGGCACAGTATTATAATTTGACATATATATATATACACATATATGTAAAGATACAAATAAAAGTAATTAGCATTTCCATCTCCTGAAATATTTTCATTGTATGTGTTGGGAATCTTCAAACTCTTCTCATCTAATTACTTTCAAATATATAATCAGTTGTTGTAGACTGTAGTTATTCTGCTGTACTAGAGAAAATTAGAAATACTTCCTTCTAACTGTATTTTGGTATGCATTATCTACCATCTCTTCAATCCCCTCTACCTTCTTCCTTCCTGCCCTTTAGTGACCTCTGTTCTGCTCCCTACTTCCCTGCAGTCAACTCTTTTAGCTTCCACTGGTGGGTGAGAACAAACACTATTAATCTTTCTGAACCCGGTTTATTTCACTTAACATGATGTCATCCAGTTCCATCTATGCTGCCACAAATTACAGGATTCATCCCTTTGTGGGTGAATAATATTCTGTTGTGTATATATACCCCAATTTAAAATTCATTTCTTTCTTACTTTTTTTGCTTCTAGGACAAAATGCCCAACACCCCAATATAAAGGAGGAGAGGTTTATTTTGGCTCACAGTTACAGTCCATTGCCAGCTGGCTCCAAGGCAGAAATGGCATGGCAGAAAAGTGTAGTAGAGCAAAAATGCTTACCTCACGGTTGTTAGGAAGCAGAGAGAACAGGGAGGAGCTACCCTTCCAGATCAGTGATACACCTCTTCTGACCAGGTGCTATCTCCTAAGAGCAGATTCATCTATAAACTCATCAGTAGCTTAATCCATTGATGAGCATAGTGCCCCCATGATCCAATCACTATCCAAAATCCCCACCTCTGAGCAATGAGATGTTTTGGGGACATCCTAGATCTAAACCATAACATTCTTCCCCTATCCCCCAAAAGACTCATGTCCATCTCATTATCCAAAATGCATTTAATCCATCTCTAAAAGTCACATCTTCACAATTCCAGCATTGCTGAAAAATTGAAGTCCAACGTTTCCTCTGAGACTCAAGGCCATCTCTTGGCTGTGAACCCATGGAAAAATCAAAAGGAAAGATAAACACTGCTAACATACAATAGCACAGATTAAACGTTTTCATTCCAAAAGGGAAAAACAGAAGAATAGAAAGAAAATGTCCCAAAGCAAGTCTGAAACCCAGTAGGGCAAACTTAAATCCTTTGGTTCCATGTCCAGCACCCAGAGCAAGTTGTAGAGAGGTCTGAACTCCAAACAGCTTGGGTGAACCCACCTCTAGGGCTTTGGACATTTCAGCCCTCATGGCCTCTCACTTGGACTAGCTTTGCTTCCTGCTAGTAGCTTTCTTCAGCAGATGCTCCACATTTCTGGCTTCTACAACTTTCTAGGGTCTGTACTGCACTTTCAGCTTCACTCTCACCACTTCACATACTGCCCTCTCAGAGATTTGCTTCCTCCCCCCAACCCCACGGCCTTCTGAAATCTGGATGGAAACCTCCCTAACTCCACAACTTTTTCAATCTACATGTCCATTAAACTAGCAACATGTGGGTGATGCCAAGGTTTGCTGCCAGCTCTAGAGTAGCTAGGCCCCATTGTATCATGGCTGTGGAGGACATCAAGTACATGGATAGCTGAGCACTGTGAAGCAAATCCTGGGGAACCAATTCCCTTGGCTGCCCTTCTGGAGCAAGTGGTCCTGGAGCTCTCTTCTCAAATGAGAGTTTTAGAGTTTTGCACCCTTGAGCCTGAGAAGAATGGGGTCTTGCTGATTCCTTAGGTACCTTCAAGCTATATTTCTGTTACCTCGATGCAAAGCAGTGAGCTTCTTTTTAAAACTAATTTTTTCAGCAACCAAGCTCTCCTTTGCTCCAACTTTGCAGGCGGCTTCCTTTCTGGCAAAACTTAAAACTTTTAAAATAGGTCTTCTGCTGTTGATTCTCACTGTAAAAGTGGCTGAAAGCAGCCATAAGAATCCATACCACATCCTGAATGTTGAGCTGCCTTGAAATTTCCTCCACAAGATTCATTAGTCAGGCGCCCTTAATCTTAGTCTCCTGTAAAGTCTCAGGACATAGGCCAAATACAGGCAAATTTTTTTTTTTTTTTTGCCAGAGATAACACATTTGGTCTCATGTCTAGTTGCGGATGTAGTCTTTGCTCCCAGCTGAAACCTCTTGATTCTGGCCTATACTCTCTGCATTCTATTGGCATTCTGGTATTCTGAGCTCTTCTCAGAATCTCCCATCAACATTTGAGGGCCTTTGTAGGCAGTATCTCCAATTCTTTCCAAACTCCTCCTGTAAGTCAGTTCCAAACATTTCTGAACCACATGGTCAGGTGTGGTCACGACAATGATCCCAAAACTAAATAACTGGAAGTGTTTTCTGTATGTTTTTAAGGATGTGAAAAAAAGGAAAACCTTACGTACTATTAGTAAGAATGTAAATTTGTATGGGTACGAAAATCTGTTGTAACCATTTTCTCATCACTGGGACAAAAAGACCAATATGTGCAATTGAAAAGAAGAAGAGTTTATTTTGGCTCACAGTACAGTCTATGGTCAGTCGGCTCTAAGGTAGGAATGGCATGGTAGAGGGGCATAGCAGGCAGGAGCCAGGTAAGGAAATACATCCTTCCAGGTCATGCCCCTAGTGACTCACCTCTTCTAACCAGGTCCCACCTCCTAAAAGTATATTTAGCTATAAACTCATCAGTGGATTAATCCACTGATGCCTGTAGTGCCCTCGTGATCCAATCACTTTCCCAAAGCCCCACCTCTCAACACATGAGACTTTTGTGGGACATCTTGGATCTGAAGCATAACATCATCCATCGATGGACATCTTGGTTGGTTTTATATCTTCCCTATTATATATGATGCTGCAGCAAACATTATAGTCCAGGTACCTATTTTGGTATGCTGAATTCATTTCCTTTGGATATATACCAAGAAGTGGTATAGCTGGACCATATGGTATTTCTATTTTCAGTTTTTTGAGGAATATCCATACTGTTTTTTATAATGGCTATACTAATTTACATTCTCACTAACAGTGTGTAAGGGTTTCCCTTTCCCCACATCTTTGAAAACATATGGAAACACTTCAGTTTATTTTGTTTTTATGATAATAACTTCCCTATCTGCAAAAATTATAATAAACATAATACTTACCTCGCAGGGTTATTGTAAGCATTAAACACATGATTTGTAATGAACTTGGCATTTGGTAGATACTTAACAAATACACACTATTATTATGGCAGCAAAGCAAAATGTTAAAAGTAGGCACTCTAGGACCAGTATATTTGGGTCCAAATCCTTGCTCTGATATCTCCTAGTTGTTTCTTAGGAAGTTATTTTGCCTTTCCCTGTCTCAATTTTATCACCTGAGAATTAGGGGCAATAAAAATGTCTATGTCACCTGTAGGATTAGATTAATGAATATATCAAAGGACCAATGTTTGACACATAGAATAAGTGCAGTGTATGTATTCATTACTATTCCTTACCATTCCAGAAAGCCCAGACCATGGCAAGTTGAGGAGGTAAGAGACCATTGGAAGTTTCAACTTAGTATCGTTCAGTTTAATTGGTCTATAGTATGTGGAAGTTTCTCCCAGTTTTTGCCAAGATATGTGCCAGATAAACATAGCTATCTATCAATAAGAAAAACAAGGAAAGAAGCAATTAAAATTTCTCTCTCTTTTTTTGAGACAGGGTTTCACTCTAATTCAGGCTGGCCTTGAACTTGTAGTGATCCTCCTGCCTCAGCCTCCTGAGTGCTGGGACTACGGGCATGCACCACCATGCCTGACTAAAATTTCTTGAATGTATACTACATGCCAATACCTGCTAAGCTCCTTACAAATATTAACCATGTAGTCCTCATAGTTTCCCTAAGAAACATAGTTTCCCTGAAGAAATACAGGTGACATAGCATTTTAAGGTTACATATCTAACATCCTACTAAATCAAGCTTTCCACCTAAGTTCCCTGGTTACAAAGCCTGTGTTCCTCACCACTCTGTCGTATAGTCTATTGGCTTCTACACTAAGTGGAGCGCTTGCACTGGAGCTTTGGTATGTCCATCTTTCATGACTTTTTCAATTTGATGAAACAGCTGAATATGATGGACAGATCACTAATTATTGTCTTTTTTAAAAATCATTGTCTTTTTGATTAGTGGTAGACTGATTAAATTCAAAGAGAGTTCCTGTTCATAGGCCTTGGAGTCATACAATGTATAAATATCAGTTCATATATGTGGAAGAGAAGCCTACAGTGTACATAGAACTTTCTTAAAGTCCTAAGAGTAAGTAAAAGGGTAACTGAGACTGAAATATAGGAAACTTGTTTCTTTCATTCCACCGAACCTGTATTTTGAAAAGTGCAAATAACAATTTACCTTGAATAAAACTAAATACTGTTTCTACCATTTGACAACTCATAACAAATTTTGCTTATTATAATGCCTAGTCCTTACTCTTGCAAATATGAAGTCCTACTTCTTTGAATTACCAAAAATAGCAATATTTTTGTAGAGACTTGGGGGAAAGAAAAATCAAGCTTCCTAAGCACATAAAAGTATCAGTAGGAACACATGCCAACTATCCTCAGTTAGGAAAGAAGCCATTATACTCTCAATACTGTCTGCCCTAAATTGCATTGCTCCACCAAAATCATGAACACCATCTGCAGCCTGTTCCTCTGAAAAGATAAAGGCTTGAAATTCATAATGTCTGGTGCTGGCGGTTTTAGTGCTAAGAAATCTCTTGATACTGCTTAGGAAAAATGAGGGTGCAGTTGCTGATTCAGTGGGACATAAAGAAGCTGTTCTTAACTTGTTTTGACTTCATGTACACTGGTTGATAGATCCAGGAAGTTGTATCCTCTGGTAAATAACCATCTGATGGGCTTCGATAGTCTTAGCTTATTGTTTTTTGATTAGCAGTGACAAAGGGTGTGCCTCCTCTCCCTAAAGACCTGTTTGTATATTATTATTTGTGAAATCAAGATGATCCCCTTAACTCAGGAAATTAGAAAAAAATTTTAAATGAGTGAGTGAAAATTGCATCTTATTTTAAACACATTTTCTCCGATTTCATAAAATCCCATTACTTATTTCCCCAGAGGTGAAGCTAAGTAAAAATTCTCTTTGGACTAGATGGCCCCTGAGATGGTTTCCCATTCAAGAAAATACACAAATTGCAATTGTAAAGCGTATTGCACTATTACAAAATAGAGCAACTGAAGCAAACCATGATGTGCCAAATAAATGAACCTTAAATGTTCCCTAATAAACTTTTTAAAATGTTTTGAATAATTTTAGATTTATAAGAAAGTTGTAAATATAGTACAGAGTACCCATATACCCTTCACACAGTGTTCTCTAAAGTTAACATCTTACATACTATGCCACATTTGTGAAAACTAAGAAATCAACTTTGGTACATTACTATCAACTAAACCACAGCACTATCTTCAGATTTTACCAGTTTTTCCACTAATGCCCTTGTTCTGTTCTAGTATTCTATTCAAGATAGCACACTGCATTTAGTTTCATGTCTCATTATTCTCCTCTGATCTGTGACAATTTGTTATATTTTATTGTTTTATAGCATAGACTATTTTAATGTAAACTCTACAAGGTTCATTTGTCCCAAAGATAAGACCATTGGCTGTTCTAGCAGCTCACCTACTTTATAAATTCTGACCTGAATTTGTAAGAGCCACAGTTATAAAACTGCCCTAAAATGAACTCCAGCTAACTCCTCATGCTGGAATGCTACTGATTCTTTTTCTTGCTCAGGATGTTTCACATGACCAGTTTTGTATGACTAACAGGTTTATCTGGTGGTCTTTGTGTAGTGACTTTGACAAAGGGGTCTGTGATTATGTGACTGAATCCTCTGCTAAGTTCAGGTATCCCCTCCACAACATCTGATAAGCATTGGCATAGAACTGTGTGGCCTCCTTCCAGCCCCTCTGTGAACACTTTCAGTAACAGCACGTAGATTACCTCCCAAGTCCATCCTACTCACTTTTGGACAGTCCCTATTAGAAATGGCTTCATCAAAATGAACCTTAATTTGGCCCCTTACCGCTTGTCTTCATTGGCCCTATTTCTGTCCTCCAGAGAATCAGTATATTACATGTAAGTAACCTCTAGATACAGCCCCACTCCCTGGTTGTGGAAGGGGTTCAGGCTTGGTGGGACCAAATTTTATTCACATGGTGTTGCCTGCTAGGTGTTTCAAGTTAGATATATGACTCAATCTCTCACTGCCTTGATTTCCTCAGCCTGTAAAAGAAAAGTACCTGCCTTATAGTACTGTTGTGCAAATGAAATGAAATAACACATATGGAAGCCCTTAGCACATTAGCAGGCCCAGAGAAGGCTCTTAATGAATCATAGTTACCTTTTGGTCCGGATGATCCACTCCTGAATACCCAGGACGAAATGTACCATTTAGTTTGTGTTATATTATTCTTCGTTCTTCCTGACAGCAGTGAATTCTTAATGTTCCCTTCTTATTAACTTACTTCTTAAAAGATTAAATTTTATTTTTCTATTGACCTTTTCTCCCTGCAGGTTTAATTAAGCTGTTACTGCACAGAACAGAAGTGTTAAATAACCTGAGAGGATCAGTTCCTAACATTCGTGAATCCTACATATCACCAACTGGTGAGATTAGTCATGGTAGTGGATGAGAGAGTTTGGCAGGGATTAGCAAATACCCCTGCTAATCAACAGAATGTGCACTGATTTAAATCTCCATGGCAACACCAGGGTTAGCTACATACATGTGAAGAAGTGATTGGTAAGCTGTAAGGGGTTTCAGAAACCACCGTGATGTTCATAAAGCGGGAAACAACACCTGAGGAGCAAAGGACTTTCACTTCTTGAAGAAACGTATTGAATTTCCTATAAATTTAGTGGTATCTTTACTTTCCCTGAGCCTCTACTATTGGAATGCTAACTGGCAATTACATAAACAGAAAAACAGCAAGAGGAAGTAGGAAACCCATAAAATACATAATCCATCCATCTGACCAAGTAACTATAAATTAGGATTATTTGCATGTCTGTGTGTAGCAGGCTTGTCTCGCGTTATTATCCTAGCTCCACTGTTCATTAGCTGTGTGACCTTTGGCAAAATTTTTAACCCCACAGTGCTTCGTTTTCTCATCTATGACCTGGGGACAGTAATACTTCCTACTTCACTGGGTTGCTGTGAGACCTGAATAAATTAGTTAACTTATGTATGTAAAACAGTTCCTGCCGGGCATAGTGGCACATGTCTGTAATGCCAGCCCTGGGGAGGCTGAGGCAGGAGGATTGCCGAGAGTTCGAGACCAGCCTGGGCTACATAGTGAGTTCAAGGCCAGCCTGAACCACCTGCAAAGACCCTGTCTCAAAAAACAAAGCAAAGCAAAACAAAACAAACAAAAATTCTTAACCCAGTGTTAATACCTGGAAAATGTTAGTTACTGTATTATTATCACTCTTATCATCATTATTATTCCTGCTATTTGATCATGTTTCTGGAATATAGACTACTTTTCATTTTTTATACCTTGTTAAGAAAATGCAGGGTGAGAAAGGTTACACTTTCCATTTTCTAATTTTGTTTGTGCTAGAGAAGAGACGTGGAAATGTCAGCACTGGAGAGGTTTTATAGGTATTATCATTTTCAATTCCAGGGCAACACTTACGAAAATGGTAACTGCGATTCCAGTTAAAGCATAAGATTTAAGTAAAACCACATTATTATTTAAACTCTTATCAAAATGTACGAGCAGGGGGATGTCTGTAAAATGTTATGTAATCAAAAGTGAATTGGTTTACTTCAGAAAGAGTCACCTGTTCTTTAATATGTAGTTTTGAAAAGCAAACCCAGCCTCCTGCTGTCGTCTAGACCAATTTTATTTCTTTCAACTCCTTTCACCCTGCCTTATCTATCAGTTTGTTTGGGTTTCTAGTACAAGGAGGGTAATTGCAGTAATGCAAGTTTGCACCTAATTTTCAGTACTTACATTTGATAGGAGATTATTCAAATAGATGCTGGACTACTTGCTTTGTGAGGTCAAAATTGGTGCTGCTTTCTCCTTTTTTTCTTTTTTCTTTTCTTTTTTCTGCTGCCAATCATTCAGCAGCTCACCAGCTTTTGGAGGCTGCCTAATAGGGCTGAAAGGCAATGAGATAAGGACTCAGAAACCTTGGAATTGAAACCCCACTGGCCTCCTCTACTGACTCTCATTCCTTCATTCCAATGTCCTTTGCATTTCCATTCTGTTTTCTCGTACACCATTTTGTAAGCCACTGCAACTTCTTTTTGAAATGAAGTAGGGCCTACAATGATCAATACACGTTTCTGCCTTCTACAACTTTCTACGGTCTCCAGTGCACTTTCAGCTTCACCCTCACCACTTCACATATTGCCCTCTCAGAGGTCCCCCCCCTCCCGGGCCTTCTGAAATCTGGTTGGAAACCTCTCTAACTCCACAACAGCAGACCCATGGTTATAGTTCAAGCCTGAACATTGCTTTTATCTGTTTGTAATTAGAATATGGCCTCAGTCCTATGGGCTCTGACATGTATTGTACATTTCCTATCTATTCTTTCACAAAATCATAGAAATGGTACATAAATATTACCAGTAGTCTTCAGTAGCACACAAGAGAAGTCAAATGGAAAAGGTCCAGTGATAGAAACAAAGAAACCATTGGAATCTAAATGGTCATCAAGAGTAGTAGAAATTATCACTGGGCCTGGGTGTTAAGTCAAACCATTTATACAAAACTCTAAGTCTTATCCATTAAATGATAAATCAGGGCCCAAAGCCCAGGAACACAGAATATAAGTGGAATGAGAGTGTAAAAAACTGGAGCTCATTTCCGAATTTGTAATTAACTAGCATCCCGTGTAATACCATGCTGAGAAATTGAAATAAAAACTGATCTGGAACTAGTGAAATGCTGGCAAACAAAGAGCACAAAACTGTAGAGATTGATAATTCTACTATCCAGTGTTCCTGTGTGACTTCTACAGAAAGCAGCTCTTCTGCTGAAGGTAAGCCCCCAGTTAAATTTACAGGACAGGCAGAGAAACAAGCCACATCAGAGCAAGTCAGAAGTGACAGTAAACAGGGTAGTACTCCAGAAATAAGGAAACTCAAAACAGACTTTCACACATTCACAGTGGGGCCATAATTCATATGTCTCACTGCTGGGCAGCTTGTACCACCCATGGAATATGCATGACTGTCCCATGCCACCTGATGGGACAGTCATGGATGTACCACCAGTGACTCAAGCTAGTGGGAACATGTTAAACTAGGCATCTTCAAAATGTTTAAGAGGATAAAGGAAGGAATAGGACTCATCAAGTGTGAACAGCACATTGTGGGAAAAAAAGAAACTTATTAGCGAAGACCAAACAGAAATTGTAAAATACACGTAGTATATGTGTGTACATGTAATTTTATGTCATGTAAAATACTACTGTGTAACATACGGTGTGGTGGGTGTGTATACCAAAGAAATTGAATAAAATCAAACAATAGATCATGTCAGCTAAAGAGGGGAATTGGTGAAGCATTAGGTTCTTCAAAGACCAAGGGTTGGAACTAGGAAAGGGATGTGAGGAATCCCAATAGACAAAGTCTAAGATGCACTTAATAAAAGTTACAGAAGACTAGAGAGAAATTGAAAGAGAAGTGATGGGTTAAGTATTGATGGATAAATTTCCAGAAGTGGGGAAAAAAAAAAAAAACAATTGAACAGTTGAAAGAGCACAATCAAAGAGGAATGTAGTAAGAAAGAAGATTTTTACTATGTTTTCATAATCATATTTAAATACTAACCAAATCCTAGTTGTTTCTCTCCAGTGGAAATACAGAAATATACGTAAAGGAATTGCTAGGAATATATAATAGAATCAGAGTGAGTGGTGAATATAAAGTAAAAGAATAGGGATTGTTGGTCAAGACATTTTTATTTCAAGAATCTTGGCTATGAAGAATAAGGATTGGGCTGGAGCTGAATAAGCTTGTCTGACATATTAATTTATTCTATTTTAGTAGCAAAAATATTACAGCCACCTTATATGTACACTCACAGATGAACACACTCATAGAGCCAGTAGAATCAACTGGCAGAGGACTGGAATTAAGGAATTCTTTAAAGCTATTGCTTCCCTTGAACCTACCTCAGCAGTCCATTCTGTCAGTTCAAATGTCACCATTAGAGGGGTTCCCTTTGTGGTATAATATTAACTCTATAAAATCCCTGTTAGAATGAACCAGTCGGGGGCAGTGTGTGACTAAGATGTATAAATAACTGTTAACCTGGCGCAGATGAGAGTATCTGATTAACAATCTGTCTTACTGGAAAGCCGTGACCCAGAGATGGGACCTAGGAAGGGACTATTTCAAGGAACCTCAAGTTTTATCTGGAAGATTGGGTGCTTATAGAGCCTTATAAAGATGGCGGGTATCTAAGATGAGGTGCTGGCTTTACAGCATTGCCTGAGGCCTGCCTGAATCATGTGTGCACCCACAGACACACACTCACAAACATACACACACACACACACACACACACACAATGTTGTCTGTTCTTCATGCAGTGAAATAGTGCACTGTTGTTTCCCTTAACAATTCTTTAAGTATTTCTTTCTTACGAATGAGTAATACCAGTATTCCAGCAGAGAAAGTAGACACTATATTTTAGGAGCAGGAAGAGGAATACAATGAATAAGGAAATGTTTAATGTTTTCAATATATTCAAATACTAATCAAATCCTTGTTTTCCCAATAGAGTATTTCACAATAGAAATAGTGAAATATACGTAGAGGAATTGCTAGCATTATCTGACTTTAGACAGTTATTTCCTTATAATCTTTAATTCACTTGTTAACTTAAAATCTTATCACTATTTTAATAAAATTATTTAATGATGCCCATGTGCAAATCTCTGGTCTCCAAGCTCACCAGAGTTATTTTAGGAGAATGGCTGACTCACTCTTGGATACAGGCCAATATAATTTTAATTTTGATTGGCATCTTTCTAAAGGGATTACTTCTACTAAGCCCTCTGCAGACAGCAGTCATAAATTGATAACAACTATACACTTGAACGTAGCGTTGACAATATGTGCTGAATGAAATCAGTGAGAAAGGAAAAACAATAGGTCACAAGAAAGGAAAATAAACTCAGAAATGTCCATCAGAATATCCACAAAGTATGGTTGCTTTCTCCTGATTCCCAGAATGCTTCCTGACCATACCTGTAAGCAACATTTCACAGAAAAGTACACTACTAGAAAGGCTTACAATATCAAAGCAACTTATTGTCAGGTCACTCGAAGTGTAAAGATATTAAAACATACAAGATTTTGTAAGTTCTTTCAGCTGAGAGAAGGAAAGATGACCTAGTAAGAAGAATCTGGTACCAGGGGTCAGTTTGGATCCAGGTTTGAAGTTACCTAAATTTCTAGCCCCTTTTCAACCTCTACAAGTCATCTTTGATGAGATAGTATTTTTTGACTCTGAACCTAATTCCTGCCTTCCTGCACAGAGAGTTAGCTTTGCCTTCTTTTGGGCTCCTTCAACACTTTGTACATTTCATACCATACTTACAGTGTTTATCATGTTTGTGCTTTAATTATTCATTCACTTCTATTTTTCTCCACTTGCGGCCAGAGACAAACACTGAAGAGATCATAGAATAGTCTTAAGAACCCAGGATCTGAAACCAGAATACATGAACGTGAATCCTACTTCCAGCACTTTTGACCTGACCAAACTCATTACCCCCTCTTTGCCTCAACATCTTCAACTGTAAAATGGGGATAAGTTCATAAGTTTGTTTTAACTGTTGAATTAAATGAGGGTGAAGTACTTAAAATAGTGCCTGGGACAAAGTTAATGATCAATGGATTATAGCATTAGTATCTTGGCATCCTACAGGTCTTAGCTCTGTACTTGGCAAATCTTTGGTGAATAAGCAAATGAATAGAAGTAGTGAAGAACGGCCAGATCGAGTGTATTTAACTTCTCTTACCTCAGATCTCTTTTCTACAATGAGATCCTTGATGAGTATCCAAGCCCCCAGTCATGAAAGCAGGTTCTGAGTTTACTCAAGGCTTTCATTAGTTTCAAGAGAAGTCACTAAATAAGTTCAGTCAGTTGATTATACTTTTTGCTGTTGATCAGGAGGAAAAAAAGTGATGGCAAACTAGTTAGATTGGATACTGGAGAAACCCAATTGCAAAAGTACAGTCATGGGCTTCAGACCATGGAAATAAACACACTCTGTGTAATATTTTTCTCTCTTTTGGCTGAACAGATGACACAAAATAGCTTACAGTGTAGATTGCCAGTTTTCCCTATATGAAAAGAACTCAGAGAATTGAGAGTACTTTAATTTCTTATGTCTGCTAAGTAGTGATAGAGAAATGTCCTAGGACAAGGTCCTGGGAAATGTCCTTGAGGAGTCATTGCATTCCAAAGCCCTAGATTACCTGAGATAGACCACATCCTAATGTCAAACTACTTTTTGCCTTGGGAAATCCCAAAATAACATAGAACAGTGATTTATAATCATTTAATTTTAGTGAGGAAGTTAACTTGCTTTCTTTATATTCTGCTCTCCGAAGTTATGGTTAAAAGTGTTATGAATTATGTTCATAACTATGCATACGTCATCTCTATTCTTATTTCACAACTTGCTTTTGTGAAAGAAAGAAAAAATAACTAAATTGAGCGGGGTATGGTTGCATATGTCTGTAATCCCAGCACTTGTGAAGCTGAGGCAGGAGGATCGCTGTGAGTTCGAGGCTAGCCTGAGCTACATAGTGAGTTCAAGGACAGCCTGAGCTACATAGTGAGGCCTTGTCTCAACCTCCCCTAAAAAATCAACTAAATTGAGAATATACTATATTCCATCTTTTTCAGTTACCCAAGCCAAGAAATAGCCATATCCACCCACCACTATTCAACAACACACATGCCAGACCCAGTGCTAAGGAAGAGAGAAGTAGTATTTAATGTGCTGGCTTTGTAAACACAAATTGCACTGGCTGAGGATCCTTAGCTTAAATACTGGCACTGTCACTTGTGTAATTCCCAGGAAATTATGGAAATATTACTTACTCTCTAGACCCACTTTCTTCACCTCTAAAATGACAATAATGATAATACTCACCTTATGGGCTGTTGTATTAAAGGAAACTGTGTTGTAAACCTTTAAAAGTTGCTTGTCCAATTATCACCATAGTACTAATCACTACTTGAGACCCCGATTTGGGGGAAACAAAAAGCTAAAGCAGAGTGGAGAGTTAAAGGGAAAAAAAAAAAAAAAACATCTTGCAGTGATGGCAAACCTTTTAGAGCTTCCAGTGATAACAAAGAGCCTGCTGTACTACACGCGCCGTAGGTTCACCACCATTGATCTGGGGCATCTGCTCCTTTAACAAATGAAAACTTTTGATAGAAAATCAGTAGCAACAGTTCTGTTGGCAAGTAAGAAATCAATCCAGCATCCCTTATGTTGCTTTTGAATCTTGTTTCATATATTAGATAATAATGTACGTTAGCTCATTTGCAAAACACTGCTTTCCCCTCCTCAAAGACTGAGTTCAAGTCACCTTCTTTCAGTCACCTTAGTTTCTATAACAGTTTAGATCCAGAAAAATTAGATTGCTTTTGCCTCAAATCCTCCATCATTTTTCCCCTAACTTCTCATTTAGATTACTTAGTTCCCACTGGGCAAGAAATGAACCCAGTGTTACAGATATTTTGCCTCCGAGTCTTATACATTTTTAGTCTTCCATGAATGTTTTATAATAGAAACACCTCATTTATGTTTGTTAGCCACCAGTCAGTTCATAAAATAGCAACAGTTCCTTCAAGATCCTCAAAGATTATTGAATGAAATGGAACTGAACTCATTTCCAGAACCTGGTGCTTTTGTTGGTTCTGGATATTCTGTCACTACTAAAGTAACCTATTCAATTGGGAATACATTTATTGTATCTTCAACGTGTTTTTCACAGGTTGGAAAAAAGAAAGTTTGGGGAAAGGATGTGACTTCCTTGACCACCATACTCCAAGTTCATCCGTTACTATCTTCCATGCCCTGTGAAGCTCTGCCAGTCACGGTGCCGCTGTCCATTCCCCCTTTTCTGTCACCACTCTGGTGGCAGGTCCTGGGTATGGAAATAGTATAGTTTTATGACACAATCAGAGTCTTGAGGGAAATCAAGCTACATACCTGCCTAGATAGATACATTTTCTATTATATTCATAAAAGCTTGAGAGCAGGAAAATCAGTAATAACTCATGGTATTTAACAATGCTTACTGAAAAGAATGTTTTCCTCCTACAAAATATAAATCTATATATATTGAATTTAAGATCATTTCCTTCTGTTCCCTCCTTATGATCCAGAGAGAAATCTCCACCCTATCAATCTGCTGTTTCTCTTTTGGTTTTCTTGATTAAATGACCAACAGATACTCGGAGGTCTTGAACTCTCAATGTTGCAACTGTCATGGCTAATTAAATGGTGGAGAGTTGAATTCATACCTATGATTAATACTATCAGGGTATTTTGTGGTTTTAATGTACATAAATTTAACTTTCATATATTATAAGAGTTTTATGTGGGTTACAGGATTTTTCTTAAGCATTAGAATTAATCAGTGTTTTTTCAACTGATTTTAAATATAAATCAGAGATGGCTTTGGTAAATTCTCAGAATTGCTCAGAATAATCTTCCACAGATGAAATTCTCAGAATAATCTCAGAGGGTACATAATAAAGACCAAACCGCTATCCTAGTACAGTGCAAGCCAAGGGTCCCATTGCTTTTCATGCTGAAGGTAAATTAGGAGACCCAGTTGATTTTCAAAAAAATTGGTTCTTTCGACATTTGTTTCTAAAGAACTCCCCCAAACTATCTGACTAGCAGAGACTCTTCACCAGCTAATAAGTCTGTCAGGTTATATTACAGAATACAATAGTCAATCTTTCAGTCCCTGAAATTCCCGTGTGACACTGACAGGATTGTCTTAAATTGCGTTTTTCTTCTTCCTGCTTGGAGTTAAGTGGCAAGAACCTATTCTAATGGCTTTTCCCTAATCTCCTCATTTGTATTTCTATCCAGTTGTTTCTCCGGGCTTTTGGACATAATTAGATAGACCACAAAAGGTGCTACTTGCTGCTCCATCCATTAAATACTCCCCTGCTGCCTTACTCAGTGAATGGGGAGGTCCCAGTGTGACTGGACCCCGGTACACTTGAAGCTGCCTCCCCTTGCCTCCCTTTGAGCTCCCCATCGGTCCTTGACCTGCTAACTGGCCGCTCAGAGGTTTTGATGAACTGGCAAGTGACTCTAATTATGTTTATCTTCATGAAAGAAGAGAGTTTGAAATCTCTCATTTTCAGAGTTTCGGAAAGACAGCCAATTCCTTCCTGCTCCTAAGTTGCTGAGACTGCTCCCGATTAGGCTGTCTGAATGCTCTCGTTTTTCCTCATCACGGTCAAATCTCTTGGAGCTGCCTCTTGAGAGCAGGTCCCATCAGCTTCTCCCAGCTCATCTGAGGCCTGCCAAAAGAGATCGGCAGGGAAACATCAGCATTCTGTGCTCTGATAATTCACAGAACTCTCTGAAAAGAATGCTAAAATCTGGCTCTCAAGTGAACCCCCAAGGAATGGAGCCAAAGGGACTTTTGTAGTTTTCTTTGTAACTAATTTGGATTTTATGTTCTGGTGGGGTAGGAAAAAATAGAGACATGGGAAGTCTGAGGAGAGGAAGACAAGGAGGTAGGAGGAACAGGGTCGTGTACAAAATCATCAGACTCCCAGAGCCAAAAGGACTTTAAAGAACATCTCACTAGATGTTTTCAAACATTCTGCTTTTAGCAGTGCAATCTTTTTATTTTTCTTAGAAATCATACCATGAGCTACAGTATATAGAACAGATGTAAGCAAAAGTGCTATAGTCAAAACATTTTTGAGGGAACTTATATCATGTCCGTGTATTTTTGGGGTGCTGCAGAATGCAATTTGAAATCCTCCAATATTGTCTAACCATTACTTTAAAAGTAAGAAAACAAACCGCAGCAGAAGGAATAATGTACCCAAGGTGACGCAGTCACTTAGTGGCGGAGATAGGATTAAAACATATGCCTCCTGCCAGCTAGATTAGATCTCTTTGGGCATGTGTAGAATTGGAGAAAGGAACTGAGAATATATTCTTCCAGCATATGGCCAAGGAGAGATTTTGTTGGGCAGTGGAATGGAGGAGAGGACCAGGGGGAGCAAAGGAGAGTAGACCAGCTGGGCCTAGAGGCGTTGGAACCACAGAGGTTAAGCAGAACACTGAAATTCTACCAATCTGGAGGAGATTAAGAAATTCCATAGCAGAATTACTAGGAATAAAATAAGACAGGAGGAAACGGTATGGAAATAGGTGTCGAGAGTTCTTTATTCTTCTGCCCACTAAAATACCATTCTCTTCTAATGCCAATCTGAGATGACAATGAGGAAGAAGGAAAAGGCAAAATATGCTCCTCTAGGATGGGCTGCAGTTCTGTCTTTCATGATGCTTTCGTGAGATGGGGAGGGACTTGGCACAGCTGCCCTTCAAGTATTTGAGCGTGATATTCACACTCTTCTTTGAAGTTGCTAAGCACCTGGGAAATAGACATTAGAGTTAGGAAATCATGAAAATGTGTGCTTTGTTAATGGTTAAACTGATTGGATAATATGATTTGGATAGACCCATGTTCACAATGGTCTTACTTCACTTTCTGCCCTGGATTGAATTTGCCCCATAGTCACAGGCGTCTGGGAAGCTCTTTTAGTGGACGAGAGAGGGCAATGCATGTGGTTTATAGGCAAACAGATCACAGAAAGTTAGAGGTCCTCTTCTCTAGTTTGACCAACACATGCCATACATTTTCCCGTCCGTGGAGCTGGCACAAGAGGGTCAGTCATATGAAAAGGCAGAAGTACCTTTTGGGGGCTGACAAGAGACATGTCTGGTAACCCCTATATTCCTAATATTTTCAGGGTTGTAAAAGTTCATCGGGGAGAAGCTGATCAATGGTTATGAAGTTGCAGTTAGATGGCAGCAAGAAGCTGTGACGTGCTATTGCACAATAGGGTCACTATGGATAAAGATAACACGCTATATGTTTCTAAAAGCTAAAAGATTTCACATGTTTTCACAATAAAGAAATGATCGACATTTGAGGAGATATATCTAACCCGACTTAAACATTACATAATGTACCCATGTACTGAAACATCACATGGTACCCCATTACTGTGTATGATTTTTATGCTTTTGTGTGTATGTTAAAAATGAATTCAATAAATCCTAATTGGAAGAGAAGGGTTAGAGCAAGAAAGGAATCTACAAACACATGTGGAATTCTCAAATCGCCAGCTTGGTTCAGTGGTTATATGAGCTAATGTCATAGATTTTAATTCCCTCTTTAAAAATGTCAGGATGTTAGGGTTAGGGTTGGTAGATAAGGGTTAGGACTTGAGATGATGTATTTACGCACTTCTGTTTGCAGCTTTGTAATGATAAGTGTTCCCCTCCTGAGTATTCCCAAAATATTCTCTGGGGCTGTTTAGCTATAATATCCCCCCGTTCAAGTGGCCATACCAGTAATTCTTTGTGGTATCTGAAATACCATGTGGATGGTGTCTGAATGAGCACTTGGTAAGAGCTCTCCCAGAAGAGAGAAGAGAAGTGGAGGAAAAGGGAATGTGGGAAAGCCCTCTTCATTTTCTCAATACCATCCCCTCATTGTTTTTAAAGTCTTTGCCTTTCCTTCACAGGAACTTGACCCTTCCCTTTGTCCTTTTTTTTTTTTTTTTTTTTTGCCTTCTTTGGTTCAGGGCTCTGAGAGAGAAGAAAGAGTAGGCAAACCAGGGAACTAGGGGGTAGATGCATAGCAGAAGGTAAAAAATCGGCAGAGTGAGCAAGGATATCTTAACTCTCCATCCCACGGCCCAATTATCTGACCTTGGTCAAAGCTTCTGACCCCTCTTTTGGTGAGACTATTCTCCTTCATGGTTCCTGGAATTTAACTAATGATTGCTTACATTCTGAGCCGGGAAACATCTCTTTCACTTCAGAATCAATACAAATTAGCCATTCGTCAATTATTTTGAACAAATTTTTACTGAGCATACGCTATAGGACAAGATCCGGGCCAGGAGATGGGACTATAGTGGTGAACAAGACCCAGTCCCAACAGTCACAGCCTTCAAGTTCCAGTGGGAGCAGACCACGGTGCTTTTCCCTTCAAGTCTGATGTAGCCCTTTCTTTTGGGAAGGCCCAAAGCACAAGAGTAGGTGGGGAATTTCTCAGCCTCCTGCAGCTTTCACGCTGGCCTCCTTTGTAGGCACACAAGGGTACAGGAGACACTGCAAGACTGGGGAGGAGCGAAGGGAGGTAGCAGCAGCATCACCCACGAAGCAAGAAAATCTACAGAAGGCTCAGGTGATTCAGTTCTGATGGCCTTAGAAGCCTAATAGTTTCCATGTTGCTGAATCTGAGCTCTTCAGAAGGTCAGGCAAGAAAAGAGAGTTGCAGTCTAGGGGATAAGCTGTGCTTTTAGTTTTACATCTACATCGCTTCTGAAAAGATCCGCAAAGGAGGAGGAGGAAGGAGTCCAGTAAGGAAAAGTGTAGGAGTGTAGTGACAGCTCCAAGATAGAGCAGCCCTGCTATTTGGGTATCCCTGTTTGGCCTCAGAAATCAAGTCATCCAGGGCTTGCCTAGCGTGTGCAAGCCCTGGGTTCAATCCAGGGCTGGGGGGGCATCAAAAACTTTCGAAGGTAGGCTGTCCATGTGGATGGACCATTCCTTCTTTACTGCGTTCTTGGCCTCAAAAGCCATTCTTTTTTCTCCCCTTGTTTACAGTATAAAACAGGGAAGAAAGAGAATTTGTGAGTAGAGTGAAGCCAGCAAGAAGCCAGGCTCAATCCTGAATTGCAGGGCAAAAGGCTGCCCGAGTTTGAGGAGCCAGGAAAAAAAAAAAAAAAAAAAAAAGAAGGCGGCAAGAAATTGGGAGGGAGGAGACGCGCCCCAGGTTAAAGAGATCGCATTATGACTTCCCAAATACTGCCTGTGGCACACGACCCAAGGCTCTTCGAATCCCAAACTCGAACAGATGGAATAAGAGGCGCAGAGGAAAAACGAGGTTCTGACCGCACAAATTGGCACGGAATGAAAAGTCAGCAGAAACCACTGGGTGGCAGCGTGGTGTGCGGGCGCAGCTCTGCAGTGCCTTCTGCTGCCGCTGTCGCGGGGGTTGAGCCCGTCTGGGAATCCTGGCCTCCTCTCCTGAATGGCTACAAGTGTCGCCAAGCAAAATACCTCGGCGCGGGTGGGGGTGGGTGTTGGAGAGCCTGAGCCTGGGGCAAGGGTCTGCCCAACTTCCCGGCGGCGCCCGCCTGGGTTTCCTGTGGCCAGCTGAGAGTCAAACACTAACGAACACCCCTCCCTGCTCCGCCCCCCCCATCGCCGCCGAGCGAAGCCCGGCTCCTTTAACCGAACTACCTCATCCCGGTGCCTCCTCCATCACCGTTTTCTCCCGAAGCTCCTTTCGGGCAACGGGGGGGAAAAGGCTTTGGGCGATGGGGCAATGCCTGAACCCCTACAGGTGTTAGCTCCCGTCCGGCCGGGGACCCGGGGGGCGGAGCTGCGGGGGGCGGCCCGCGGCGCGCAGCCAGCGAGCTGGGCTCGGGGAGGGAAGGAGGGAGGGGCCGCCGAGGGAGGGGGCCGCGGGAGGCCGTCGCGCTCTTCCGGAGGGTGCCTGCAGCGACCGGATTCCTGTGCTGCGACTGTGCCGCGCCCAGAGCAGCAGCAACAGCGACGATGAGAGGCCGTTACCTGTTTGATCCCTGCCGGGAAGCCGGCAAGGGCCAACTTTTCCCGATCACCAAGCCAAGAAGTTGCAAGGACTAGTGGAAGACTCGGAGGGGCCAGGGCGAGGGCGCGCTCCCCCGCGCGCTTCCTCCTCCCTCCTCCCTCCTGCCGCCCGCGCTCCCGGCCTCTCTCCCGCCCGCGCTCTCTCCCTCCTTCCGCCTCCCTGCTCTGGCCCCCTCCACGCCGCACGGGGTGGGGGGTGCGGCGAAACTCCGACCCGAGCCGCTTGGACTTGCACAGTGTCCTCGGGGCTCAGGGGCCGAGAGCACGCAGTCGCGCAGCTCTCCCTCCGCCTGCCCGTCTCGCCCGCGATCCCGGCCCGGGGCTGTGGCGTCGGCTAGGACCCAGGCAGCCAGCAGCCCGCGCGGGAGCCGGACCACCGCCAGAGGAGCTCGGAAGGCATGCGAAGCCCCCTCCTCCGCTGAAGCCCGAGTGCGAAGACGCCCGGGCTAACGCAGGCTAGAGAGACCCAGGCGGCCAAGGCGCGAGACAGCGGGAGAGCAGCAGAGAAGGAGGAGGAGGAAGAGGAGGAGGAGGCGGCGAACCCAGACAAGGGGCAGCAGAAGAAGTGGTGGTGGTGGGCGTCGTGGCCATGGCGGCGGCAATCGCCAGCTCGCTGATCCGTCAGAAGAGACAAGCCCGCGAGCGCGAGAAATCCAACGCCTGCAAGTG
The DNA here is from genome assembly GCA_004026905.1 of Hystrix cristata. Classification (NCBI taxonomy): domain Eukaryota; kingdom Metazoa; phylum Chordata; class Mammalia; order Rodentia; family Hystricidae; genus Hystrix; species Hystrix cristata. Next base: position 108,014 of record PVJO010000055.1, on the reverse strand, counting down.
TGTCAGCAGCCCCAGCAAAGGCAAGACCAGCTGCGACAAAAACAAGTTAAATGTCTTTTCCCGGGTCAAACTCTTCGGCTCCAAGAAGAGGCGCAGAAGGAGACCAGGTCGGAAGGAGCTTTAGCTTTTTTTCCGTATTTTTTTTTGTCGTACTTTATGAGTGTGGAGGGGGTTGGGGCGGGTATGGAAGCGTAGGTAAGTTTGTCTGTAGCCCATCTTTTGCGGATGAGGCCACCTAGGTGGTGTGCGTGCGTGGGAAGGCGATTGCTTTCTTACCTCCTTCGTAACAGTAACAGGCTTGCCTTGCTGCAGTGCAACTGGCCTGGGACAGGCGTAGAGCCTAGGGGCATAACCTGGCCGGGAGGTGCGCCCGCAGCTACAGATATGTCGCCGTGTGTGTGTGTGTGTGTGTGTGTGTGTGTGTGTGTGTGTGCGCGCGCGCGTGTGTGTGTGTCTGCCCGGTGGGCTCTGGGAAGGCGTGACCGAGACATGATCGTTTGTGTAGCGTGTGGCGTGGAAATTGCAGGAGCGAGCTGGGCAGACACCACTCCCCCCTCCCCCAGGAAAACCCGGGGAATCCCTCTCTTTTCCTTTACCGCTGCCTGTCAGACCCTTCCTCTGCGGCTTTCAGCCCCAAGGGATGTGGGCTTCCGCTGTCTAGGCTTTCCCTTTCTTTGAACACCGTACTTTTAAGCTTTTTGGGACAGACTTGACTTGTGGTGCAGCTTTGAAATGTTTGCTGGGAGGGAGATGGATTTCTAGAACCTTGCGGCAAAAGAGCTTAGTGATCTGGTTAGATTAGTAGAACTGTGGTTACTTGGTATGAAAATACAAGCTTGAAGAGGGAACTTAAACTCAAAGCTAGATTGTGGGGCCTTTTGAACCATTTCTGTGCTAAAAGTGGCACGATAGTCTGGCGATGGGAAATTCAGACAGCTATAGGTGTCAGGTTGCATCAAGGTAGACTGGGGAAATATGCAGCTTATTTGCCATTCTCAACCAAATGAATCTTTTGCACTGTTTTTGGCACTGTTTTCTTACCTTTTACCAGATAAATATTACAACAAATCGAACTTCCTCATCAACCTATTATTTCTCTACTTATGTGTTCTGTACACCCTGGAATGGAAATGCAGGCATAGGGTTACTGTTTGTACAGAGTTTGTAATACATTAGCTGTAAATTAGGCTTGTTTGAAAAAGGCTTCGACAGTTTCAGAGCCTGATTATGTGGCTCGAGTAATCACATAAGTATTATTTCAGCGCAGGTGTCTGTATTCAATAAAAGCAAATTTTGGATAGCATGGCTGTTGTGGGTAAATTAGATGCTTGATTAATCTATGGTGATTCATAATTGAAAATCATTTTAATTAAGAACCCATGTTTTGGGTAATCATATTTCTGGTATCAAATTTGAAAATAAGTATGCACTAATTTTCTTTCCTCCCCATCAACAAAAACCATGCTCTTTTCATATCCAATTTCCCTAAGAATAATTAATATGATAGGATAAGGTGATGGTTGTTTTATCTCCCCTTCCCTTTTTTGTCTAGGAGCCTGAGTTTTCTACGTGCAGATTCTTTGATGGGGTTTCAGTTTATTTATGCATTTTCAGCCTTCTTAGAAAGGGTAGATTATTTATTCAAATTGTGGTAATTGTGAAGGAAATCTTTGCTAGTGGGTTTTTGACCCTTGAATGGCAAACAACTCTGAATTATCTTTGTATTTTTCCTTTTTCTTCCATGTGGAAAGTGGCACATTGTTTAAAAGGCAAACTATGCCATTTGCCAACTCATTTTGGAATGTTCAATGAGATAGAGTCCCACTATTTAACCTAAAGGACGCGCTGCAGGCAGAAGCTTTGGGGCTTTCTCCAGTGTTGTGAGGTAGACATGAAATGCTTCTGTCCTTGTTTGGAGATTTCTTCTGAAACTTGGGAGTTTGTCTATTTGTTTTCTTTCTTCCAGAGGACTCTGTAAAAGTATAATTTTGACTCTTTCCACTAAAATTTGTAAATGAAATTAGATTTTGAAATTCTGAGTCTTGTCAGTTATTTCTGCAGAGTGTGTCAATTGATCCAAACCATTATTGTCTTTGCAGAGCCTCAGCTTAAGGGTATAGTTACCAAACTGTACAGCCGACAAGGCTACCACTTGCAGCTGCAGGCAGATGGAACCATCGATGGTACCAAAGACGAGGACAGCACCTATAGTAAGTGACTGCTGAATAAATAGTGTCTACCAGCATGTTGTTGACTTTGTGTTCTTTTTATTTAAGTAAACAACTCTCAACGAATCCTTAAGGCAAACTATAGTCACTCCACATAATACCGTTTACATAGGCTCACCGACAGGAAGTTGAGCATGAAATATCTAAATAGTGAACTAGATCAAATGATGTTGACACCATCTGAAGAAGGATCCAAATGTCATCTCCATGGTAATCTAGAGAGATTTGTGGCCGTCCTTTGGATTTTATTACTTTTTTCCCCACAGAAAATTTACTCCCCCACACACTGATCCCAAAATAGCATGTTATCTCTACCCTTAAGAACCAGGCTCATCCTGAGAGACAGGAGTGGGTTTGTACCAGAATTCATCATGACAAGTTTTCACTCCAACTCCCTTTCTACACATGCACTGATAAGTCTGAGTCTGATCAGAATGTTAATGTTAGATACGTCCACAGGTGGGTAAAAGGATTTCCATTAGTGCTTTATTTTTAACCATTGTGTAAGCAAAGTCCAAATTAGAGACTGTACTGGTACGCCTAAAAAAGAAGTAAAGAATTACACCAGTTTTCTAACTGGTTGAATAAAGGTAATTCCAAGGTATTATATAACCTTGAATTAAATATGCTTTATTTGGAATGATAAAAACATAAACTGAAATAGTGCATCCTTCCTTTCAATGATAATTGGTATTTTGTTTTTGCAGCTTACCGATTTTTGCAGACCTATTAAATGTTTCATGGGCCATAACCTTTGGTTCTCAGAATTCATTCTGTGATTTGTCCAATTTCTACTGAATTTTCCTTAGACTTTGATAATTTCCAGACATATTCCCATTGTCTACTGAGAAAACGGCCAAGAAAAATAGGTCTAACTGCTAAGGAGTACGCTACAGTCTTTATAGGCTTGTGGGGCTATAGAAAGTAAAAAGCCGTAGACGAGGGTCCCCTTGTTAAGGATGAAAGAGTTTCGTACCATTTAGGGGTGCTCCTTCGGCTGATGGTCAAGCTACGACCTCAAGAAGAAGTCATTTTTAGCTACCATTGAACAAAGGTCTTTTTGGGTCCTAGGATAAAGAATCTCCATACTGACTGGCCCTTCCCTGTTTGTAAAATGTGATTTTACTGTTGTGATATTAAAGTTTTAAGATGAATGTTAGTTGTTCTTTTATGAATCCTTTTATATTTAAATAGTTAGCCAAGTGTACTGGAATCAAATAGTAGGCATTAATACATGAAGATCAGTAATAAAACATTTTCCAAAATTATGTGTACACATTCGTGTTTAGAGAAAGAATAAAGGAATGTAAGCTGCTCTTAACTTTCCAAAGTGCCTCAGGAAATTGGGGTCTGTTGGGCAATTTTAAAAGGAAGTTCATGATTGGCAGCAGTGAGCCCCATCTAGTCAGTCTCCCCTATCCCAATCAATTTGTAATGTTTTCTCCAGGTCCAAATTACAGAAGAAACATTTTGGATCCAGTGTTCACATGTGTTTCTCTATTTTATTAACAAGCATATGCCAAACTCATCACGATCATACTGTATGTAATCATTTTAGGAGATACATCTTTCTCTCTTACATAGACACACACACACTCACATCACATCAAGGCTGTATTTCTTACTACGGATCTATAAATCATGTGGTAGGTTTTATGCTTCTATTCCTACGTATGCATACCTTCTGCCTTTGGTTGCCTTATTACTCTGATATGCATGGCATTTCTATGTACTAATGATATTTGAAGACCTTTAAAGAACATAGCAGATGAAAACAGGTAAGTCAACCAAAGGTAAGTATTACCATAAGATGATGCATACAAATGCAAAGAATCAAAAAGAAATGGCAAGTCACTGGGGCTTGATTCCAACCTCAGTACCAAGAGTGACCAGAAGCTAGGGGGCCAATTTAGCTTTCCTATTGAGGATTTCATAGGACATAAAGGAATGTACATAGGATTTCATAGGACATAAAGAAACATGAAACAGAAATGTTTAATGATTAAACTGACCCTTCACAATGGAAGTCCAGCTATCCAAATTTGCTCTCTTTTCCTTACAGTCAAGCAATTTTCCTGGCATTAATTTTTTTTATTAGTACATGTTTGTAGTACGTAATGATTACAGTTATTGTGGAGAGTTGCTACATACATGTAATACATCTTATTTTTTCTTTCTCTTTTTTTTTTTTGTTTTTTTATCCCTTACCATTCCTTTCCCTTCTGCTCTTTCCAATCAGTAGAACAAGGATACAAGTTTCTTTTTTCTGTTAATCATTTGTGTAATAGTTTCTTAATATGTATTTCTGGTGTTAGAGTTTTCTTAATTTGTATTTTTATTATGATTTTCTCATTTAACTCAATTGATCTTATATTATTTAATTCCTAGATAATGATAAAATAAATAATTTCACATTTACCCAGACAGTTTTAAAAGCATGTTTAACGTTATGCATTTTAGCCTACTTTATATAGATTATTACAATGGTAAATGTCAGTTCAATGAAATTTTCTTATGAGCAAATCAGCCATTGTAAATTACGCAGTCTCTGCCTGACTAAGAAAAGATGATAGACATTTTAAGGCTATGGTTTTATTATATTTGCCTTGGGTGCAATGAAAGTTATTTTAAAAGGATAATTTGCCCTTTCTCTTCAAATCTGCAGTAGCATTACCAGTTGTTTGTCAAGTCTTTTCTGTCTACATTGAAATATGTGTTTATTAATTACGTTGATCTTGCATTGATCTTAGCCCAGCTGATGAAGCAGCAATAGCATCAGTGATATTTTCAGCAAACATTGATTGTGAACTAGGTACATATCTCCGAGAAAACTGTCCCTTCAAGATAGAAATATTTGTTTTTACATAGACATCATGGAGAACAAGAAAAAGGAAACGTTTATTAAAAGCTTCAGTACTTTGGCTAAAATGGAAGAAGTGATTTTAGGGATTTAATGAATGTGTTTTATACGGACAAATGAAATCCACTCTTTTCTCTTCATATTGAGAGTATTTTCATCCTGACCAAAATATCTTAAGTCCATGAACAAGATTTAGATAACTCAAGGCGTGTAAGAAGATAGCGATTCTACCCAAGCTTACTTCTGTCATAGTTCCTTTGCATTTTATCTGGAAAGACTATCCCTTTAGACAGATTTGAAGCCAACCCAGTTCATGAACCATCATGAATGTCTAATGAAAAGTAGACTGGTATGACCAACTACTCTACATTTTCTATTCAGTTTTTTGCTTTGGATCGGTGTTATTGGGGGGGGTTGTTTTCATCTTTGAATCAGCCTTCATAGAAATGTATATTACATAGTGAAAAATTATTGTATTATATAGTTAATACCATTATTCAGGAATAGATAATCCTGGGTGTAGATTGCGGATGTTCTTTTCTTCCTACCATCGTCTGATACTTGACATTTAAATATTTTAATGCTCATTAAAACCCTAATCAGAGAGTGGTTGGGGAACGAGACAAAGATGAAACCAGTCGCAACCCCCAATCTGCGGTTACAGGCTACATTAAGAAAACTAAAAAGGTTCAGAATATTGTAAAATTGAGGTTCTAGAAATAATTCAGAATTTTGTTTGTTTTCCATCTTCTACTACAATGACCATAATGGGTTTCAGACATATCCTTGCACTATGATTGTCAAGAAGTATGTAGTGATACAGTGTCTCAACCAAACTAACATGGACTGTTTTGTTTGGTGATTTTAGACCTCAAAAATTTTTAATTATGGACTTTTATGTAATGGAGTTGTGAACCTATAACTTTCCCAAAAACATGTTATCATATTTTGGCTGTACAGTTTGGTATCAACTTACAAATATCCATTGAGCACCTTCTGTGAACAAGGCATCATCAACAGAAAGAAACACGACGTATACATGACATGATCAAAGACATCAGACTTCTTGCCTGTGTGCTGTGTTGTCAAATATAGCATGAGATCCAAGCTTGCAATCTGTGCAATTACAGTGCTTTCCTTTGCCTCACATAACAGAAGGGCACAGCTTTTAATACGATGAGTATTGAATGAAGTACCATGGTGGCATGTGGGAAGAACACTTGTATTTTGAACTGTACAATATGTCCTAGCTCTTCTTTGCTAACACTTTGATTTTAAGGGAAAGATACATTACAGGTTCACCAAGAAATACTTAGTTGCTCATTAATATTTTTCATCAATATTACTCTGTCTACTGCAGCACAATATGTATGGAGAGATAAGTGTCCCAGAAAAAACAAAAAACAAAAAAAACTATTCTTACCCACAAAGTGACTCCTTTACATTTTGCAGAAATAACAGACTGATCTATGGTCCTAGAAAAACTTATAAAACAAGGAAAAAATCATCAACATTGGTTGATGACTCCTGAGAGAAAGGTGCCCAGGCTATTTTCAAAAAATGTGTGTGGCAAGCACTATGATTTAAAAATGTACTGTTTTATTTTTATTCACTGTGTGGGAGGGAGGAGACAGCTGGTAGTGGGAGGGCACCCACTGGTTGTCTCCAGTGAGTGGTGTGTGGTTGTGAGCAGAGCTTGGGTGTAAGTTTCACACAGTCAGACCTTCAAATGGAGAAATGAGGCCTGATTGAAACAAGTCACTGCCCACTTGCAACCGGTTTGCAGAAAAAAATATTAAAATACACCTCTCTCATTTATTACTTTTACCCCTATAGCCCTTGCTCTTGGAGACTAAAAATTAGGAGCCCACTCAACTCTATCTTGGAAGATGTTGATCCTTTAAGAAACATTACTCTGGGAACACAGGACTATAAAATAAGAGTTTTTTGTAAGACCTGGATATATTTTTAATTTTTTTTTGTGTTGGAAATGATATAGATAAGTCAGATAAGGGTGTTAGACTATTGTCTCTGCTAAGAATCTCTCCCCTATTGATCTTAACTGTGTCTGGGAGAATTTCAGCAGCTATTTAGGGGAATAGTTCAAAACTTTAGTTTGTAGGAGATGACACTGTTTAATATACAAACCAGTTCCTGCAACTTGATCTCCCAAGAAGCATGAAGATTCCCCACCTCTGCCACTATAAAAACCATGGAATGGGAACCAAAGTCTTCCATTGTTCCTAGTACATAGTCACAGCTTTGGTAAAGTGACTGCAACCATAAATCAAGTAGAACAAGGCTTTATCTGTATGTGTCTAAATATATACCTGTTTGTTCTTACCAAGTGCATACTACTTTTGGAGAACCAGATAGTCCTGCTGAAAACATTGAAAAGCTCTGAAATTCAGAATTGTAACCTTGTTTTCATATTCTTTTAACTTTCAGCTCTGTTTAACCTCATCCCTGTGGGTCTTCGAGTGGTGGCTATTCAAGGAGTTCAAACCAAGCTGTATTTGGCAATGAACAGTGAGGGATATTTGTACACCTCGGTAAGTCTTTGTGTGCATGTTTTGACTGTTCTGGTTTTCATCTGCTATGAAAGCAAATGTGCTATAGATTTCTGTGATGAGAGGAAGATTGTTCGTGATGGAAATTATCAGTGGGAAAGACAAACTAGTTTCTTGTGAAAGCTGTATCTGTTCCCAGTTAGTCATTTGAAGCTAGCGTGTTTAGTACAAAAGTCAAACATTTGCTGAAAAGCTTCACAAACAGTGTTACTTGGGTTATTACATAGCATAAATGGTCTGTCTTGCGATCTTGCTTTACTATTACGGGAAACAGCGCCATTTTTAACTCAGACATGTATTTATCCATGTGTACTTCTCATGAAGTCAGTGAGATTTCGCTCTCAGATCAACTTCAGGACTGAAAGACCAGTGCTAGTAGTACTTCTACACTTTCATTTATCTGTTCAGTTAGCACAATTGTTGTCTGTCTTATGTACTTTAAATTTTGTTATTATTTTAGGTGTACAAATTTATGAGATACATTGTGCTATTTCAATACATATATACAATATGTACTGATTAAATTAGAGGGATTAACATTTCCCTTTGTCAGTGTTTTGTTCTTGGAGCCTTCAAGCTTCCGGCTTCTAGGTATTTATAAAATAAATACTTGACAATTTTTCTGTCAGTTGTGGTTCAACTTCTTACATACAGATTCCCGCTTGCCTTTTTCTTACAAGTTTGCAATGAAGAGAGAAAAATAAGCTTCTTTCAGGTGAATTTGTAAACAGCATAGGCTAGAATTCAGTAAGGAACGATGTGGGCCCAAAGTAAACTTTAAAAAATATGTTTGGCATTTAAATATAAGCAAATAAGATATAGTACTAGATTCAGGGCTTCATTTTTATTAAAACTACTTTTGGATTACAGGAGACCACTTAGTATAGGAATACTTACTAGTCTTTAGTATGAACTCTTGTATTTGAAGAGGATAGGAGATTTAAAATGGAGAAAATTGCTTGTCAGACTTCCTATTAGTTACACTTAAAGGAGGTTATTAGTATGTATATAAAAATCTGTGCCTCAAACTGCAAGTAAAACATTTACCTATAATCAATCTTGGCTCTCTCTTGTTCCCTGAATTTACTTCAAAGCCAGACATACAGACTGATTCTTGGTAGACATGGTAGAAACCATGTTCTTATCTCGGATTCTGGAAAACAGGATTAGAACACAGATGAGAAAAGAATAAGACCACACCAGGCCCATTCATTTGATAAACCATGTGGTCTGCTTCATGTTATGATAAAAGCTTACGATCAAAAGAGAATTACTATCATACACATCAGACCCTGGTAACTAGCAGCACTACCGTCAGGCCATTTAAATCACTGCATTGCTTAATCTATGTAGGGTTTTTTTTTTTTTTTTTTTTACTAAATGAAAGATTTGAATTTATTACAAATGTCATGCAATCTACCACTTTATTAATATAATGTTATTATTATAAATGATAAGAAAAGGGATTTGTTTTTCAGATTTGTGTATTAAGGTAACTTAATAATGATTTTAAATAATCTCACTTGGATCAACAGGACCAGATGAACAGGTAGGTTTTTAAATAAAAGAAGTGTTTTCTGAAACTGATTTGCACACATGGGAAGGAAATAGAATATAATGACCATACTCTCGAAGAAGAAATGCCAAATGACATAGGAAATAATTACTGGTAAAGCATTCAGAATTTTTCTCGGTTGCGTTTGCTATTATGGTGCTGTGATGAGAAAGGTTGATGAAAAATCTTGCAATAATACATTGTTTAAAAACTCCCATTTGGGGGGCTGGGGATTTAGCTCAGTGGTTAGAATGCCTGCCTTGCAAGGCCCTGAGTTTGATCCCCAGCACAAAAAAAAAAATCACATTTTCAGAAATAATATTTAAGTCAGAATGGGAAAATTATTTCAATAGGTAATATGTCAGATACCCCCACTCAGGAAAATTCTTGCATTCAGTGTTAAATTTAAAGAAGTGGTTTTGATTTTGAAAATTTATAGTCTACAATTCAGATCAACCATTATTTCAGAAAATTGGTGAATGTCAATGTGAATTCATTTCTAAGCAAAACTTCCCAGGGGAATCAACCTTGTAGATTGGTAGTTTCTCTTTCTATGATATACAGGCCAGTAGACAGCAAAATTTGGAACATTCTGTATGTATTTTCCATTTAAGGGAAAGGAGCCTTCTGTAAGCATTTCTTAGTAAGGAAAAGATACTATGTTTTCATTAAGGAGGAAAGATGTCTGATTGATGATCCTGACATTCAAGTAGGGGACAGTATCCAAATTCCTCCAGGGAAGAAATCTTATTGATTATGGCTTAGAGTCTCTTCACCCTGTTGATCACCATCCTTAGTGGATACCTCTTTTTATTGTCATCTTATTTAAAATGTGGTACCCAAAGTCTGTTAAGGTAGAGTTCTAGCCTAATGACTCTTAGCAGCTATGTTGCTAAAACCAAAAAGCTCAGTGGACTATCTTGTGTGTTCAACAGGAAAAGGCAAGCAAAAATCTGGATCACTCTTTCCTTGCGTAGCTACCTTTTAGTAAATATAAGACAGGACAGGGCAATGATTTAATGAGAAAGAATAAGTGAAGGAAGTAAAGGGCTACTGATGTAGGCAAGTAAAAAACTACTGTTAAGAATTTACTGCAGATAATCTTGGTGAGTCGTGATTAGTGTCTACCTTAAAGCAGTTGCAGTGAAAATGTCTGCAAATATATGGATTGCTGAGATATTTTAGGGGTAAAATTATCAGAATATGATAGCTGATTGCATTTGGAAAGAAAACAGGACCACATATATGCTTGAACATGTATGCTTGCCATTACCGCATGGATGGAAATGCAGTATCTTCAGATAGGGACTTTTTAACAGATTTGCACAACAGTGTTCAGAAAATAATCAGGGGTCATGAGGGAGAGGGACAATTTGTCCTTTGGCATTTGGGTTGATAGTAAAGCTATTAGCCGAATAGGAATAAAGGCAAAAAGGCAGTTTGGGGGCAAAAGATACGTGAGTACAGGTTGCAGTAGGTATATGAAAATATGGACTTTAAGCTTGAGAAAGGGATGTGAGCTAGAGATAATACTTGGGAGTTATCACAACTTGGGGGAGTGCTTGATGCCATGGGAATAGTTAAGAAAATATGTAGCATAAGAAGCTAAGTTATTAAATGATACTAGGGAATACTAACATTGAAGCACCCAGCAGAGGAAGAACTAGTTATGGCAGATATAATGATACTGCAAAAACGAAATGGGGAGAGAGTTTTAAGAGAAGTCAGCAATGTCACATGCTTCAGGGAAAATAAGTAAAACAAGAACTGTGAATTTGCATTATGATCGTTGGTGATCTTAATAAAAGCACTTTTAGTGGAGTAGTAGGGACAAAAGCCAGACTGTAGTGGATGGAAGAGTCAAGAAGGAAGAGAGAAAGAAGAGGCAGCAGGTATAGAATTCCTAAAGGAATGGGAGAAATATGGGACTATTTAGGGGTACACACAGGGTTAATGAGGGCTTTGAGGGTTCTTTGTTTAAAGATACGACACTTGGATATGTTTAAGTAAAAGGAAAGGAGCCCACAGAGAAGGAGTAGTGAAAAACATAAGGAATGGGATCCTTTATGGAGTAGAGCCCCAAACAAGATGAGAGGGTGATGGAATTAAGACTACAGGTGAAAGAATTAGATTCACATTAAAAAGAAGGGACACTCCTATAATAGGAGGCAAAGAGATGATAGTAGATGCCAGTGTAGCTATACTGCATCTTTGGGTGATGGACAAGGAGTTTGAAGGTTTTGGTGCTGCGTGATCTGTATTTTCCCACTGATGTACAGAGAGAGGTCATCTGTGAAAATCAGAGGCATAGGTATGCACAAGTGAAGAAGAGCGATTTTGGGAGAAGGGACAAGAAACAGTTTAATAACCACATGAAGAAACTGAAGCCATTGGCCAAATCCAGCCTACTATCTGTTTTTTATAAATAAAATTTTATTGGAACCAAAGTTACATTCATTCATTTACTTTTGGTCCATGGCTGCTTTTGTGCTACAGCAGCAAAGTTGAATAATTGTAACAGACCACAAAGCCTAAATTATTTACCAAATAACTTCGTTCTTTATCAGAAAATGTTTCCTAGCCCTTGGACTCTAGTCAGACAGTGGGTTCTCAGACTCACCTGGGAACCTGACCTGTAAAATGTCCCATCCTTTGTGCTATACACAGACCAATTACATCAGTATATTTGAGGGTGGGGTCTGTTGTCTAATGCTTCTTAGTTGGTGTTATGTGGAGCCTGTGTTGAAACTACTGATCTGTGGCTAGGAAAATTGATTACCGAATACCATTGGGAATCTCCCCCTCCACCATGAAGTCAGAAAGCATGAATTCATGTACATTTTCTTTATCCCAGAGTTCTGATGCCAATCTTTTTCTGCTCCTGCAAACAAATCGCCTTTACATTTCTGAAGGACTATTCTTGAGGCATGCTGATCCTTGGAAGAACTTTCTTATTTTTTTCTTTTTCTTTTCTCTGTCTTATTTTGCATTTTTGCTGCTATATCCCTCGATTTCTTTTGAATTCAGTTTTATATATATATATATACACACACACACACGCGCGCGCGCGCGCGCGCACGCAGACGTATACACATATACATATATATCCATTTCTACCTCCCTTGGTCCATTAAATAAACAGCACCTCCACATTGTTATTGTTTTAGAGATAGCACTTTACTTTCCATGATTAAGCTCAGAATTTTTGCGACGCACGCTCCCCTCCCCACTTTTTTTCTTGTTGCCATGGGGGACAGACTTGATGTAGGCTTAAGTGGCAGTGAGAAACCATCTGTGGCACAGAGAATCATAATTAGACCTTATTTCATAACATATTTCTTTCGACCACGATAAATCTCTTTCTGGAACTACAAGGAAATTATTATTCATTATGTAAAAAAAGCCTTTGTTCTTACTTTTGGTTTTTATTTACCAATAATAAGGAGTTCCCCATAAGCCCCTGAGAGTTCCTCAAAACTCTGTAGTATAAATATTTACTCACAGGAAGCTATTTGTAATAAAATTTTCAAAACTGCTTGAAAAAATACATTAACCATATAGAAAATCAAGAGTCTTAAATATGGAAAAATTGGACATGTCCTACTATCTATTTTAATAGAGAGATAAAAACAGATTTTGCATACAAGATAGTAAAGATGCAAAGTTAAGCCAAAAGCATTTTCTTTTGATTTGGGAAGATTGCAGAACTCATAGCAACATCTTCAATTACTAACCATTCATCAAAACTAGTTTTCTATTTCTAGAGTACACAGTTTTCCTTCAGTTGGGGTTGGGGCGGCTAACTTGTATAGACAAGTAAACATTCTGTGACAAGCAAGCCTTCTACTCATGAATTTCCAAAGCTTGTGTAAACAATTTAACCACCATGTTTTATGGTGCTGGCACTACAATAGCAAACTAGATACAAGACCAGAAAGCAGAGCTCTTTGAGAGTTAGCTCAGTGGTGTGGGAATAAGGGAGTATGTGTTACTGATCCCAGGGTTCCAGTCAGACTTGGAATCCGAACTAAGGAGATGGACATATTTGCTTTCTCTACTGGGCAATTTTTTACATACCTTAAATTTGCCAAGTTTCTTCTCTTATCACATGGAATTGGACTTATATTTCACTCCTAACATTGTGTAATACAATCTCCTTTAGAACATTCACTATCAAATAATGACAAATGAAATAATACGAGCCCCTTACTGGTTATGATACCATACTTTTTTCTTTTTTCCCAACTTAGATTTGCTTCCCTTTAAGACTAAGAATGTTCAATGATTCAATTTTTAGATTAGCTTCAAATGCCTTTGGTTTAGGATTTTATATCTTACTATTTTTCACTATCCATTACAAAATTTTAGACATTCGATAATCAGTTTGGAATCACTGTTTTAAGCAAGCTAGATATTAGAAAGTGTTTAAGGAGAAGGAAATGTCAACTGCCCCGATTTGATCATTACATACTTACCTATGTCTATCAAGTTGTTACACTGTACCCCATAAATTTCTTGCAATGAATAACAAAAAATAAAAATAAATATAAATATTAAATAGAGAACTTTCCCAAGTGACAGTGCCTCTAAACATATTCCTTGTAGACATACAGTTGATCCCTGAGATATGTATGTGTGTGTATGAATACATGCACCATATGCTTAGGGTGCTTTTGCTAGTGGGAAGGCATATGGGAGCCTGAGATATTGCAGTTCCTATAGATAATCCAATGAATAGGCATCTTGCTATTGTCATTATTCTCAAAGACACTGACATTGCGATTGTCATTCATGTGTTACCATGATTATGTCCATTCAACAACTTGGCCCCTGAGCTCATTAACCTTTTTAGGCCTAATGACATTTTTCTGTTCTACCTCATGAATCTGACAGCCATGCTTTTGGACCTCATTATACAACAACAAGCCAGTACCATTTTACATTATCCATTGCCATTTTATCCCCCCCCACTTTTTTTTTTTACACACAGCTTTATTGAGATACAGTTCATAGGCCATAAATTCATCCATTTAAGGGTATAATGCAGTAGTTTTTAGTATATTAATAGAGTTGTATCAACACTTTAATTTTAGAATGTTTTCATCACCAAAAATGATGAAATTACACCAATTTCCAGACATATCTTAACCCCTCCCCTGGTTGTAGGCAACCACCGATTCTGCTATCTCTCTTTATGGAATTACCTACTTGAGACATTCCATATAAATTGAATCATGCCACATGTGACCTTTTGTGACAACATAAACTTTTCAAGACTCTTTCACTTAGTGTACTTTCCAAGATTGATTCATGTTATAGCATGTATCAGGGCTTTATTCTTTTTTGGGGGTGAGTGCTGGGGATCGAACTCAGGGCCTTGTCTTGCAAGGTAACCACTCTACCACTAAGCTAAATCCCCAACCCTGTCTTTATTCTTTTTATATCTGAATAATATTTCATTGTATGGGTTTATCACATTTTACTCATCCATTGTCAGTTAATGATCATTTGGAATATTTTGCATAGTTAATTCCTTCTCATTGTAGATGTCTTAACTGAAATGACATTCCTTAGAAATGCTACCCCTGATTACCTTATCCAATGCTGTACATTTATTTTCTATATTCTCATTTTTCTTCTTCAAAGCCTTAGCACTACTTTAAATTGTTTACTTATTCCTCATTCTCTTCATTCTACTAAGCATGTTGGAGCACATATTCAGTTTCTTTTATTCACTCTTGCCTCCCCAGTGTCTCAGTGAGTGCATGGTATTGGTTTCTCAATAAATAATTGTTGACTGATTTGGTTGGGCCCAAAAGAGAAAGACAGGTATGATCTCAAGAGCCCAATTTTAATTCATTTGAAAAACCTTTATATTGAAATAATTTCAAACCTACAAAAAATCTGCAGGATTACTACTGGTACAAAGAACACCGTATGTCCTTTACACAGAATCATTTCACCCCATTTCCTTATTAGTTGTTCTGTCTATCTATCTATTTATCTGTCTATCAGTCTATATAGCTTTCTGTCTATCTGAATATCTAACTATCTATCCCTGCCTTATTTTTCTGAACCATTTAAGAATATGTTCTTAAATGGCATTTTACCCCTAAATACTTCAGTGGTTTTTTTCCCTAAGACTAGATTATTCCATTATACAACCATAGTATAGTACATTTATAAACTATAAGCAATTTAATGTTAATACAATATTTTATTTAATCGGTATCCATATTCTATTTTGTAAGTTCACAGATATGTCCTTTACTGCATTTTTTTAGTATAGGATTCAGTCTAGGGCCAGATACTGCTTTAAATTGTCCCTTGAGTCTGATTCAATCTTCCACAGCTTTTCTTTGTCTTTTTCAGTATTTTTGAAGAAAAATGTCCATCCTCCCTTTTTTATAATAAACATTTCCAATTTGAGGTTTGTTTTATAATTTTTCAAAACAATTAGAAATTTATTTGTCCAAGAAAAATAAGCTGAAGACACTTATTATATACTTTTGTGAATATAAGTAAGGGCATTGCAATTTTTTTTATTAGTACCTATTTGCAGTACCGAGTTTGCATTCATCTTGGGGAGTAGGTGCATGTGCATAACACAGATCAATTCTTTTTAAATCCTCTTCCCATTCCCACCCACTTCTCCTTCCTCTGTCTCTAAATTCCCTTTCTTCACTTTTATTCTTAGGGTTATTATTATTTTAGTTCATGTTTATGACATATAATGTTACGATTCATTGTGGGTATTTGGTACCTGTACATGACACATCTTATCTCTTTTTACTACCCCTTCCCTTGCCCCCTTCCTTTGTCTTTGATGTCCTGGATCTCTTGCCATTTTTTTTTCCTTTCCATTTTTAAAAAAGCATTCTCCCTGTTTCCTTCTCTCCATCCTTTATTTTGCTCTTTATTTGTACTTTGCTTTACTCTGGTGGTACATACTATAAGATATTTAAGCTTGTGTGTCTGATTTATTTCACTCAGCATTATATTTTTCAGGTGCATCTATTTTCCTACAAAAGTCTTGAATTTATCCTTCTTTACAGCTGAGTAGTATTCTATTACATATAAATACCACATGTTCTTTATCTGTTTGTCTGTTGATGGGCATATAGACTGCTTGCAGGATTTAACTATTATGAGTTGTGCTGCTACAAACATTGGCGTGTGTGTTTTGCTATAATGTGAGGTCTTTAGCTCTTTGGCGACAGTACCTAGAAGGGGAATAGCTATGATTGGATTGAGGTTAAGTATTTCTAACCAGAATACTGCATACGTGATGCCGTCACCTTTTTGGGGTATCACGTCTAGAGGCATAAATAACCATCTTCTCACCAGTGATGTTAATTTAGATGATCTACTCAAGGTGTTGCTGATTTTCTACTGTACAGCTGTTGGTTTGGGAGTTTGTTATTTAGCTAGTAAACAATCCATGGGGGAGATACTTTGAGACCATGCAAGTATCTTGCTCCTAATAGTCCATTATTTAACATTGTGTTTTTAGTAATCGCTAGCCTCTTTAGAAAAATAATGTAATTTGACAATAAATTAAGAAGTAACCAGTGCTTCCCATATTTACCCCCTAAGCTAACTGATAGGTAAATTGAAGTAGAAAAATATCAACACTTTTTCTCCCAAAGTCAACAATAGTTTTAAAGATTAGGATACAGCAGGAAAGGATTTTATGGTTTCAGTATTCTTCTCACTGAGCTTAAATATGATTATTTTATGGAAGGATTCCTTGTTTATGTTATCCACTTGTATTAATGTCAGCTCTGACAAAGGCTTTAATTTCACATTCTGGATGGGAGTTGGGTCACATTCGGGTGCATGAGATGTTTAGGACATTTACCTATCGACTCTGAACTTAACTCTTTTGCCAATTTGTTTAGTTCCTCAGTGTGACAGTATTAAGACCTACATTTTAGCGATATGATTTCACATATTGTGCCCGTATTCTAGTACACAAGAGATATTAAAATTTAGATGAGCTCATCGATCAGTTCAGAGTGATGAATGCACTCCTAGAAAACATTTGTAGCATGTAAAGTGTTCGAATTATGTCAAATCTGTATATCAGCCAAGTACATAAAACTTCTAGAGATGTTATCATAGAGGATTACAAATGTAATTAAGTGGAGAGCACTGGTTTAATCATCAGAGATCTTTAGGGAGATGAGAGTGAGTCAGTAATAAAAGGCAATAGTCTTAAAATAAACACAAAGAGTATCATATCTAATATAGAAGAAAATTGTGATTTTCAAATTAAAATACCAAACCAAAAAGAGTAGGCACAAAGACATTCTACTTCTGGCTATAATTTTTGCTCGTTTCCTCTGGTTCATTAAAAATGTTAAAATTTAATCGTTATAAAATTGGAAAAGTATTGACTATCAAAAGTTAAATTCTCAGTTTTTCTACACATATGTAAGAAGCTGTTTGGTGAAATAGTCAATGTGTATGAAATCTGACTTTTTTTTGAAGGGTACTTTTAGTTCAGACAAAAGGTTCAAAGATTGTGAGGATAATGATCACATACAATTTGGACTGATATCTCTAGAAATGGAAAAGTTAAAAAGTTAAATTATTTTGAGGGAACAAAAGCAGAGAAAACAAGTACATTTTATTTGTTCCTGAATGGCCACTCACTCAAGGAGCTAGATTGTGTTTTAAAGAGGTGTTCGGTTATTGGGTTGATACTATTGAGCTAAGAAGTCATTAAAACTATTATAGTGAATAACATGCCAAAGTAGTTATATTCATCTTAGATATGTTTCTTCGGAACACAGTGAATCAGCATAATTTTGGAGGCCAAAATACATTTCCCGAGTCTCAGATTGTGTCACATGTTTAATGTTCATTGCAGTTAACGGAAGTTTCATTAAAATGCAAAAGAAAATCTAACTTGGCATTATTTGAATATGGAATTAGATAAACCTGATTACACCTTCAAAATAAAATATCTTCTCTTTATAATTTCTGCCAGAAAAAAATAAAGCTGGTGAATTATTCAGGGTGTAGGCCTACTTTCTTAGTGTAAGAATGACTGAGGATGGGACTTTCTCAGAAATCAGACAGTAGTGGTTGTAGCTAAATAGAGTAAGCTTGGCTCTGTATTCTGCTTTTGAGGCCAAGTTAAAAAAAATAGTCTAAATTAGAGGTCATGGGTCACATATTTAACAGAGTGTCCCAAGCTTTTAACTCTGAAGCTAAATTCATATTTGTTGGAAAAGCCAGTATCTTGGAATTAAAGAGTAAAATAATTGGCAGGAACCACTAAGAGGAATTTTAGCAAGTAAAGCCAGCTGTAAGGAGTTTTCACACACACACACACACACACACACACACACACACACACACACACAAAACAAACGGAGAAACCAATCTTATATTCATCAACCAGTTGCTATGATAACGCTAGTTTATTTTGGAATTCCCAAAATAATTCTAAGTTTTAAATATATAACCTACACTGAACATTTGGAAATTGCTCTAGCAACATATTTGGTAATGCTTAATAGCTTCATGAAAAGGAGTAAGAGTTTTTAGCTTTATTTTATGTGATTATGCAATGAGTGACATATTTTGATAAAGACTTTGTTTTTAGTTCTTGTCCTTTGTTTGTGTCATTTTAATCTGTGCTGGGATAGCAAAAAGCCAGTTCACTGAGACTTTTTTTTCATGTAGCTCTTTCCACGAAACTTGTACTTTAAAATAATTTGTCTATCAAATTCTATACTCATTAAGTAGTAAGTGATTTCTTTTTTCCGTACTGTCCCCTTAGTCTTAGAACCATGTCTTGCAAAAAGTTTGTTTTTGACACATATTGAAATAATTAATAGATATAAAATATAAAGATACATCATATTATTTCTGTCATGTCTGTTGAATATTTATAATATGTTGAAGGACCCAGTTAGAACCATGTGTAGATCTGCTTAAGTGTCAACATTTCAAAATACACAAGTAAGTAAGTTCCTGAGACACAAGAGAAAAATCCAATGCTGCAGTACTGGTTTCAGTGATTACAACGCTTGAAGGGAACTGTGACTTCTGAACGGAGAAACTTTAAATGAAAACATTTCTCTGATCAATATAATAGCTGTAACCAAGGTTAATAACTGGCAAGACCCTGACTAATACATTGAATGTTTTGTCCAGAATGAATATGCGAATAGATGACACTGTCCCTGCAAAATTCTGATTAAGTTATTCATCAGATACTCTGATGCTAACTACTTTTGACAACCCTGGAAGTAGAACTGCAAGGAAAAGCTCAATTAATTTGTTGGATGATTTTTCATATAACCAGCCCCACTAATACATAACAGTTCCTTCCAAAAGGGCGTCAGATATGTATAGGAATTCTGGCACAGCATATAATGGTAGTGAAAATTAGGGAAGATTTTCATTTTTACTCAGGAAAAAATATTTTATAAGTATTTGGAAAAGTCAAATGTATATAACAACTCCAATGTATTATGACTTAGATTGCAAAAGTGCACAGGATGGAAAATATTTAACAGAAAGATGGTATGAATTGTTCCATACCACTTTGGTAATCCACAATGAGACATCAGGCAAATGACAGCGATAGCTTTCAGAAATGAAACACGAACAGGTAAAATTCCATGGTGTATAGTAAATACTATTAAACAAAAGCCTGCCTGTAACAAATCCATTGTTATACCCTGGTCACAAAATCAGCAAGGCTACAACAAAAGTCTCTTGTGGAGTACTTATGTTGGTTCAATTAAAGAATTCTTTGAAATACTGCATAAAGTATTCCATGGTTCTTACCCTTGTTATAATAATGAATCACTGTAATTGAAGTGTTAGTGAAAAAGCCTTTTTGCCCGTGATTTTTCTGGGGAACCAGGAACTGAACGCTTCTATATTATATCATAACCTTTGAAGCAGAGATTTCCTGAAAACTCCCTTCATTCCCTCAGTCTCTGAAAACCCAATCCCACATTGAAACTCGGAGAGAATCTGAAGTATGAAATGCTCCAGAACTTTCTTAGCTAATCAATTAGCAGATACCTGTTGAATCTCCACAAGGTACTAGGTACCTCGAGCAGTGATCACAGTGATTCTAACTGACAATGTTCAGAGTTGCATATATAGATTTGCACTAAATTCAAAGTCATAATTATTATTTGTTAATCGTTGATTTACTACAGGAAGATGGGGATGAACTATTTCATTCCCGAATTATGCAGCCTGGCAATGCTATTTTTAGCCCAGCACTCACTGTAAGAAATTCTATATGGGGAAACAATTCAAATGCCCTTGGGGCTGGGGGTGAGTAAGGGTGCATCATCATGGAAATTTACCAGTTCTACTACATAACACATACTGGTTGCTTGGCATCACACTGTTCAGAAGATCACATTGAGACACTGTCTATATATCACGAGGACGTAAAATTTCATATGATGTAAACATGGTCTTCGGTTATATCAAGAAATGATGTTAAAGTGCTTTAAAATTTTTATAAATGTAGGACTCAAAAAGTTACCTCCCATTTGCACAGCATGAGTGTATTATAGTGGATTCAACCCACCAAAGCTTTCGGATGGATCAGAGTCCACCTCACATGTTTGGATGATGACCTAGAGATATCTCTCTTCATTTTTCTGTGATTTCATGCTGCAGTAGTAGGTATAGGAAAGAGAAATAATGCTTCACCTATAGACAAAGATACAACTTCTTGGAACTATAATATGCACGATACATTAGTACCTTGTATCTTGAATAATAAAAACTTTCTTTTTTATCCAGAAGGGAGTAATCGTTTTCTACTACTGACTTTCATAAGTGATGAGGAAATGGAGCAATTTTGACTTAAATATTTTCCCTTGCTCCAAGATCCCTGTTACTCTTTGGTTAACACTAGAGGCAGTGAGTGGACACAAACCATATTTTGTAAAGCTGTTTATCATATTGATATTTCTCATTTGCTTACCAACATGGAAAGCCACCTGGCCAATTTGTGTTTCTTTGTGCTCCTGTATTTCAAAGTAGGATCATTTGCTCAAGCAAAAATGTTCTATTTCCAATAGGGCTATCAGTAAATCAAAGCATGTATATGTCACAAGGGTATTCGAATCTATCGGTTTTTAAATTTCACATAAGAAAACAGATTCAGCAAACATTTTAACTGCTAGTGTCTCTGGTCTGGTCCAGGCAAGAAACTTTGTTTAAATCAATATTAACCTTGTAAATAGGGGTCAACAGAAGTGTTTGGGTAGTTTTACAAAGCATTTTCCTTCACTGAGGATGTTGGCCTGATTTCTGTCCACATAGAGCAGCATTTTATTTGTCATGGTTTGGATCTGTCTTCTCTTCTCCAGCACCCTTTTTATTGCAAGTATGCCATCTCTTTATGTTTTTGAGGTGGGGCTTTTTCCCCTCTGCATAACTCATCCTTTTATTGGCCACTGCTCCCAATCGCAGCTGTCTTAACTTTCTGAAGCCTTGGTGAGATTGGTTGAGTTTTAACATCAGGAGAGGTGTTGTGTTATTTTTTGTTTTGGTTTTGATAGCTGATATCCGTAACACATGCTAGTCATGCCCGTCTATTGGTGTGAACCACTCGTGGTCCTTACTGTCACAGAGGCAAGGCCTCTGCCTGTTGGAGCTTGCACCTGGCTGTGGATCCAGAAAAATGTTTGTTTTGCAACAACCTTCCTGGATAGTAGTGGTTTTTCTAATTGTATAAAATCAGTGTACATATAAAATGCTAGCAAACAGATGAAGAATAAGAGTTATGAGACGAGAGTTAAAGACATCATGTTGCAGTGATATATGCATACCCATGTTTATAGCAGCACAACTCATAACAGCTAGATCTTGGAAGCAGCCTGTATGTCCACTGGCAGATGAATGGACAAAGAAAATGTGGTATGTATACACAATGGAATACTACTCTGCCATAAAGAAGGATAAACTTGAGTCATTTGTAGGAAAATGGATGCACCTTGAGACCATAGCATTAAATGAAGTAAATCAGACACACAAGCTTAAATAGCACATGGTTTATTTTATATGAGAAGGCCAAAATATAAATAAGGAACAAAATAAAAGATAGATAATAGGATAAAGGGAAATATATCTTCTACAGAAGGGAAGGGGACTAAGATGGGGGAAGTGGGAGGGAGGCAAGGGGAAGAGGATGAGAAAAAGGATTAAGATGTGTTACACACTTGTACCAACTCCCCATGAGGAATGGAATCATCATGTTCTGCAAACATGCACTAATAAAAATAAAAATTAAAAAAAAATTAGAAGAATTCCAAATGTGTTTGAAACAATTCTGGATTTCATTTGTTTCAGACCCAGTTAACTTTTCTTTGCAGTAATTCAGACACTTTAGCCTTGGTGGTTTCAGGCAGCCAAAGCGAAAATGAAATGCAGCTTTTTCCACAAGGGTTTTGGTACTCTCTGAAATTCTGACTACATTTAAGTGTGAGCTCCAATCTCAGGGTTCCACAGTTTAGCAGCTTTAGGTCCAAATTCCCTATAATTCCTGTCTCCACCTTCCAGGAGAGATAATGCTGTACAATGGAGGAAGTTCAATGAGTCAGTAGAGGAGATTTTCAATATGCTAATTGTTACTTTTCCCCATTTTTGATACTATTCGTTTAAATAAGTGTGCAAATAGATTTAAATGTAAAGATCAAATTTTCCCATTTAGCATTTTCTATCAGCATGTTTGGTGGAATTTTTCATGTACAATAGTCTTTTTATGTGATGAGTTTTCCATTTGGGAGAGGAAGCACTTGCCAT
Source organism: Hystrix cristata (assembly GCA_004026905.1). Lineage (NCBI taxonomy): Eukaryota > Metazoa > Chordata > Mammalia > Rodentia > Hystricidae > Hystrix > Hystrix cristata. The sequence continues at coordinate 85,001 of PVJO010000055.1, read as the reverse complement.
TTTTGTTCTGAGTTACTGTAAACTTCCTTAGTTTAAAAATTAGAAACATAATGACATTTAATTATTGCTATGGTAAGTTACTGTACTGGAATGCTGACATAATAGCATACTGAGAGAAGTTGGACAGTTACTTGGTTTATATTTTTACTTTGCTTTAACTAACCATGTTGATTGAGGGTTTTTTATTATTACCTGAACTATTACTATGCAGCATTGAATAGTGACTAAACCAGCATTTGAAAAGCATCACATATGCACATTCTAGCCTTTTTCTAAGTATAACTCATTCTCAAGTAAAAGTGTCATTTGCACAATTTGAGTCATTCTTTAATATGTGTTTTACTTAGCTGACATATAGATCTTATCAAATCCAAAATTCAGTAACTAGTGCTCGCTTTGGCGGCACTTACATGAAATTCAGTAACCAAAAAATTCTACAGGAATATCAATGTCACTTGTATAGAAGTAAATGTACTATATATTAAGGTTTCTTTTTATGAAATGTGTCAAAATAATATGAGATGTTAACCCCCGATTTATTGAATAAATAACATCTGGTAGTTAAATCTGTTTTTTATATGTCTCAGCACTCCTCAGCCTGATGGATTTCAAACTTCATGGGGTATTTTCAAGTCAAGTCTCACTGTGAAAAAAGCCTGGAAAGTATTACGAGCAAGTTGCTCATTTCTGGCACATTAGTTAATTACTTCACAAATTTGTTCATCATGTTCCCATTTCACTTTTATAAGCACAATAACACTTTCTTTTACTCTTACCAACATTTAGTTTCTTAATGAATCAATGACTATTGAATAGGTTATACATTAGCACATAGGTTTAACCAACTAAGTGTCTGCACTGCATTCTCGAACATTTTGGGGAACATTTGGGAAAAACTGAAGCCAAGTAGTTTTCATTTTTCTATAAATAATATTTTTTCTTATAAATTAAGAATAACCAGTGTTCATAAAAGTGGTATGACTTTTAAAAACAATAATATTTTTCATGGAGAGTTGATCTAAGTACCGACATAGTAGACAGTTTTTCTTTTGATGAGATTTTACTGAACCTTCATTTACTATTATTTCGGTCACCCGACCTATTACCATCTCATCATAAAGAGTGTCACAGTCATCATAACATAATGAACTACTGTATTTGAATTGTAGCTTTGTACTTTGAATTGTATTGCAATTTCATGTACATTACATGTACAAAACATGTACAATCATGTTTTGATTTAATTGAAAAGTCCAAATATGTTTGGATTTTTCAACAACAAATAAATTGAAAATTTATCTGTAATGGAAATTCATAATTGAAATTATATAATTGAAATTCATCATTTTGTCCATGTTTTTCATTCATGACACTTTTATTATTGTGTAGAGTCACAATGATACAGTTCTTTCATTGGAGAAGTTGTAGGTAAATTACCTTTATCTGTTATGCAGTGCTGGCCAGGAAACCATTAGGAAGCTTTCTTGGAAGATACATGCACTTTTCTTTAGTTGTTTGATGAGTCTAAATCTTGCGTAGAATTCCAGAATCACTGCTTCTGATATGATCCTGAGGCACAGTCACATGGTTTCCAAAAGTCTTTGAAAGTATTTTTTGCCTTCGTGATATTGATGATAGTCCCCAAGGCAGCTGTTTACCTTTAGTGGTCGTTCTACCTAATTCAGGAAGTGCCCCTCTAGACACTTTTATTGTACCTATTTGTGGTGGCTAAATGAGCTTCCACACAAACTCATTTGTAATTACTCTTTTTAACTGAAATTTTCTTTTATAAGAGTATCTGATAATTCATTTTCCCTTCAGGTGTGACATTCTGTATTCAAGTGGGTTAGGAGTTCTTGGTGGGCTTTTTTTTTCCTACAATTATTCTGTTCTCTCCCGAATTGCTCAAGGGCAGACTCTCTGTCTTCACATTTTTATTTAGCAAAAGTCTCTTCAGCAGAGCTTGGATTGTGTGTCTTTAAGTCCATACCCTTGTTGGACTTCATTAGTCCACTGTAAATGCAGAGATCACAGATATGTATCAGGTAGCATCAAATTATTTTCTTGTGGTGTTACAACCTTATAAAAGAAAGCAGAATCATTATAGTGTGTTACTTTGTGTTTTCAGAGTACAATATGTATAAGATTTTTGCATACCTCTTTTCTTCCCAAACATTTCTTATAGCACCTTCTTTTATATTTCCCTTTATGCCAAATGCATTACTAAATAGCTGGTAAGTATTCTGTAAATGTGCAGTCAATACATGACACAAGAAAATGTTACTATGCAAGAAGCTAAAGATTGAGAGAAAATGAGTGATTTCTTTCTTTTACATAATAAGGGATGGATGACTGGATAAGAATGACACTATTTAGTAAAGAACCATTTGGAGTCTCAAATTACGTGTTTCCATATGCCTGCATATGTGTTTGTCTTTCTCCCTTTTCCTCGTGGAGGCTATTTGTATAATAAATTTTTGTTATCATTCCAAAATAGTGTTCAATAAAATGTTTGATTCATCATGTCTTGTTTTATACGTGAGAATCACTGGTTGAACTCAGTTGCACTGGGAGTTGTAAAATGGACATACTGAGCTAGGAATCTGGAAATGGAGCTCCAGAGCCCTATTCCAATGAATTATGAACTTGAACAGCTCCCTTCCTTTGTTGAATCCTCAATTACTTCAAATATTTAGTGATGGTGTTCATTTGATTCCTGTGGCTCCCTGGATCTATTTTGTAAGTAAAAGTAGTATCTCAATTTGGAATCCATCATTAAATTTTTAATAAAATCCACAGCAACAAGCTCGAGTAAAGTATAGATCTATCGAGTTGTGAGTACTAGGTATCCAGGGAGATCGCCTTGGAAGTGGGTGGGGTAGACCTGGAGAAATAAACAGTTATTGTCTACTCTTCCTCAAAATAGTGGACATGGGTTTCTGTTGAATCTTTCCTGATTGCAATCTTTTCTTTTTCTCTGCCTTTAATGATCTAGTTTATTTATATGAACGTAACCTTAGGATTCCCCAGGGGACACAGTTGCTCTTCACCAATAAGGGATGATTGTTTGTGCATTCTAATTGCCTCCCCTTAGTGGTCCTTCTCTTTATCCCATTGGAAAATGTCATATTTCTGTGGTCTATGACTTGTGTAACAAATGAATGTGTAAATAGTGTCAAAATACAGCAATTTGCTGTATGTAAAGGGAGGCAGACAGCTTTTGGAAATGATAAAGCACATAAGTAGATTTTTTCAAAACTGAAAAATATCTCATTTGGGTTTAGAAATGTTTTATGGCATGCTTAGTTATTAAGTCATGTAATGAGGGCCTATTTGCCCAGTCTGTTTCTTCACCCCAATAATAATAGCCCAGAAAACAAATCAAATGGACTTAAAAGTGAGATCTCATTACCCAGTATCACAAGAGAAAATACATGATTTCCTTCTCTGTTAATATCTATCTGAGTTTTCTTTGTGCCAGTTTGTTTAGTTCCCCACATAGCACAGGCTTCCAAACATTTGTTATTTTCTTTTCATGCAATTTGAATTAATGTGGGTAATTGTGGTAGTTAGAGGCTTTACTCTCTCAGATGGTAATTATCCAATCTATAGTTTCATTCCAAACCCAGTAAAACGGTATTAGAACAGTTGATATTTATCAAAAAGGATGTCTGGGTATTGCTGAATATATACGGCATGTAATCATAGACAACTTAAAACAAATTTATTACCAAAGTTATCTTAATGCTGTTCTGTGGTAGGAGGTCTTATTAGCGTTACTGTAGACTGTCAGCAAGACTATGATACATTCATGCAAATATGTTTATTGTATGAATTTAAGTCATAATTGCTAAGAGTTCATATTTTGAGCAAGAAAAAATGCTTGAAAATTCTTGTTAGCAGATAAAGTATCTAAACATTAGTAATCCGAAGGGAGAGAGGAACTGCTAAAGCAGTAGGTTTCACTTAGTTTTGTTTATTTATTTCTTTATATTTAATTTTATTAGGTATCAAAAAATGTCCATGTTTGGAATTTCTAAAAATTAAACTCAAAGAGTTCTGTGTTATTCTTTCCCAAATATCTAGGAAAAGCCATTTCATAGTTTACAGAGTCCTTTCATTGATCTCTAAAGCAATGAAATGAAAAATAACTTTTAAAAGACATGGTCTTTCATAAGATTCTTATTTATGCACAAATTATTTCATTGTAGAGAAACACAGTAAGATCAGTATTCCCATGTCTCTCTCTAAAAACATATTTTAAAGATGGAGATTTGTATAACTGTGTCAGGAACTATGAAGACTTAGTCCATTTAATTTGCAGGACAATACTGAGAAATTCCATGATGTACCTTTGCACTGTTATGATCCTTTTCTTTTCCTTTCCTTTCTTTTCTTTTCTTTTCTTTTCTTTTCTTTTCTTTCTCTCTTTCTTCTCTTTTCTTTTCTTTCTCTCTTTCTTCTCTTCTCCTTTCTTTTCTTTCTTTCTTTCTTCTTCTGTTTCTTCCTTCCTTCCTTCCTTTCTTCTTCCTTCCTTCCTTCCTTCCTTCCTTTCTTCCTTTCCTTTTTTGACTTGCAGAGATAGCCCAGCTCAATGGTACAGCTTGGGGAGACACTGCAGATAGGCTGTAAACATGGTAATACATGAAATTTTTCATTTCATCATCTATTTATAGGTATGTGCAAGAAATAATTACAATGGTAGCCACAGTCTCATTTTCCTTCTATATAGGGTCACAGAAAATAGAGATAGAGGGCAACCCTCTTGAAACCCAATTACAGGCACCATAAGCACAGCCGTCCTATTGCTTGCCCATTCTGTGGCTTCAAGCAAGTTATTTAACATTTGTGAATTTCAGAATACAAAAATAAAAACGCAGTATAATCTTTTCCTGGAGTAAAATGAGATGACTTATATGAATTATCTGTCTTACGCAGATGCTCAATAAATATTTACATCCTCATCATTTGGTTGAATGAACATTCTGCATCTGTGTAACAAAAGTTTGGAAAACATTTCTTAGGGCTCATGTAATTGCAGAATCTAAAATTTAACACTAGCCTAGAAGTGGCTTAAGGAAAAGCAATGAATTTTTTTTAGACATTTTATGAAACATTTTATAAAGAAAAACATCTCTCATGGGTGCTGTGTTACCCCATTTTATTTGGTTCACTGTACTTCTTTGTTTTTTAGAGTCTGAAAGTTCTGAGTTAAATGAGTTGAGAGTAAAAGCAGACAAAATTCTACACTTATCCAAGTTCATGTTTTTTAATATCAGCACGATTATTTCAGACCCAAGACTCTCCGTGGCTCATCCGTCCAGCGTTAAGATCATATGGTGCAGTGATAAATGTGCACAAACAGGGCATTTTGAGAAGCTCACAGTTGTGGCCTCTTCTTTCTAACTTTGTATGGACCTGAGTGATGTGTGAAGGGAATTTGCCATGTTTCAGAAAGGAACAACCGGCGTATTGTAGCTACTAAAAGAAAATCTGATATGACCGAATCTAACAGCTTATTTAACCATATCAAGGAATAATTTATTAGGAAAACAATTTATTTCCTAAGATATTTCATAGTTTATTATTATTGCTGGTGTTCTCTTTTGCAGACATATTGTATCAGGACACAACCGTAACAGGCAATGTATAATACAGTGAAATATGAAAGACTGTTTGTAAAAAAATCAGCTAAAATTGAAGAATGAGCCAGTTTTAAATATTGATCATATTCCACACCATTTAAATTTCTGATTGCCTGATTTGTGGGAAAGAGGTCATAGTCTTGTGAATTCCTTATAAGAAACATACGAGTGTTTCCACCAAGATGATCTGCTTTGAGTTCAGAAAACGTAACCGTGCGCCTTGATAGCCTCCGTGTGTTATAGCTTCTGTGACTGAGAACATACCTAAGGCTTTCCTAAGTCAGTGAGACATAGTGACGAAGAAAACATGGAAAGAAATCTTTATCTGGATGTTTCATGGGTTTTCCAAATACGCTAATCTCGTCCTTTTATTTATTTTGTTGAGGTCCTGGGGATTGAACTGAAGTCTTTCTTCCTCAGCCCTTTTTTATTTATTTCAAGACAAGGTCTCGCCAAGTTGCACAGGCTGGCCTCAAGCTTGCAATCCTCCTGCCTCAGCTTTCCAAGGTGCTGGGATTAGAGGTATAAACCACTATGCCCAGCTCATCCATTTTTTAACATAACCCCCCTTGCCCCTGTAGCCCCTTAAACCCAGCCTGTACCTTAGTTCCAACTCATTCTGTTTTCTTAAGGTGCTGGGCTAACAGATCTTGTGGGCTTGGTAGGCCAGGGACTAGGTAGCTGCAGATTCACTCTGCTGTAAATATTCAAGTATGGAAGTGTGTCTTTAGCTTGTTCTTCCTTGTGTCTTTTTCTGCTGTCTCCACTCTTAGGTCACTCCCCCCAAAGATACCTCTATACTGAGCAGTTTTACTGCATACTGAAAATGCTTCTATTCACTCAAAATAATTATTTCTTTCCTGGAGCAAACTGCTTAGTTAAGAGTAATGGTGCTTTAGCAACCATCATGTATTTCCTCCATGCTAATAATTCAAGCTTAGCAGAAACTTGAATTATTTAAAACAGCAAAGACTGAGAGGGTACAACAGCAGTAACAACAAAAACCCTCTTGTAGATCGGGCTCTGGCCTCATCTCTTGGCTCCCATTCCCCAAAATATTGAAAGTGGTTATTATGACATGAGACAATCAGATGTGACTTTTATTTTTATGCCACTGTCTAATTTCTAGGGTTAATTTTATTATATTACCTTTTTGAGAGGAAAAGAAGCAAAACGATATATCCTTGAGACAGTGTCTTACCTCAGTTTTCCACTTACTGTATTTGTGTAGACGTTGATCTATTTTCTGGCAATGCCATTAATATGCATATTAGACGATAAGAATTAAATGATAAGAATTGCCTCAAAAAAGAAAGAAAAGAAATAATAAGATACAAATCACAAGAATTTTCCTTTTACAGAATTATCGGTACATTTATTACATAGTATAGAGTTAAAATATATCACATAACTATTGTGATTTCTCAAGATTTTCATAAAACATCATGAATAGTTGAAGTTCCAAAAACATTTAGATTTACTTTATCTTTTGCCTTACAGTTGAGTAAATTCTATTTCTTGGGCTAAGTGACCAGGACTTAAAAAAGAAAATCTGTTTCTAACAAACATTTCTTTTTGGAACTAGTCACAACAAAGGAGCTTTGCTTTTACATTATGTGAAGTCTAAGTCGCTTCACTGGGAAAAGGGGGCATAAGAGACAGTATCCATAAAATTCACAAGCTCATGGCAACAGAAGTTAGCAAATAGCAAATTGAAAGGAATGATCATAATAAACACTCTTTCCTTAACCACTGATTCTGCTCTATCTCTTCCACCATTATTAATTAACAGGCAACAGCCCAGCCCTAGTTTAAATCCATAGTTGTACCAACTCTGTCTGTGCTAGTGCTGCTGGAGAAAGATACAAGCACACTACCGAAGTTCATGACCTAGAGATGCCATCACTGTCACCCAGTAAGCTTTCTACTCAGATGAGTTGTTGAATTTGTTTTCTCATCTAAAATATAGAGGTAATAATAATAATAATAAACACTACTCATGGGGTTGAGACATCTAAGTGTGTTACCAGAGATGAAGAAGCTTAGAGCAGTGCCTGGCACCTAGTCAGTGCTCCTCCTCCCCCTTCCCCTCATCCTCCCTCTTCTTCTTCTTCCTCTTCTTCTTCTTCCCTTCCTCTTCTCTTTCCTCCTCCCTCTTCCTCCTCCCTCTTCCTCCTCCCTCTTCCTCCTTCTCCCTCTTCCTCCTTCTCCCTCTTTCTTCTCTCTGCTCCTCCTCTTCCACTTCTTCTTCTTTTCTTCCTCCTTTTCCTCTTCCTCCTCCTCTTCTTCCTCTTCTCTTCCTTCTTCTTCCCCTTCCTCTTCTTGTTGTCTTCATCTTCCTCCTCCTCCCTCCCCCTCTCTCCCCTCTTTCTCTTTCTCATTTTCTTCCTCCTACTCCTTTTGTCATTAATGTTATTAGTATTCCCCCAGTTGAATTACTTTTCTACCTAAGCTTGCTGACATTTTGTACTTTCTCCTGGAATCTTTAATATCTACATCCCTTATTCATGGTACAGTTTTTTAATTCACAGAGAAAACAGAAATTCAAGACAAAATTTCCTTGTATCCCCACCACCATATCTAGTCACCCACTTATATCCATGTCTCTGTACTCTGTCTTGTTTTCTATAATCCATTCTATGGATTATTGTTCTACTCATTTATAAGGTCAACCTTTATAATTTTCCACTAGTTTCAACCCTGTGTCCCTTACTCCAGTTTATCAGTCCAGAAACTTCATTCTTTCTGCTCTTTTCTTTCTCTCTTTCTCCTTCCTCCCCTCCCTGCCCCTCCTCCTGTCATCACATTTTTCTCTCCACCATGCCTTCCCCATTAACATACATTCAGATTTGTCCTATTTAAATGAGAAATAATCTCCTTTTGTTATACATCCCTTACCAGCTACTACTTCATTTATCAGTTTCCCTCTACACAGTAAAACCCCACACAGAATTACATAGTCCTTGTATTTCACTTGTCCTCTCCTATTCTTTCTTATACCTATTCCATTCAGGCTTCTACTCCCTATTATTCTATGTAATTACTCTTCTCAAAGTCGCCAATGACTTCCACATTTCCCAGCTTAGTATCTGTCCCTCAGTCCTCCTCTGACTTGACCTAACAGTGATGGTTGATGCAGTTTGCCCCTTCTTCCTCTCAAAAGCACTTTGTTCACTTGGCTCCCAGGTCACCATATTCTCTTCATGTTCCTTCTACCTCACTACAGATCATTCTAAGTGTCTTTCACTGGATCTTTCTCGTCTTCCTCGCCTTTAGCCTTTGTTAGGCACAAGGACTCAGTTCTCGTATCGGCTCTTTTCTCTTTGTACCTTTACTCTCTTGATTACCACTCTCATGGTTTCACATGTTGGTGACTCCCCAAATTTTCCAGACTAGACTTCTTTCCTAAAGTCCAGAGTTGTATTTCCAATCGCTTCCCTAGCATCTCCATTTGGAAACCTAATTCGCATCTTTCAATTAAGAAGTCCAAAATAGAAATGATCATACCCCTTCCCTAAATAGTGTATGTCCACAGCCTCCTCTCTTTCCATAAATTGTAACCTATTCTCCCAGCTGCTTAGGTCAACATCTTTGGATTTATCCTCACCTCCTCTCTTTCTCTAACATTTCACATCTAATGCATCATCAAACCTTGGCTTGCTTCTCTTTCAAAACATACACATTCCCAAGCCAAATCAGTTGTCACGCCCACTTTCACTTTCTGGGTCTACCCTCTCACAGCTGGATAATTGTCCAAGCCTCCCAACTAGTCTCCCTGCTTCCCTCCTTCTACCTCCCCACTCTATGTTCCACTTAGTTATCCTTTTCAAATGTAAGCCAGAACACAGTGTAACTCTTGTGTTCAGATTCTTCCAGGGGATTTCTCAAAAGTTCTTAGTATGAACTGTGAGGCTGCAATCTCTGTGACCCCACCTTCCTAATACTCACAAGCTCCCTGCTTGCTGCAGACTGCGCTGTACTCTCATTGGCCTTCCTCGTGTTCCTTCATCACATCACGACCAGCCCTGTGTGGGACCAGCCCTTTGTGCTAGCTGCTCCTTCTGTAGGGACTCCTCTTCCCCACTGCTCATTTCCTTACTACCTTCAGGTCTCTGTTCAGATATCACTTTATCAAAAAGGCTTCCTTCACTACTTAATTTTTTAAAAAGCACTTTGTCACTACCACTTTCCATCTCCCATTATCCATTATTTATATATCTATATATCCATAATTTATACGGCACATATAGATGAGTCAAGTCATGTTGAACACTTATTGGTTGACTAGAATGTTTATTTGTATACAACTGCTAGTGGAAAATACTAAACAAAAATTGCATCTGTTTGGAACATGTACAGACATTTTTTTCTTGACAGTATTCTGTAAATAATACAGGCTAACAATTATTTACATAGTGTTTACATTGTATTAGGTATTACAAGTAACCCAGAGATGATTTCTAATACATGTGATGGTGTACACAGGTTATATGCAAACTCTGTGTCATTTTACACAAGAGTCTTGAGCATCTGTGAAGTTTGGTATCTGAAGAGGGACAATGGTGCTGTTTATATCTGTATAGTGTAATATAAATTATTTGCAGGCAAGATTGTGGTTTTGTTTAGTTTCTGTTGAATGAATAAGTATGTATTTGCATATTATCTCCTCTACTAGATGTCGGCTCCTTGCCAACAGCATCTTTATTTTGTTCAGTGTTTTATCTCCGGTGCCTGCAACAGTGCGTGGCATACAGTGGGCGCTTAATAAAAGTGTACTGAAATAATTAATTAGTGCAGGCATTGAAACACCTTCCGAGAATAATATTTAAACTCAATGTGATAGATAAATAACCAAGTACTATGTAAGAAGAAATGTATTGATAAGGTGCCTGTGCTTTCAATATTCATAATTTCACTCTATTTGTCGATTTGAAAATGCCGATTTGTCTAAAAACAGTTAAATATGAAAATTAGAGTTTTTGGTGCTATGAATATTGCCCTATGTGAAGCAGAGACCTCATTTAGCCTATTGTATATTAAGCAACTGTAGTCTAACCATTGATTCTTTTCTCATGTGTTTAAATTTGTTGCTAGAGAACATTATGAGCATTTTAGGTATACACTGATTTCCACTAACAGTTACATAACCAACTGTACTGTTTTTTGATGCCCTTTACGCTGGTGGTGGCTATGATATGTGTGTGCGCCACAGCTAGAGAACAATGTTGAGGTTTGCTATTCAATTCACACATACACACCACGCAACCCACTTAGGACTAAAAAAGAATTGTGAAGTGGGTCATTCTTATAGAGTATGTTTAAAGAGATGTAATTGCATCTACTTCCTAGATTAATTCAAAGTCTGCTAACTCTTTTGTGTGGGTTGTGACATGACCTATTTCAATGAAATGATTTACAATCATTGACTCAATTGTTTACAGATAAATTTAAGTTATTGGAAGAGTCCAGAAAAGTTTGTTCACAAGTGCATTTTTATATGTCATTTTTATTTCATAATAAAATGAAGGGAAACTCACAATCCAGAGATTTTAGTGTCTATTACCTAGATGCATATATGTGTGCGTGTGCATGTGTGTGTGTGTGTATATATATATATATATATATGTACTTAATTGTACATTAATATTGACAGTTCTAAGCAGCAGTTCCCCCTTATCTGAGGTTTTACTTTCTATGGTTTCAAGTTTCTCTTTGTCAACTGCAGTCTTTAAAAAGTATTAAATGGAAAATGTCAGAAATAACCCAAGTTTTAAATATATTAAATACATGATTATAATGTCCTATTTTTATTATTTTTAAATCTCTTACTGTGTCTAATTTATAGATTAAAATTTATCATAGGTATGTATGTGTAGGAAAAAACATAGAGGTATCTAATAGGGTTCAGTACTACCTGAGGTTCCAGTTATCCACAGAACATTCTGGAATGTCTCCATCTGGAATATATCCATCTGGAATGTGGATATGGGAAACTACTTTATGTGCTATTCTGTAACTTGTTTTTTTTTTTAACTTGTGTGGTGTGCACATATTTCTGTGTCAACAAATGTACATTTTTATTTTTAGAAGTTGCATACTAATCTGTTATGTGTATGTACCATACTTTGATTACCAGTCCTCTGTTGATGAATTGTTTCCTGTGTTGTTATAAAACAATTCTGTGGTGAATAGCCTGTGTGCGTCATTGTAATTTGATTTGCAAGTTTTAAAGTTTTAAAAGTTTCTTTTTCAAAGTCATTATTTTGTACTCCTATATATAAAGAAATGGTTAAAAATAGTTCACCCCTATTCTGTCTTTAAATTATTCTAAATTTCAATGTAGTAAAATTGAATAAATGAGATTTTACTCTGTTCTTTCCCCAAAAGCCAGAGGATACTCAGAGGGAATGAAAGGGCTCATTAACAGATAGAGCTGTTCAAGTTAAATATCAAGTCTGTTGAACATTTTCACCTAAACATACCAATCTGATCATCTTGACATTTTTTGTTATATTTGATGCTGACAATAAAAACTTTGGAAGAAGCTACACTTTCTGCATCCTTGCATATTCAGGTCTCAAAATGAAAGAAGAGTATGACAAGTTTGCATGTAGAACTTCCCACCCACACACTTCTTTCCTTTCTGATTCTGACACTTCAGCCTTTGAAACAGTTCCCATGAGCAACACTGAGATTCAGACTATTTAGATCTAAAGGAAAAAACACAAGATCTTCTACTGCTTGCTTCTAGCACCTGGAAACCTCTTTTAAAAGAGTGCTGAAATGTAAATCATGCTGTTGTTTGTTATGCACACAGGAGAAATCCTAATGTATTTAAGGAGCAGGAAAGGGCATTTAGAGATAGTAAGGACAGGGGTGAGGGAGGGAGCCCCAATCCCCAGTATTAGGGGATTCTTATCTACTTACATGTAGATTGCATGCCATTTTCATGCAAAAGTATCACATTTTATTCTCAGCATTTAGAAGATGCCAGGCAGGATAGGAAAAGAGATTTCTTTGGTGAAAAAAGTCTAGGGTTGTCATAGGGTGAAAAGCTTATTAGTAGTTGTCTGCAATAGGTTGGATCCTTGTAATATTCCATTGTTTTGCACCATGTAGAGCCAATCCAAGCCCACAGATTTTCCTTTCCTAGTTTTCCAAAACTCACTACAATAGCTGTAAGATTTTCGCATCCTTTACCAAAGGATCAATATGAAAGGCCTCACAGGTCGACCACTCTCCCCAAAGTAGGGCTGCACTTCTCTTTGCGAGCTAAGCTCTCTGTCTTTCTGAGAATTCTATCCCTTCCCAAAGCCATGGGAACCTAAATTATTATTTTTCCTGTATCTTTACTATTTTCCAAATTGTTGGCTTTTTCCTCCTGGCATACACATCATTTTAGGACTCCACATTCTGGAAAGTCCTTCCTGAAACTCTCTTTTACACTCTGACTTTACCTGTCTCTTTTCTTTGATGCTTAGAAGCCAACTTTACCTTTGCATTCTTTGTTTTCTTTTTTTCACTTACTTCTTAATTTCTTGGTCCTCTTCATTCTATTTTGTGCTCTTATCACCATCTCTCGACGCCTCTCTCTGAGGTCACCAGTGGCCCCTTAGTAAAACCTGTTGTTCCCTTCAGTCCTTACCTTATTTCTTCTTTCTGCAGCATTGGATCATGTCAGTTACCTCCTCTTCATTAAAATCAGCTCTTCTCTTGGCTTTCGTAACACTGCTTTCTCTCTACCATTTTTCTTTTGATTTCTCCTTTTCATCTCTTCTTAAATGCTTGATTTCTTCCCTATTCCCAGTTTGCAACTTCCATGTTGTCTTTTATTCTACTTGTATTCTGTAGATTCTTAATTAAACCTTTACTTGTGGCTTCTGTTACTATCCATACACAGACAGCTTCCCTCCCAAGAGCCAGACATATAAACCCAACTGGTTACTGCACACTCACCTGTCACTAAGGGCACTTCATAGTTCAAAGTGCCAACAATGGAGCCACTGTCTCTATCTCTGCAATAGAACAGAGTAACCTTCCTGATCACCCAGTAGCAATAACCTTTTGATGTCCTGGAGTCAAGCAAGCTCCAGCATCATTAATAAATGAGACATACTGTTTGCTTGCAGTAATTAAGATGTAGGGCTCTGCCACCTTATGTGGGTTTGAAACCTAGCTCAAATGCTTGTAAGGGTTATACTTTTTGGCAAAGGAGTTACTTTTTTCTGTCTGTTTCCTCATCTATAAAATGCTGGGAATATAGTAAAACTGGTAGGGTTCTTGAGAGGATCCATGGAGGTGGTAAATGCATGGCATTTACAGTCTTAAGTGTATCAAGTTAATGTTTGATAGTATTTGCTGGTACAGTCTGTATAATGACATGTTGGCTTCAGGCAACCTATAATTCTTAGAAGACTACAGGGATCCTATCATATATTGAATTGTCATATTTGGGGGGTTTTTAAGTGGAATTTATAAGATTCATATGAAGTCCGAAAGCATAGTTACATATTCTCAAGACAAAGTGATGCACAGAGCCACAGTCTGGCCTCATCAGCCAGTGTCCATCCCTGAAGCACGACAGTTCAAAAGAAAAAGGTCACCGAGCCATCCATTTCACACATAACCTCATGGCTGAAGAGAGCCCGTTTGGAGTGGAATGCTGAACCAGCTGCTGTTGGGAGACCCTGGTCTGCACTCTATCTGTGTGCTTACTGAAGGGAGCGCAGGGCAGGGTTTCCCATACAGAGGGCACAGGCTGCCACTGCATGGCCAAGGCTGACTGAGACTCCATTTCAAACCATTCCGCATGGACTCTACACCACCAGGCCAGTGCTTCATGCAAGTTCAGCTGATAAGCTCCTAAGAAGAAACTCAACTTTGACAAATCTCTTCACTCAGTGATTAAAATGCCCTTGTAACTCTTATAGTCGTAAATAGAACAAAATTATTAGTTTCGAATTGAGTCTGTCCCTTCTCCTCCCTCCCCTCCTTCTTGCTGTTCCTCTCAGATAGAGACTCTCTCAATGCTGATTTTGTGCATGTTTATGTTTTGGGGTATTTTTATGTTTATGAACGTAACGTTATTTGTAGAAAATTTGGAAAATATAAAAGTATTCATAGAAAAGTTTCCCTAACCAAGACAATCTCTCTCTCTGCCCCATATTCCCTCTTATAGTTGTATAAATATGTATGGGTATTTGGAATCACTATACATACCATATTTAAAGGTTGCTTTCTTTTCATTATCATGAATATTACCTCATATATGAAAATATTCTTAATCATTATTTGAGTGACTGAATAGGGTTGTTTTGTGTTTATTTCATTCTGGTTTTGTGAAACAAAAATTGTTCACCTCCAGCTGTGTATAACATTCATGTCTACATAAGGCACTTGAATCATCGAAAACGTGTTAGGAGACTGAATAGTTAAAAATGATCTTTTCTTACAAGTTATGCATATTTCTGTATCCTGTTCACATATAGTAGTAGAGATTCACATAGGTCTAACACTGTATGAGATTTATATTTCCACTTTTATTTGCACCTTTGGTTCCCACAATTGCCTTATGAAATACATAGAGAAGGGATTACTGTTGTGTCCTTATGGACAAATAAACAGATGTTCAGAGATTACATGTAAGAAGAAATACTCAAATTTGAAATCAAGCCCTCTGAATCCAAAGCGGTACCTTTTCTAGTACATTTTGCTATGTTCCAGCCTCTCCACTTTATTTTACTGCTTCATTCTAATACTTCTTATTCAAATAATCTCTCATTGCACATTTTTAAAGATCATGCCTCAAGAGGCTGCAGCATTCTCATCAGTTTCTTCTTTAGTAGAAAACTGGATATGGCTAAATTCTAACAATAACACACTTTTCAGGAATGCAAATGTGCTGTGTATTGTACGTAGAAAAATATTCTGAGTTGTTAGATGCTTGTTGAGGATGTTTATGTGGTGATTTAACAACTCAGGCTTTTGTTGGAATGAAGGAAATTCACTGCTTTTGTTGAGCACTTTAAAGAGTCTAGACCAGTAACAGTGAACCTATTAGAGCTTTCAATTATATAAACAGCAGACTGTGGCACATGTGCCATAGGTTCGCCATCGTCGGTATAGACTATTGCCATTCAGTGTTTGAATGTCTCAATTTCAAATGTGGACAAGCAGGTTAAGAAATCCAGTGCACATGCCAGGATCATGGGGTGAAGATTTTTTCTTTCAAGAATTAAGTGTTATTATGTCTCAGCTAAACTGCCTTCCTCTAATGAACACTTCTGGAATACCGTACTAAAACATCATCAGCTGCAAAATAATCAACTGTATGTTATTTATGAATGGGAGTGAAATATTTTATATTATCCCTTTGCTCAGAATTAATGCTTGGGGATTAACCACAGTATGCTCAGTACTTAGGGTACATTTCCAAAGGCCCGGCCAGAAAGAGTATGTTGCAGATACACAGATTGCAAATGGTTTTGAAACCTTCCAAAATTATTTTCCCTGTGTCTGCATAAGAGGCACAGGTATCAGCTCAACCACTATCCCCTCAAACCAATCAGGAATTGTACTAATAACTGTAAGTAACCGTAATGGCTGTTCAGTGCACAGGGATGCAACTGACTTAATTACATAGTCAGATCGCGAATAACTTGAGTTCATAAGAGCCATGGCTCGAACCTAATGGCAGGTAGCTGTAGAATCACCATGATGACTGAAGGAACATTGACACAGGTTTCCAGCCTCACAGGACCAGGGATAGAGCCTGGCTTTGTTCCTTCAAATTAGTTAGGAATGAAGCAAATTTAGGCTTATTATTTAAGCCTAAAGATCTTGTCTTGGGGTGATCTCTGGAAACTCTGAGGTAGAATTTACTCTCCAGGGCTAGCAGGCTGTGAAGAGACTAAAGGAGCAAACTCTAGCAGGGCGTCAAAAACCCCTTTCCTGTAAACAGAGAGCTTGGCTGTGTTCCACTTCTGGGGAGCTCCTTGGACCCAGTGTGTCCTTGACTGTCAAGGTCATCATACCCTGAGTTTCAAAACAACATGGCAATAACAGAGTGGAGTAGTGGGGAAGAAGGTGGGAAAGAGTAAGAAGGGAATTTCTCGCTTGTACTTTTGTTTCTTTGGACTTGTCTGAGCCCAACTAGGTGGAATACACTGTACTGTCTAAATTCTTTGAGACAGACCATTGTCGCCATTGTTGGCTAGTAGTAGAGAGAGGTCCTGATCGCTCTCCCTCTCCCTCTCTCTCCCTCTCCCCCTCCTCCTCCCCTCTTGCTCGCTTCATCTCCCTTTCCCTATTTCATGGTCCTTCTGCCACTATTTCTTTTAAAAGAGGTAAAATCGTTTTTCTTGGCCCTATGTGGGAAATCCTCCTGGCATTTTCCAACTGCCAAGTGTTCTGTAACCAGCCATCTGTGGAAACATTATTTTCTTAAGTTAGTTCTTTAATTTATTTGTCCTCTCTCTCTCTCTCTCTCTCTCTCTCTCTCTCTCTCTCTGTCATCTCATTAGCATTTAAAGATTAATGGTAAGTGATCTCTCTTGTAACAACTTCATTTTTTCAGCTGAACTTTATTGTTTGCTTTTCTGAATGTTTTCTCCTAAAATCACTGAAACGATATCAATTTAACTGAAACAAAGGAATGAAGTATCTTTTGGAGACTTTATAGATACCTAATATAACACTGAAAGCCTGACTACTGATTTAGAATAACTTTGAGCTTTGTAGGGCCCCTGGCCAAAAAGAAAAATATAAGGTGGCCTTTCACCTTACTTCCTGAAGGGTTTCCAGCCAAACTTTCCTCCCAATCTGGATAGGGAGCTTCATGCCATAGCAATGTTCAGACTTCACCGCATCAATCAAACAGATTGTTCTTGTAGTGGTTACTTCCTGGGGAATTCACCAGCTGGGATATTGTACCACTGAGCCAAAATAGGCCACTGGAACAGCCATACTCTTTACTTATTCATTTATGGAGCCATTTAAGAAGACGCTCTAGCAGCAGCTGCCTGTTTGTAAGAGCAGCCTTGGGGGTGTGCTAAATGAGATCTAATTTAGCCTACTGGATGATCAGATGACAAAGAATACCAAAGAGACAGGTGAATCACAGAAGAAGATGCTGTGAAATATTCTAAAGGGCTTCCCCACTGTGACTCTGGAGTGACTAAAGTTTTAGCCAAAATAATCCTGAGTGAAGTATAGAGCAAAGAAAATGTGGACCAGATGCCTGCCCCACCCCCACACCCACCTTACCACATTTCCAAATTCTCCTCCCTTCTGAGGGAGCTCAGACAGTACACAGTCATCTTAATATTCACCTAAGTGAAATGCAGTTAGGAAAATAAGTTCCTGCTCTGAATACCCTGTTGCACAATACAGAACTTCAAGAAAGCCACATGTGAGGTAATTTGTCCTCTTGGATGACTTCTTATTTTTTTGTCTTTCTATTAGTCCAGAATCTAATCTTTGGGAGTAGAGGAGAAATTAATCTTAGCTGAGATGGAACTCCGTATAAAGCACAAGTAGTTGATAAAGTCTGGATAAGGCTTTGGGACAGACAATAAAAAAGGAAATGTGAAAGCCAAGAGCCTTCTACAGTGAAGGGACATCCCACCTTCTCTGTCATCAGCCAGCTGGTGACAGCACCCAGCAGCTATGCAGTAGGCAACACAAGCCTCCAAACCACACCCCATACCGTTTTTGGACCTGGAGAGAATGAGAACTAGCTAAAAGCTGTTCCCTCCTTCTTAAGGATTACCAGTAACATACTGTGTTTTTTAAATTGCAGAATAGATTAGAGACAATTAGCAAATGCAAAACCAAAAAAGCTCGTGCTGCTTTTAGTATTTGGGAACAACTTTTGAACAGAATCAAAACGTTCTTTTCTGAGTCAGATGTGCCCTTTTACCTGAAACACATTTTATTCCTCTGCCATAGCATATGCTTCATTCCATTTAAAAATGGAGATTTTTCTGGACATGGATTCAGTATGTATCACTGTTTGCTGCATTTAATTTCAGATGCTTTTTAGGAAGCATTATTTAGTAAGCTGATTTTCTCGTGCTGAACAATGTGTATTAAAATGATGGTTGAAGCATATTCCAAAGTCATCTTTTAACTCACACAGCAAGAATATGGAGCCATATTGACTGCCGCTGAGACAGTTTAATCATTCATTGTTAACTGGGAACATTTTCATTTTTATTGCGCTGTCATTACCTATCACTATACTCTTGCCTGAAAAGGGACTATCTTATAGGAAAAAAATAATGAAATTAAAAGAACAATGGATTTGATTTTTGTCAGTGCTCAGGAAGCAACTCATTCAATGCTAGGCCAATAGAATTCATGGAAACATTACTAGGACTATACAAATTTCAACTTTACAAATGTGGATTTTTAAAAATATTTCTCACATAGACTTGGATGAGGCTTTATGTAAATGCAAATTACCTCATTTCTTATATCAGTGCATTGTTTATCTGCTGTTTTATTCCACCTTCTCCAGAGAGAAGCAAAACTTAGTTAATATACAGATTGGAAATTTTACTGAGGCTTGGGCTTTATTGTCCTCAGAGACTAAGGTGATAAAGGTTAGAACCCACCGATTAATTTGCATTGAATTTAAAGAAATTGTCTTAGTGAGACTTTGTCATGAACATTTTCACAGCTTGATTCTGTTTCTCATTATACTCCAGTTATCAAATAAAATCAAACAAAACTATGTCTGTGGATTGAAGCATATGAAAATGACAAACTACCTGAGAAAAAGATCAAGAGATCCAGATCTTCAGCAATTTCCATACCTTTATTTCTCACCTACTATGCCAACTCCCCAAATAATGTAATGCAGGAAAATTATATTACTGTCTAAGATTACTGGTGAAAACAGAAAATATGTGAGAAATGGAGACGACCTCCAAAACGGTAGCATAATGCCTCCTGGACCTGCTGGTATGGGAAGCACTTAATAGGATGAAAAAAATAGCATCAGTAATCTCCTTGCAGTGAAATACTTCATCCGCACTGGAACTTGAAAACACCAAGATTCAGTGTCACAGTTTAGAAAATTAGATCCTTCCTTCATTTAAGGTCTCTGTGTAAACAAACAGAATCAGTTTTAGATTTATGTAAGAGGCCCAAAGAAAACCATTACCCTGTAGTCACAAACGCCAATTGTGGAGGAGCACTAGGGATCTCCGAGAATGACATTTGAGGGTTACACTGTTCCTAATCAAGTCTTCCAAGTTCTTATTTTATTTAGTGTGCAACAAAAGAAGGCGGGTTCAGTAAGAGAGCTGTGATAGGGATTGGGGGAAGGAAGGAAAATAACGTTGGCACATCTAGGCAAGGAACCAATGTAATTTGGGTCACTCGTTACCCGTTAACTAGTCCAAAGTACTCTAATATATTCAATACTGTATAGTGATAGATTTTTGGGATGACAATCCAGTGTATAGTATGCAAAAGAACAGACCTCCAATGTATTTCTGTTGGAGCCTTGCATCATGTAAGATGATATTTGGGGCAGGCATGATTTTTCCTGCTTATATTCTTCTAAGGTGAATACTAAAGTAAGTGTTTTTTCCTTGCGTAATTCCCTAAACACGATATATTTCAAATCACTTGATTCTAAAGATGAAGTATAACTTACATAGGTAAAGCAACAGTCAAGTGAATTGTCTACCATAGAGTGCTTCTACAAAGGATACTCCAAATCATTGGCTGGATTTGCTAGAATACTGTATATGTAAATTATATTTTGAAAGTAGACAAGTGGGTTAAAAAACACTGTGAGACCACTGTCACGTGTATGCAGCCCACAGGGTTATCAGGGAAGGCTGTAGTATTTCACTTCTAAAGGAATGAGTTCCTTTTATGAATTAGGGTGGAAATCCAGTTAAATTTCATCTCTTCTGACCAGCACTGGGTTACTAAACTATGTGGTAGCTTTCTTTAGAGAGAAATGCTACAAGCACATCAAATTAGTAAAAGTACATGGCTTCTGAAAATAAGAATGATAAATTTATAATAGCCATTTTGCACTTTTTTTTTAATCTCTATGGAACATTTTAGGCTCACTACTTTTGAAGGTATTACTGTGGTGGTGAATGTCTGCCATTCCTTTTTCTAAGCCATTACTCATATCCTTCATATAACAGAAGGATTAGCAAGATAAGAAGACCAGCTTTCATGATTATATAAGTTTGATAGAAAGAGCAAGCCAGTATTTCCCCCATCAGCTTGAGTTAAGATCCTGTATTTTGACATATCAGTGAGGTGTGATGTGGGGGACTTCTTTCAACTTTAGATATTTGTCAGAATATACAGCAGATGAGGATTTACTCACACTTTAAAAAATAACTTCTTCATAGAATAGTTTTTAGAAATAAACCGTGATTACACAGCCTTGGAGTAATAATATTCATCACCCATTAACTTGTAAACTGGAGGGCTCAACGCATTCATCAGAACTTCAGCAAGGGAACCTGTTAAATTTCTGAAAGGTCCAAAGATCTCTTCCTAGAACTCTTGAATCTAAAATACTGTAAACTGTATTTGAATATAAACTACTCCAGACAATTGAATGCTCAAACATTTTTCAGACAAATTGAAAAAAGTCTTTCCTGCACTGCCATAAAGAATGGTTATTCTTCCATATTCAAAAATTGAACTCAAATTTGTCTTACTTGTGATTTCTGAATTATCTACCTAGCCTAAATAAATCATAAAGTTTAATTCAAAAAGTATAATTAGTATAATTGGATTAGCTAGTTGCTTTTCATTTAAGTATCCATACAAAAGGAAATTAGGTTTTAAGAATTAGTTCGTCGTATGTGCTATGTAACCTAGCTGATAGCTGTTGGAGTGAAGGCAATTTCTGTTAGTAATTGCTGGTTGAACTTGCTTACACTTTTCTTTAAGGAAACTTGGTCTGCTTTGAGAGGCTTACATTTTTTACCCATTCAGAAGATCACTTAAGAAAATTACTTGAGTGCAGAAAATGTATTTTCCCTTCTGTCTTACAAATAACATCCCTCCCTCCTGAACAAAACATTGTAGTCCTGGTGAAATCTAAATGCTCAAGCTCATTAGTTGGTTTTGTTTCAGAAAGGCCCTACAGTTACAAATGGGAGCTTATTTCACAGTCTCCGACTTTCATCACCAATCATCAGGAAAAGAAAATAACCAATTAGGCATAATGAATATTTGTACTATCAGCTTGTCATTTCAAAAATCAGAGGCAAATCCATAAGGTAAAATCTTCATTAGAATTCTGTTATCCTATATGGTAATTGAGGAAGAAACAGAATCATCAAAGACCTACAATAATATTTCAGGTTATGATTTGTAGCACCAGTAGAGTAATCATGTTAGGGGCTTGTTTATTTGTTTTGTTTTAACAGCCAGAAAAATGCCGGGAAATAAACTGAATTTCTCGTGTGAGTGTCAGAGTAAGCCTCCATAAAACTCCAGTTTTCAGTGCAAGATCTGGTTTCCTTTAGCTGCAGCCCTGAAGTGGAAAATTGGGAAAGTAAAAAGTAGACAATGTAGTCCCATCATCATGTGCAATATTACTGTATGATCAGGTCAGATTTTAAAACTATTTGCCAGTAGTTTATGCATAACTATGTAGTTTGAGGAAAAAGCTAATATTACTTCTTTAGGGATAATGGCAATGCGCATCTTTAACTGCACCTGCTGGTGTGAAATCTGTGGCTACTAGAGGAGTATCTGTGTCTGTGATTCTGATAAGATCACTGAAGAACATGGGATGACTCGTTTTACTTTATGGTAGATGTAGGCACGTAGATACCTGCTCTTTAAGTTAGTGGGTTGGGTTTTTCCATTATAAATGTGACCCTAGAAGTCCAAAATTAGTAATAGTAATTCAACTAAATCTTTTCATTTGTTTCCAAGAATCTAGTACCACAGTGCCCTGCCTGTAGACAGTCAATAAATATATAACAATTAATTAGCTTTGTTTTTGATAAAATTGATTTCCTATAATTTCTGAAGAGCAAGGCTTCCTTGAAGGAGAACAATATGTAGAAGTCGTTTTACCTATAGTTGGGAATTGAGCTCAGAGTACACAGGGGGAGCTACAAAGTGCTATCATTTCTGAAATGCTCCAGTAGGGGCCATTAAATACAAGACTTCATTTCATTCAGTGCTATCTGTCCAGTTGAGAACATTAGGCCTTAGGCCTTATTAATATCTATAGCTGGAGCTTCATTTCTTTCTGTGTGTAGCATTTCTGTGATTAAGATACTTCACATTGTTCCCAAATTACAAGATACTTCACATTGTTCCCAAATTATGGTCTCCTGGGTTTCTCTGTTTTTCTGGACATTGTGCCTATTTTCCAAAGTTCAGAGGAGTCTGTCCTTCGTTTGTTTCATTCTTTAATAGTATTTATATAGAAAATTGAAAGGGAAGCTCTGCCCTGCACCTTTGTTGTTTTTGCCCATTGGCATCAAGTTAGTGACCTATAGGCATCTGCCAGATTTGCTAGTGTTAGACCCACGCACATCTGTTGACCAAGCTGTTCCAAGTCTTGCCACTCACTAGCTGTCTTAAGAACTTGAAAGTAGTGTGCTGTATTCCTAGGCAAGCTCAGTTGAACTCCTTGCTACCCAAGAGGTAGCGCTGCCGCATGGTTCCTGTTCTGTGTTGCCGTCACCTCTGAGGAGCTACTGTAGCCCAGAGAAAGCCTTCATAGGAAACTTCTCCAAACAACTGCTGTTCCCACTGCAACACCTGTGGGATTTACGTGTGGTAATTCATCCTGTTCCACACATGAATGTAAGTAAAGACCAATACATATACTGTAAGTGTTCAATAAATGGTAGCCATTTCTCTTTATCAAATAGCCTATTATTTATGGCTAAGCCTTTCTAGTGCCCTTCAGGATAAAATAGCTGTTACACTCAAGCCGAGGGTACTCTTACTAAACAGCAGCTCCTCCCATGACTAGATAGCTCTGGCTTCCACAGTGCTTGGTAAAACTCCTCACCCAGCACTCATCTTGCCAAACAGTATTTTTACATTTATCTCTTTTGCTCTTTAATGAGACTATAAATTTTGAAAGAGCAGGAAATAGCTATGACTTGTTCACTGCTGTATTCCTAGTGCTTAGCATAGTGTCTGAACTTTTCATGCATGTAGTAGGTGTTTAGAAATTGGTAAATAAATGCATGAAGTACAGTACTATCACAGGGACTGAATGACTCCTACAAAATGGAGTGGTCTCCAAAGAAGATGTACATTCCCCAGTTGTAGTCCCCCAAGCGACAAGGTTAGCATAATCCACATATATGCTATGAATACATACAAAGCATTAACATTGGTAGTTATGCTCCAAATATTAGCTTTGGTTGGATGCAACATAATAACACTTCGATTAATTATGAATCCATCGATTGCTTAATAAATAATCATACGTTCCCCGTCATTCTGCAGTATCATTACTGGTTGGTTAAATCTGCTTAGGTAGCAGCTCCAAAAGACACTTCCTCTCTCAAGTAACTGACACTCACATATATCAAACCAGGTATCCCCTCCTTAGCACATCTTAAGCCCCTCTCACGTTTTACTTTCTCCATCTGCTATTGATAATCTCATCAAATACACCTGACCTCAGCTTCTTGTTTTCCTTTAACCCCTTATTAACATTATGAATAAATGTTTCTTGATCCTTGTTTTGTATTCCTTCTACCACTTGCAAGATAACTTTCAGTATTTTATACACATCCATCCATCCAAACATCCAATGTTTATTCACTGATTTGACAGCAATCGCCCAGCTTCTACTTTGTCTGAGTCTCTTAAATGAAACAAACATTGAACAGCTGATTACAAGAGTCCTTATTCCATGTCTCCTTACTAATATCTGACCAGTCCCAAATGGAGACTATCAGGCACAGATTACTGTTGCAGAGCTCCACTGCAACAGTATTTCAAGTGGAGGCATGAACCAAACAAGAAAGCCTAGGAACTAGGATGCACTGAAGCAGGAGGTCCACTAGAATGAAACACGGTCTTTTTTTTTGGAGGCCAGAAAATTTAAGCTCTTGTAATTCATTGCCTGGCAACGGGAGAAGCAGGCTTGCTCCTCAAAAGCTGAGAAAGAGCAGAGGAGCGAAGGAGCACTTCCAGAGAAATCCCCTGGGGATTTCTTAACCAGATGTTTAGAACATAGTGTTTAAATTCTTAAAGGTGGAGGATCCTAACCTATTCCCTGAGACCAACTGGGATAGGACACGGAAATGAAAACCCAGACTTTTATCACTTTACCAAAAACAAAACAAAACAAAACAAAAACGAGCGCACAGAAATTTGGTACCTGACTCTACCGTGTTTTGAGAACCAAAGCCTAACTCACCTATCCTGGAGCAGATTTGGTGCCGCGTACAGACCCTACCTGTCAGTCCCGCTCTAGTTTATACATGGGGGTGATATGGTTCTGTTAGCAGCCATCACTCTACTGTTTTTTTAATTATTATTTTTGATTCGTATAGATTATACATATTAATGAGACTCAGCATGATCTTTCAGTATATGCACACAGCATGCACTTACCAAGTCCAGTCTCCCTTTACCATCTCCCCTTTCCTGCCTTCTAGTAAACACTAGCTCTGAAGCACTGTTGGCGGGGATATAAATTAGTACAACCATAGTGGAGGTTGAAGTATAGACAGTATGGAGGTTCCTCAAAAAAGCTAAAAACAGACCTACCATATGATCCAGCTATCCCACTCCCGGGTATATAGCCAAAGGAAATATGCCGATATTTTATTTAGGCACAAAGTAATTGTGTTTTATGAGTGCAAACATCCATTCATATTTCCATTCATTCCTGGATTTATAGACATCTGTCTTAGAAAATTCAGTTTCTTATTATGGGCCAGGCAGCCCTTTACCAACCTTAACCTATTCTGTTCTCCCAGCCACCCTATGAAGAAATGCTATTATTTCCCTCATTTTAGAGATGAGGAAACTGATGAACAGAGGGGACAATATGTGCTTAAAGTCACTCATTTAGGCAGCTCTTGATTCTAATCATTGCTGTGTCGCTTTTGACTTTCAAACCTGTTCAGCTGACTGGTATACAAACTTGCCTCAGTACAGAACATATGATGAAGAGCAAAAGTACAGTATAGTACAACAACAGTACAGTATAGTACATATGAAGAGCAAAAAAAGTATAGTACAACAGTCCGGGTAGGTAAGTGCTGTTAGCCTTTTATTTAGGACTGTAGGAAGCACATGCAGTTGCCCTTGCCCACTTTTCCAGGGTGCCATCATCAGCAAAGCGAGACAGTGGCATACCTTAAAAACCAGATTCTGTGGAAAAATAATAGCTACAGGGCTTAATTTGCTTGTTTCCTGACTCTTATTATGATGTTAAGTCCATCAGTTTATATCCAAAAGAGATTATGTTGCTGGCAATGCAGTCAGACTTCGTCACTGCATTTAGATCAGGGCCCTGGACCTCTAGAGCAGGGCCTTAGCTCCTGCTAAGCCATGTCTGGCATTTGGTTACACCCCGTTCTCTCTGAGTCCACTGATTCGCAAGGCACATTGCCCTGGAATCGTGATGTACCCACTTACCTTGAGCATTGAGTGGTACATTGTATTGACTGCTGTTGACAAAGTTGTTGTTTATTTGCGTAAAGTGTAATTCCCAATTTAAAGTACTTTTCTGGTAGTGTGGATGAAACCAACAGCCTCACAAATGTGAAGCAAGTGCTCCACCACTGAATACATCCTTAGCTCAAAACCATTCTTTTTTCATTCTCTTTCACTGTGCTTTCTTTCAAATTCTTCCCTTCTCTAAACATCGTAATTGTGGTCCTGTGGTGATTCTTCCATCCCATTGTATTCAATTAGTAAATTGTGGTATTTATTTCTTGTTTAACACATCTCTTTCTTAAAAAATAATCCTTATCTTTGTTCTGGTAAATTGAAGACAGAATGTAGTCCACAGCAAAGAAATAAGCTATGAATCCTTCTACACTATATATGTTTGGCCCAAGATACCCACATTCTCCACAGAGGACTTCAAGCCGGAGCTGTAGGAGGTTGTAAGCCCTACATGCTGAAAAACTCAACAGAGTTAAAGACTAGGTCCACGGATAACTTCCTCTTGATATTTTAATACTTTAATATATCTTAATCAAACCTTCAAATTTAGCATTTACTTTGGGTATATGTATTTCTCATATATTTTGTCCAATACAGAGAACGGATATTTCTAATGTTGAAGAGAGCTTTTCACTTCATATATTACTGAGGCAAGCCCCTGAAATTTACTAGGCATCAGGATTTTCTCCTTTC
Source organism: Hystrix cristata (assembly GCA_004026905.1). Lineage (NCBI taxonomy): Eukaryota > Metazoa > Chordata > Mammalia > Rodentia > Hystricidae > Hystrix > Hystrix cristata. The sequence goes on along the minus strand of PVJO010000055.1, from coordinate 58,005 downwards.
AATGATTAATTACTTGTTGACACACTTTTCCAAGGTATTCTCTTTAGCTATTTCCTTTCATCTTGCAGTACCTTTATTATGAATAGCCTTTCATGTTTAGCTCTAAAGAGTATCAGTAAAGGTTTGTTTTCTTTCACTGGGGAGGGATGCTGGTTTATAATTACAATAAAGTACAAAATCACAATAAAAATAAAGCCTCAATAGCTATATACCTCCATAGGAGACTAAATATTTTATGATAAATCTAATTATTTAATAATTATGGCAGTGCCCCTGATAATCTGGAGTAATTAGTCCTCTCAGTCTACCAGGCCACCAGGATTCATCTGTCCTTTCATTCAGTGAAATTTTTTGGCATGGAAACAGAGCACCAGGCACTATTCCAAGTGCTAGAATATAGACAGACATTAGACACACAGATGAATGTATAATTGGCCATGGAGCAGAAATCAGCAGAGTTCGGAGAATAGTGAGTGTGGAGAGATAAGGGTTCCCCTTTCGTATCAGATGGTCAGGGGAAGCCACTGTGAGATGGCTTTTGCTGGATGAGAGGGAAATGTTCAAGTGGATATCTGGAGGAACAATGTTCTAGGCATAGACATCAACAAGTTCAAAGGCCCTGAGATAGGAAAATGCTTTACTTGTCCAAAGGATAAGCTAAGAAGCCAGTGTGACTGATGTCGAGTGAAAAAGAGGGCAAGCGAAACATGAAAGCAGAGATGTAGCAGGGATCAGGTCACATGGGATCATATAGGCCAAGGCAAGAGCTTGGCTTTGACTCTGAGTGACATGGGAAGTTGTTGGAGGGTTGAGTACAGGAGCCACATGATCTGCCTCATATCGTAAATTGATATTTTATCACAGTTATGGCTTATCTGATTAATGCTAGACCAACTGACATAGGCAATGAGAGAATGCTCTTGAGGAATCCGCAAACCCCTGCTCTGTAGCCTCATTGCCTCTGCTTTGTTCCACAGCCACACAGTAAACCTCAGATTTGAACCAAAAATGATGGGCATTTGCTGTGTGGGTCACAATGGAGTTGGTAAGAAAGTAATTAGCTCAGGCCATCCCGTCCATACTGTAAAGAGAAATAATGAGAGCATTCATTTAGCTCAGCCATCAGCAGTGCAGCAAAAACAGCTCCCACTGAAGCGAGTCAAGAGCATCTTCATAAACCAAGGCAAGCATATTATGCCTTAAATGATGGCGCCGTGGCCTCAAGGAAGTAAAGCACCTTTCTAACTGCCTAATTTACTATGAGGCTGAGACTCAGGCATAAGGAAAATCCAACTTATCATTGCTTATTCAAAATATAGGAAGCGACTGTGGCTAAACATTGAGTCAATTTGGAATAGAGGTGAACGTTATTAAGAAAAACAAATATATAATGTACAGCCTTTCACACACCATCTCTGTGTGGCTGCCTGTCCTCCAGTGCCTGCTGTTTGCACACCCATCTCTTTGCTTTTTCCTTGGCATTGCACAAGTAGTTTGATGTTTTCACAGAGTTAAATATCCCAATTTTAATAGCTTCACAGCTGCTTAATTTGCCTATTTCTGTTTCTTCATAATTCTAGAAAATTAGCCAAGTCTCTAACAACTGAGCATAGCCTATGGAGAATTCCACAGTGCTTTAACATTTGAAATTCTGTTCGTGATTACAAGTCTTTATAGTGACCTTTATCCTGGTAACTTGGCTCTTGATCCTCCTGTTCCTTTCCCTTCCTTGTGATTTTCAGCAAATATCCAGCTTCTATAAACATTCTCTCAGTAGATCTGAATTGCAGAAGGTGTAAGTTCAGTGGCACCAAAGTGTCTGTGTTGTATGGCCTGGGAAATGCTCTTCAGATAACTAGGAAGGCATATCCTTATTCCCAAAGTGCCAAGCACCACAGTTGTGCAAATCTAGTTTAGGAAAAGCAGTGTACATGTTTAGCGCTCTGTAAATCTTTGTTGATGTAATGACCACCATATAAAATGGCATATAGAGTCAGCCAGAGATGATATTGCACATGCTGCAAAACAACAAGTGTTATATAAAGATGTTCAGAGATGTTCTCACCTTCCAGGCGAACCATGCATTGTGATTCTTTACACAAACCAGTTCCTTTCTGGGGCCAGAACCTTTACCTGATTTACATAGAAAACAGTAGAGAACAGCTGGGCTCATCTGAGACTGTTTATTTGACTTGAACCAGCACATGTGTCCTCTGTCCTTTTGTGAACAACTAGCATTTAAGAGTCAATGAGGCTGGGGATTTAGCTCAGTGATTAAGGTGCTTGTCTTGCAAGCACAAGGGCCTGAGTTCGATCCCCGGCACCATTAAAAAAAAAAAAAAAAGAGTCAATGAAAGAACAAGTCCTTGTCTCCTTTCCCCAGTTGTATGTAGGCTTCCAATCAACTAGAAAAATGAGTCTATGATGGAATGGGGGAGGGGAAATGTAGATGTTAAACCCACACAATCCTCCCCCCAGATATGAAACTTGAGCAGGAAAACGAAACGATATGCACATCTGGTATACCCTGTTTCTTTTACCATGGCCACTCCATCTTCAGCTGACTTTATTTTAGCTGGAAGGCAGCATTTAACCACTTCTGCCCAAAGCTGAGTAGGGGAGTTTAACTCTGAGGACTGTTCTTCCTTAAAAGCCATTTTTTTCCCTTCAGGGGGACAAAGCATTGCTTGCAACTCCCTGATATTGAGGGATAGAGTGGGCACCTTCATATAGCAACCCCCACATTTATTATGGCTGAGAGGTAATAAGGAGAGAAGCTCTCTGGGGAAGCTCACTTAGCAATAGGAGGTCGCATAGGATATTAGAGTAACACATACAGTGTGTGCTACAGTTAACTGTGTGCACTTGCTACTTAATACTGCATCTATGTGTTTGTTGACATTGTTTGTTGTTACATGCAAATGGCAGCATGTATTATGATCTGTAAGACTGCATAATGTTGGATAAATTTTAATTTTTATAATGAAAAAATGTATTTAAAAAAAGGAGAGAAACAATCCAACTGGTGACGTAATTCATGAACACATGATGCTGTGTACGATGATGTGGTGATAACGGTTTATCAATACACCAGTCATATACACTAAAAAGAACCATTGTATGGAATCAATGTGAGCCATAAAACTGAGTACAAATATATTGTGAACATTTAAAAATTTTGTTCCCCTGATTATCTTCAAAGTAATATACACACACACACACACACACACACACACACACACACACACACAGCATATTTGCCAGTATAGATTTTTCATCCCCAGCCATCTGGTAAAAATTAGTACGAAATAAATAATTTAGCTTCCTTCTGTTCAGATACAATTTCGTTACCCTCTTCCTTGATGCTGTGAAAAGTCTTCAGAAATAGTCAGTTCTTAAGTGCTTTTGCATTCCAGCCAAAGCTGAGCCCGGGGGTTCTGACATGCTGACGTTTCCCTCTTTTCCTCTGTGCTGCGAAGAGGTGGCTGGTTATTAGCAAGTGGCTCCCCCAAGAATTGCATGCCCGGTGGCAGCGCCTGCACAAGCACACTGTCTGCTAAATCACAGTGTGAGGAACCATGACGGGAGACCAGCTTGGCTGTTCAAGAAGTGCAAGTCATTTTTCAGGATTAAAAAGATAATAATGCAAAGCATAAGAAAGAAAGTTAGGAGCGATTAGTTATGTATTCCTTGTAACTCAGTGAATCTCTCCCTAACCACAGTGAATATCAAAACCTCTGAAGTATATTAATTGTTTTGTAGGAGATAGTTTTCCATTCATAAGAGAAAAATCTCTTTTACTGTTTAATCTTGGCCTTATTTCTCTGTTCTGGCTTGACTTGAGGAATTGTATGCCAGAGTTACAGGAGACTAGTTGCCAGATTGCAGAGGGCATTGAACACCACCAGGCCAAGGAGTTTGAATTTTCTCCTGAAGGCAGCAGGGAGCCATTAAAAGATTTGGAGCAGGAGGAATGTAAACAATAGGACTTGATTTGGATGTGCGTTTAGTATAAAAGCGCAGTGATAAGATATATTAAGGGGGTGCTACAGTTCTGTTTGCAGCACGAATATAACTGGTGGATTCATCTCTACTAGCTGTCTAGTTCAGCTTTTATAGCATGCAGATTTTCAGAACCAGCTGTAAGAGCTTGATGGTTAAAAAACAAAGTAAGAATCGATCATATGAATATAATTTTAAAGAGGAATTTTTAGTGATTACGAGCACTTGTAACACAGAAAAATAATCATTTTAAAGGGTGACTGTAGAATTATTTGTTATTTTGTTTGAGTTCTTCGAGACCACTTCTGTGCTATATAATTACCTTAAGTTGTAAGTACTCCCTGCAGAGATAATTTATACATTTTGCATTCTCATGCAAATGCCTGAACAGCCTGCACTGTTGAAAATGAAAGGTGAAAATTATTCTGAATAGTAATGATTGTACAAAGCTTATGAAGTATTAATCATTTTTATATATTCTCATAGTGCACATTATATAATTTCATTATTGTGTTTTCAACTATAGTGATGCTTAGGTAACAAATATTTGAAAATTTAAATTGCCTATTTTGATAAAGAGCCGTAATTTTATTTCAAAATGTAATGTCATCTCACATAAAATTAATAAAAATATTCATATAAAACGTGGCATTTTTTCAGGAAATACAAAGCAAATCCAATTTAATCTAGGGCAGTGGAAGCTGAGTTACAAATTCTAGCTGTATACTTGGTCTAGACAGTCCTATAAAGCATTGCGTTTGTACCATTCAAACCTCACTACGTAAGCGTAGGATAAGGTGTTAATAATAATAAACTGCACCACAGGAGATGGTAGTTTTGTCATAAATAGAAAACTGTTGTCTTGCTTACTGAAACTTAGCTTCACATCTAAGAATTCATGTCCCTTGTGAAAATGTGATTTACTTTATGATAGTAACAGACATATTTCAAAAGTGTCTTGTTTTAATTCAGTTTTTTAGAACTTCTGCGTACCAATCCTTAGTTTCTCAAGAGACCTAGATTTCCTTTTTGCCAGAGATAAATGTGCATTGCACATTGGAGTATCTTCCAGAAGTAGGGTTAGCTCTCTATCCAGTTCCTGTGTAAATTCTAACTTTACAGAAGAATATAACCTGGCTAGAGCAGCCTTTCAGCTTTTGCCCTGAGCTCGAGTTTGCTCAGGAAGCAGACCTCTTCTCCCAAAGAAGAGAGACAACTTATTTTCCCACATTTCCTGTTAAACTCGGGGGATGGGTGCGAGATTTCCCATAGTCACAGGGTTACAGGATTGAGAAGAATAAATTATCGTAATTTTTACCATCTCTATTTTTTAAATTTTATTTTAATGGTACATTTTAGATATACATAATGGTCACATTCATCATAGGGGATTTGTACCTGTACATGATATATCTTGCTGCTTCTTTTCTTCCCATTCCCCTCCCCTCCCTTCAACTCCTTTTCCCTCCTTATTTACAAAAGCTTTGTTTCCATTTTTTCCTTCTATTCTCTCTTTTTTTTTTGCTTTTGTTGTTTTTCTCTGCGTGCCATTTCTCTCTGTCTCTCTGTTTTTCTCTCTTGGTCTCCGGCATGTTCATACAGATGCACACATATAAGTCTGACTAAATTAATTTAGATTTCTCCTTATATCTGTTACCCACATCTGTACCTAAAGAGGCAATAGCCTAGTTCCAGTCAAGGTGTTCTGAAGTCATTCCTTAAAAAATTTCTAGGGTAGATGAGTGGAAAGAAAATACCCCAAATGTGCCGAAATACTGTTATGAATATTTTACAATGAAAGAATGAACTATTAATGGCATGATCTAGGAGAATGTTACATGGACAGCTTTATGTAAGCTAAATGGAAAGCTACAGCTTTGTGTTGGTGAAGAAGGAAGTGGCCAGGGGATAGGCTGGTCAGCTTGGCTTCCACTCTGTGTTAAAATTCTTCCTTCCCTCTAAATCAAGGGCCAGTTAAGGCTACTGGGTCCTCAGTGTCTTGCTTGTCTCCCAGGAACATCATAGAAATCAGATTGCCTTAGAATGAGGGCCTTTCACAGGTTAGCAGCAGGCACTTTAAAGAGACCCCAGCTCCCTCTAGAAGGAGCTTCTTTCCTGCTCTGGATTTGTTCTCCAGAGGAAAGTGTTAAGTAGCTGGATTCCAGTGTGTTTGCCTCTCTGCTTCCATTTCTTTGATGCTAAAAGAAGCTCTTTGGAGAAGAATGTTTTTTAAAAAAGATCTACCAAAATCCATTATAATCATTGCCTTTGTTATCATCATCATTGTTAAACTGTCCCTTACCTGTCATTTGAATGCCATAATTGTTCAAGCAGTTGTAGGAAACTTGAAAAGTAGACGCCGTTTAAACATAAGGTGCTATCAGATTTTTCCTTACTGTTTTTATTAGTAGCCTATATTATGAAAGTAGAACTAGTAAAACCATGGTTTAGGACAAAAGAAATGAGACAATGATGTTGTACTTTTTGTAGTCTAGTAATTAAAATCAGACATGTAAATGTCACTCGAACCATTAATACTGGATTACTTCAAAAATTCCTTTAATATCATGTGGCCTCAATGATACACATGATTGTTACTCTATTAGAATCTTAGGGTATTTTAAGATCTACATCAAAAGCGTACGCATTATCACCCTTGCAAAAGAATCACTACTGAAAGCAATTCTCACATGTCCAACTCATGTATAACATTAACCCCTCACAGAAATGGAAAGGTGTTCCTCTATTCCATTTATCTTCACTGATAGTCACTCGTTTTTATAGCAGTTTCAGGTGGAGGGATGGCACTTTTTTTTTTTTTTTTTTTGGTGCTGGGGATCGAACTCGGGGCCCTGTGCTTTCTAGGCAAGCACTCTAACCACTGAGCTAAATCCCCAGCCCTGGCACATTTTTTATATGGTGCATAAACTGAGAGTTAGGGCAAGGAAGAGATCCAACGGCCACTGAGCACTGAGACCTGTGCTCACCCCTTCCCGTTCATGCCTTCTCCGGTCCTCCCTATAAAGCACTCGGTGCTGTTTCTGAAGCAGATGCAGATCGGAGCGCACATAAATTGCCCAAAGTCAGACAGCTGGAAGGTGGCAGAGGGAGCTTTGGAATGGAGCTCTTCAGTGTTCACAGGGCGGGACACACCAGGAAGGGGGAGGGCTGAAACTACAGCACTTGTTGGAATTGTAGGCTTAGTAGGGAGTTAATATTGAGACTACTGTCTATACAGTAGCTATTATCTGGGTGAAAAGGAGGACTTGCAATTGAGTTTATAAAGAAATAACTCATCAAGGGCTTCTTTCCTGTGTTTCTCTTCACCTGTATGGTGAGGAACTTCTCTCTCAAGCCAGAGGGATTTAGATCTGTAATGAAATTGTCACAGACAGGTACTGTCAAGATTAAATCAGATTGTTATATGCGCATAGGAGGCTGCCACAGTGCCTGGTACACAGTAGGCTCTCAGTAAACAGCAGTTGAGAATGAATTCTTCCATCGAGGTCTCATGAATGAATTGACTTCCCTTCAGACTCTAGGCAAGTGACGGCTATTAACATCCTCTCATTTAGCTTCTGTCAAGGGGCAGCTGACAAGAAATGGACTGTCTTTACAGAAAGCTTCCACTGTCCTACTTCCTGTTCTCAGCAGATTGCAGATATAATGTGATCCAGTAGCCCAATAGCCCTCCATGACACTGTTCTCATCCTTGGTGTGTAGATGAGGCCTTTGCACCGTACCCTGTGGTACCAGGTTGTATGCTCTGCAGTGGAAATCATGGGTTAGTCTCTGCTCTGTAGCATTGCTTTCCTGCACGTGCATGAGAAAAGACAGACCTCATTTGATAGCCTTCGAAGAAGCAGACTCCTGGCGCACAAGCGATACTCTGTATAGAGACAGACCCTATCGACTTTAACACCACTCCTACCCAACACAAGTCAAAATTAGGATCCTCAACATTTCCTGAGGTACCAGAACATCCTACATACCCACCTTGGTATAATTTTATTTTTAATTGGTTACCTATCTTGCCAGAGCTTTTCAGTGGGTCTAGGAGGAAAGAATCTTCCTCCTTTGCCCTACAGTTGGTTGGACCTCTGGGAAAACTCTTCAGAGCCTCCTAAGCTTGGTCTCCTGCTGCCTTCAAGTACTTTAGAACTCATTCTCTTGTAGATAGATTTTCATCACACTTTGAAGCTATTACAGAGAAGAATATTGCCACAAATGAGAAAGCTTCATAGAAATAATGTTTAGTTGATGGGAACGAATTGATTCTAGTAACCAGCTAAAGGACAGGAATATTTGTTTTGAGAAATGATTTCTGATATTTGACTCACCTTTCAAAGCACATAGGTCAACCTTGCCCCATAAAAGCCAATATACAGAGTTAATACACACAATAGACAAAAAATATTCAGTAGTCAATCCCTCTTATGGAAGTATTCTTCATTTAGAAAATAAAAGTACTTTTTCTGAAGATGTCTGTTTAACAGTGTGATCCCCTATAAATATAAATTGATGTTCACACAGTCTTCCTGGAACATAATTTTTCTTTATTTAACTGACATAAAAATATTAAAATTATATATATTAGCAGAGTTCCATGTAATATTGCAACACAGTGTACACTGTAATTTCTAAATCAGGTTAAACATATCTATACCATCAAACATGATTCCTTTTTGGGAAAACATTTAAACTCTCTTCTTCTAGCTTTTTAAAATATGCAGTACATTTTTTTCATCCATAACCACCTTACTGTGCAATAGCACACCAAAATGTCTTGCTCCCATCTCACTACAACTTAGTCCCCATTGATCAACCTCTTCGCATTCTTTCCTGTCCCCTACCCTCTCCAGCATCTAGTAACCACCCCTCTACACCAAACTTGTATGAGATCACTCTTTTATATTCCACATATGAGAGAGATCATGTGATACTTGTCTTTCTGTGCCTGGTTTATTTCACTTAACATAATGGACATCTACTCTACCTATTTTGTTGCAAATGGCAGGATTTCAGTCATTTTTATGGCTGAGTAATATTTCTTTTTTTATATGTACTACAACTTTTTATCCATTCATCAGTTGGTGGAGACTTAGGTAGATTCCATTTTTTGGCCATTGTGAATGATTCTGCAGCGACCATGGTAAAGTAGATGATGTGTCTTTGACATGCTGATTTAATTTCCTTTGGGTATGTACCCCATAATGTCATTGCTGGATCATGTGACAGTTTTATTTCTAGTCTTTTGAGGAGCTTCCTTACTGTTTCTCATAGCAGCTGAAGTAACTTATACTGCCATGAACAGTATACAAGGGTTCCCTCTTCCCCAACTCTTCACCAGGACTGATTTTGTCTTTTCAGTATCAGTCTTCCCTGCAAGGTGACTTTTATTGGTAGTTTTGATTTGTGTTTTCTCGGTGATTAGTGACTTTGAGCTTTTTCTCATATACCTCTTGGCCATTTGTCTGTGTTCTTTTAAGAAATGGCTATTTCAATCTATTGCCCATTTTTTTCATCAGATTATTTGTGCCGTTCTGTTTTGTTCTGTCTTTGCTATTCTGAGTATCAATCCCTTGTTAGATGTATAGTTTCCAAAAGTATTCTCCCATTCTGTAGGTTTTCTCTTCGCTGTAATAGCTTTTTTCTTTGCTGCACTGAAGGTTTTTAGTTTGACAAAATCCCATTTGTCTATATTTGCTTTGGTTTCCTGTGCTTTTGGAGTCTTGTTCAAAAAGCCCTTGAGTATTCCTATGTGATGAAAAGTTTTCATAGTTTCAGGTCTTACATTTAAGTCTTTAATCCATTTTGAGTTGACTTTTATATGTGATGAAGAAAGGGCTAGTTTTATTCTTCTGTGTATAGATGTCCAATTTTCTGTTTTCTGAATTTTATGAAAAGGCTGTCCATTCTTCAGTGTGTGCTTATAACACCTTTGTTGAAAGTCAATTAGCTGTGGCTACATGGGTTTACTTCTAGATTTTCTACTGTGTTCCATGTGTCCATGTACCTGTTTTTATACCACTACCATGCTGTTTTGGTTACTACATCCTTGCAATATATTTTGGAGTCAGGTGGTATAATTCTTTCTGCTTTGTCCTTTTTGCTCAGGGTTGCTTTGGCTTTTCTGGGGCTTTTGTGGTTCCTTTTGGGATTTTTTTTTTCCTAGTGCTGCAAAGAATGTCATTAGTGTACTAATAGGGATTACATTGAGTCTCTCGATCATTTTGGGTCCTATGGGCATTTTAACAATATTGATTCTTCCAACCTATGAACATACATAGAATATGTTCTCATTGTATGTGTGCATCCTCTTGAATTACTTTCGGCAACTTTTTTTTTTAAATTTTTGTTGTAGATATATTTTATCTCTTTGGTTAAATTTATTCCTGGGTAGGTTTTTAGAGCTATTGGAAATGAGATTGCTTTCTTGATTCCTTTTTAGATAATTCACTGCTAATGAATAGCAGTGCTACTGGTATCAGGATGTTGTTTTTATATCCTACAACTTTGCTATAGTTTTAATCATTTTTGGTGGAATCAGTAGGGTTCTCTATGTGTAAGATTATGTCATCTACAAATGGTGAAATTTGACTTCCTCTTTGCAGTTTGGATGCCTTTTATTTCTTTCTCTTGTCTTACTGCTTTAACTAGGACTTCCAATTCTCTGTTTAACAAAAGTGGAGAAAGTATACATCTTTGTCTTGTTCCAGATGTTGGAAATCTTTCAACTTTTCAAATTCAGTATGATGTTCACTGTTGGCTTATTATATATGACCTTTATTATGTTGCATACATTCCTTCTATACCTAATTTATCCAGTGTTTTTATAATGAAGAGATTTTGAGATTTATCTAATATCTTTTCTGCTTCTATTGAGATGATCGTGTGGTTTTTGTACTTCATTCTTCTAGTGTAGTGTATCACATTTATTGATTTGCATGTGTTGAACTATCATTACATCCCTGGGATGAATTTCATTGGATCACAGAGAATGAACTTTTTAATGTAATACTGGATTCAGTTCATTAGTATTTTGTTGAAGATTTTTCGATCTACATTCAAGGATTTTGCTCTTTCTCCCCCTTCTCTGCTCTCCTCCCTCCCTCTCTCTCTTCCTTCCTTGGTTCCTTTCATTTTTGTTATAACCTTGCCTGGTTTGGATGTCAGAGTGATGCTGGCCTCATAGAATGCGTTTGGAAGAATTCCTTCCTCTTCAGTTTTTAGAATGACCTAAGGGCAACTGGTATTATTTCTTCTATTAGTGTTTGGTGGAACTTCACCGAAGCCATCTGGCCTAGGCTCTTCATTGATGGAAGACTTTCTGTTACTGCTGTTATGTATTATTGGTCTGTTCAGGTTTTCTGCTTCTTTGTGATTCAGTCTTTGTAAGGTTTGTGTGTCCAGGAATTTGTACATTTCATCTAGGTTATCAAATTTGTTGGCATATAATTATTCATAATAATCTCTAAAAATCCTTTATATTTCTGCGGCACCGATTATAGTATCTTTCCTTTCATCTCTGACTTTATTGATTTTAGCCTTCTGTCTAGCTAAAGATTTGTACATATAGTTTATCTTTTACTTCTTTATTGATTTTACAGGCTGTTTATTCCCTCTTTTATTAATTACTGCTCTGATCTTATTATTTCTTTCCTTCTGTTAATTTTGGGTTTGGTTTGTTCTTAATTCTGGAATATATTTAATGTAGAATGAAGTTTATCTCTGCCACCTGATTGGATTGCCTACATGGTCTATATTCTAGAAAGTCTGAATTAGCATAACATGGCCTTGGCCAGTCACACAGTCTTGAAAACATGTGGGCCAATCCTTATTTGTCACAAATCTCAAGTGACTTCCATTTCACCCTGTATTTGCTGACCAGGTTTGGTGAGGTTTTTGAATCATATAATTTCTATATCATGACAAAAATAATCCTTTTTAATTTCTATAAGGGATGTGTTGTTTTTGTTCAGTCTCCTTTTCTCTCGCTTATTTCAATGTTTTTTTTTTAGACAAATTGCTTTGTAAAATTTGACAGCCTGAATAATCCAATGTGTGACACTGCTTTACAGAAATATATGAAAACCTACAGCAACTCAGTGCTCTGGAGCTAAAATATCATCATAGCTGTGCCCTAATTCTATTTTCAATAGGCCACTGCTTGACAGGCTCCTTGATATTGTTATAATTTTCGTTTGGGAAGAACTAAGGACAAAAAGCAACACTGTGTTGGCATATTTTGTGGGATTGCCATAAAGTAAATTAAAATATCTCAGAAATATCTTGGAACATGAAAATGCTACCAAGAAATTTCCTTGTAACCATGTGAGGAAAAATAGCCCCATGTGCGTAGCATTCATTATAATTTGCATTTCTTTTCAAATGCTTGCTAATTACCCTGTGTTACTTTTAAGTTATTTTTTTTTACGCAGTGTTTCATAAAACCCATTTTTAAATACCCCATTTCTTTAGTACTGTGGCAACCTACTGCAGACAGAAATGAAAAATGAGAGGAGCCAAAACAGTTTTCAGGGAACCGAGCCTCGAGGAGAACACTAAACATAAAGCCTAATTCCTGTGCAGTCCTGATTTTTGGCAGAATTTATATCCTAATGTGTTAATAAAACACATTGAGGGAGACCTTTTCTTTGTAAATTGATTCCATCGTAAAAATAAATAAATAAATAAACCTTGCAAACAAAAGAGAATTTATTTGTTTCACCCTGGTGTTCTGGGCACGTATTATGAGAAGGGATCCCACATTTCATGTTTGTGGAGCTTTACAACTCCTGGAGCTCCTTTCACATGTATCATTCCCTGGGAGCCTTGTTCACAGACCAGGTAGGGTCAGCAGGAGTGGTAGACTCTTTTTTCACCATTTTACACAAATCAAGCCAATAGAATGTACTTGAAATGTTTAAATATTTTGAGACCCAGTGAACAAGAGTGTAAGCTTTGTAGCCATGTAGGGTGGTGCACAGCAGTAATCCTGCACTGTGGGATGTGGAGGCAGGAGAGCTGCAAGTTCGATCTCAGCCTGGACAACTCTTAGCAAGATTCCTTCTCAAAATAAAAATTAAAAAGGGCAGGAGATGTAGTTCAGTGCAGAGGCCCTGGGTTTGATTCCCAGTCCTGGGGGAAAAATATAAGTTTTGTGCCGATGTCTTGGTTACTAGGGAATTGTATTCCTGCTTGTAGCTTAAGCTTGTTTTTTGTTTTTTGGGTTTTTTTTGTTTGTTTGTTTGTTTTTGTGCCAGGGATCAAACTCAGGGCCTTGCATGTGCTAGGCACGCGCTCTACCACTTGAGCTAAATCTCCAACATTTTTTTTATTACTTTCTCTTTCCTTCCTTCTTTCCCTCCTTCATCTTCTTCTTCTTCCTTCCCTCCCTCATCCTTCCTCCCTCCCTCAATCCCTCTCTCCTTTGCTTCCTTTTCAGTTTTTTTTTAATTGATCTATATGCCACTTTTTTCCTTTTAGCATCTATGCTTTCTCTATTGGTAGGCAATTCCTGACCTGCCTGTCCTTTAAAACAGCCCTTTGGAAAATGTAGTGTCACATTCAACCTGTTTTGGGGTTTATAGGGAGCTTCCAAGATCTCTTCATATTGTATTTTATTTTACGTTCATTTATTTCATCAGATGTATATTGATCATATAGTGTAAGCCAGGCTTTATATTAGAAGCTGCCCTCACGTATCTCATAGTCCATTGGATATTTGAGTGAATAAACTCTACTCTCTTCATCATGAATTAATAATATTGCTTAGCTACAGTATACTGGGTGAGTATTGATCTCTTCTTCCTCAACCTCTCCCTTCCCAAGATTTGAATTCAGTAATAATGACGTTCACTCACATCAAATGTACTCTGAGAGAGAACATCAAAGCCCTGAATATAATAATTAGTCCTGGATTTTGAGATCATTCATGGAGGGGAAGCCTATCTAGAGAATATAGGTAATTACAATGTTATCCCCGTGGGTATCATTTATACTTAAAAATTCCATTTATTTATTTTTTAACAGAGTCAAAAATCTGATTTTAACCTGCGTATGATTTCCATTGGGCTGGGGAATAATTGACACAGGCACAAGTGAGACCTGCTTAAATAACCTTCTAACTTTAAATGGAGAAAATTAATTATCATCAGAACATGGCTCAGAATTAGAAGAGTGACCCTTGCCTTTGGCAGTAATTGTTAAATTAATGGGATGAACAGACCACTGAAAATGTGAATGGAAGAGAGAAAGAAAAAAAGATGGAATTGGGAGCATTGAAGGAAAAGATAGGTTAGTTGAAATGCTTTTATAGAATATGCTGAAAAGAGGAAACCATTCTTCTAGGCTTGTTATCAAAACTCTTTAAATGCTCACTGCTGTATCTATAAACTGCTTTTGTTTTCTGTGTTCTATGATGCCCGCTTTAAAAAGGTTACATGTGCATAAAACAAAATTATATTGAGAAACACGAATCTACACCAGGATTTGTGTGCTTTGCATGACATATACATACATGGAAGGCAATTTTTAAGGCTTTATTCCACAGTCCAGGGGCCCCGTGTTGCCATTTTGGGTTTGGACAAGTGCAGTAGACTGTTTTGCTCTCTCTAGATCCAAGGCAATCAGTACAGTCCACTTAAAAAATACTTCTTTTGGGAGAAATGTGTTAAAAGGAAACATGTACAGCCTACATGGTGATCCTCAAAGCTTCTCATCCTGCTGAGACAGGGACTGAAGTGAAATACTGCCACCCTAGTTGAAGATACAAGAGCAAGGCAGAAAAGGATGAAAACCCCATTATTAAGGATGATGTTTACCAAATTACTTATTTCAGTCAGGAAGGTACCTAGTCTTAGTGTGTATATTTTGTCATTAGAGATGGATTTAAGGTGCTGAGATGACATAAATGGTACAGATATATTTTAGTTCCTGAGAGACCAGGTCTGCTGCGTGAGCTGGTGCTTGCTTAATTCTCTCCAGGGAAGCCACCATCACAGCCCACGCTTCTTTTGACCTAGCTCCAGTTCCAGCAGGCCGAAGATACTACACTCTCTCCTCAATGCCCCCAGCAACCCAGGGCACTGTTGCTTCTTCTGACTGTAACACAGAAGAGCAATTTACATGAGTCTTCGGTCCTTTGTTCTTGGCAAAGGTATTTCTGGGACATCATTGGATTTTGGGATTATTTGCATGTATCCAACTTACTAGTTGTGCTAATAATGTCTTCTTCACTTGCTTCTCAAAGTCTGTATGGAGCCCTAATCTTCCCTGTGGAGATTGAGTCAACTGACTGATAATATCTGTGAGTCTAATAATTCTCTAATATGTTCCACTGATGCACTATATTGACATATTAGGGTTTCAGATACTTTCTTCTTGTCAGTAATATTGCAACATCCAAAGAACTATTTCCCCCTTAATAGTGTAAGTAAACCAGCAAAAAGGAGTGTTAGATTTTATTCTTGGATCCACATAGTCTCTAAATCTAGATTCCCCATTCCTTATGCAAAATGTGATAATTATAACTAGCTGGTATAAATTCCATAAAGTTTCAATATTTACTGGGAAGAGAGTAACCCTGAACTTTAAGGAGTGTAGAACAGCGATAATTATACACAGGAAAGATATTAGAGACCGATTAATTATTTCATAAACTAAAAGATGTTTTTCTCTGATAAAATATAGTCCTTTTAAATAACTTTTAAGAGAAATCAATGCATAAAATTTATAACATACAAAACACCTTTTGTACTGATCCCAAGTAATTTCTTAGTGACTCTGCAGGAACTATGTGGCATCTTTTTAATTTATTCACTCATTCTAGTAGCAGATATTTATTTATCTAGTACTTAGTAAATCCAGAGCTCAGTGACTGTGGCCTTCATTAAGTACCTTCTATACATCAAGACCACTATGGTACTTTCTTCCAGGGCACCAGTAGACATCTCCACATCAATCAAAGTAGGTAGTTTCTTTGATATATGACTACCTGGTCTCCCCTGAACAGGCTTTCTAAACTTGGGCCAGACCCACATTCTAATACATATATGAATGACTGCTAAGACATAGTGGCAGCTACAGCCCCTGTCCCCACTGGTGGACCTTCCTTTATTGAGGGGAGAAAATGCTCACATTTTTCCACATTTGATAAAAATCAACTCTCTTCTGCCTACTCATTCTAACACTGGATAAAATGACAATGTCATACACAGAGAACAGAACACTCCTTTAGTTGCTTCAACATTCTTTTTTTGGCCTAATTTTCTTCTCTCTGCTGAGATTTTGAGTCCAAATTTAGTGGGGATGACTAAGAATTTACCAGGATGTGACAGAGCATTCAGTTCATTGAGTCCTTCCTTGCTATTTTCCAATAGTTGTACCAATTGCCAAGTTTTCCTCCTAACGTTGTAGGTGCCATGTCATTCATAACAGATACTAAATCACCCGTACAAGATCTGTCTGTGTGATGACAGCCTTCTTCTACATACTGCTGATTTTATTCTATGGTATTAAGGAAATTCCCTGCAGACTTTTTACTGGTTGTTACTTCTGAGTTTTAGAATTTCAGATATTTAAATATGATCTCTTAAATCCAAATTCTGTCAACAACAATCAAGTGATCTAATAATCAAGTATTCCACCATGAGCCAGGCAATATGACCTTTAATTTTTGAGGGAGGAAAGAGAGATTTGGAAATAAGTAAGATGAGTTTCCATCCATCTGGAGCATTAGCAATTACATGCGTGTGTATGTATCGCAGGATCATGCTAGTGATATAGATATAATTTATGGGAGCACAGATATGTGTTCTGATTGGGAGAGATCATATATGAGTCCAGAAACAATCATATTTTACCCAGGACTGGAGAGATGAGAGAAAAACCAGTAAAATGACATCTTAAACAAAGGACATGAATGACATCTGAAAGAGCTCATGTGGTTCCTTGGTGGCAGTTGGTACTAGAATGCATGGTAGTGACTGACTAGTGGAAGATTTTAAATGCCATACCAAGTTGTTTGTTGTTTTATGTAGGCAAGGTGAAGTAATCTGAAGTTCTTGAGGAAAGGAGTATTGCCTTCGGGAAGCAAATCTGCCAGCAGAGGAGGAAAGAAAAGTGTATAGGTCGGCTTTCTCTTTGTGGAAAAAATACGTGACACTCACAATTTAAAGGGGGAGAGGTTTATTTCTGGCTCATGGTTTCAGAGGTTTCAATCCATGGTCTGCTGGCTGTAAGGCAGAAACAGCATGGAGGAGGAGCGCTGTTCTACTCTTGGCAGCCATGAAGCAGTGAACAGGGGGGAAGCCATAGAGGAAGAGACCCTGCCCCCTAACAGCCCACTCAGCTGTGAATTGGCCACTGCATTAACCCCATGACACAGTTAGTGACCTCACGATCCAGGTCCCTCTCCAGTAGTCTCAATCCAGTCAAGTTGACAATCAAGATTAACCAGCACAACCAGCAGGAGATTCTTACAGGAGACCAGCAAAGAGGGAATAAAGGCACAAACTAGTGCAGTGGTGATAAGAATGGAAGGTGAAGGTCAAGGATCATAGACTACAGAGCATGTGAATGAACGAATGAATGTAAAAATCCTCTGAAGGTGGACTGCGGTTTCTGAGTGAGGGAATGCAGGGAAGTAGAGGGTAGAGCAGGTATGGCTTTATGCCTCAGTACTACTCTTCTCTTTTATGTGTTGCAAATTCCTACATGTCTTCCAAGTCTCAGCTGAAACGACATGCTCTCTGTGAAGGCATCCCCAGGACCCCAGTCAGAATCGAGGGTGACTCCCTCTGTTCTCAAATGATACCTCTTTCGTGCCTCTCTTTCTGTGTTTATGGTATCACAGCTTGTGTCCAGGCTATCTGGGTACCTGCCTGGATGCTGCAAATTTTAGTAAGTTTTCTGAGTACACATATTATAAACCTATGAGATTTTAGCACCATCCAAGCACATAATGGACCAATAGAAAATGCGTATGAAATGACTGAATGCTGCTCTCATGCCAGACAGTAAACGCGGCATTTATTGGGAGCTGCCTCAACAAGCACTTTGATCCTACTCATCATCCTGTGGTCAGCCATACATTGTTTGTGCAGCTAAATGGTATCACCAGCTTCATTCATATGTATTGTTCACCAGATTTATTTTGAAATGCTTTCTGACACTTTATGCATGTAAAATCTACTGTATAAAGATGAACTTTTCTCCAAATGATGATTTGATTGCCAAAGAACTTCAGCAAAATTCTATGCAGTTGTCCTCATCACTAGAGGAAATGTGGAGACTCTTAGTCATATTTCTCTATAAGCATACCTTGGCTTTGCCTATGTTGAGAAATCCTACAAAGAAGAATTTTCACAGCCCATAAATAGAACTCTTTAGTTCCAACCATGTGACAGTTGCCCTAGAAGTACATTTCTTCTTGAGTATATTGAATTTGTGAGAACCCTCTGAGAATCTACAAAGTGTGTGCCTAGTCTGAAACGACCCCCAAAAAAACACCAGTCCATGTACCCTCCAGGCTGATTTAGGGGAACCAGTCAGATTACTGAGTAAAATAGAGTTGTTAGTTTCTAAGAAAAGAAGAAAGATAATGGATTTAACTTCTAGAGAAATGCTGAGCAACGTGTCCCTCTTTGCACAAGTGACTTAGAGTACTTCAGATGTTGCTGCTCAGCTAGTATGCATTGCTTAGCTAGATGTCCACTATAAAAATGAAGAAAGGGACGACCGCGGAGACACTGTTTATAAAAGCCTGGTGGTATGCAATACAGGGTTTAAAAAAAATAAGTCTAAGATGACATTATCAACAGGTATTCTTGATAACATCTAAGCAAATTACCAAACTCTTATAGCTTCATTGATGTTTTTATCACATGTAGCTCAGTTAGCATTTTCCTCATTCTCTTCTGCTCCAAGTGGGTTCCCTGCTACTCTGCAGATTACTTATAGATTAAAATCTGCTCATTTCATTTAGCTTAGAAATGGCCCTTTTAATGACTGTTATTGCACACACACTTACACACACACACACACATACACACAAAATAAGGTTTTTACAATTCCCCTGAAACAGTCAATTTGGGCTTAGGAGCCATTTATTTGTACAGCCCAATCCAAAGAAAACGTGTCTAAGTACATGACAGAAAATCATATTCCAGAGTTCAAGGTCCCCTGGGCTGTTCTCACATGTCTACTTGTAGAATTACTGTAAATTCCTTGCTTTATATTGATTTGCTTATAAATGTTCCTGTAAGGCAAGGAGGGCTGAGGGAGGATTTTTTTTTTTCTTTTTAAGTCAAGGTCTGGTGATCTAAAAAAAAAAATCAATTTGGTTTACCTTAAAGTAGAAGATAGTCCCTTTGTAACATCCTTTTAAAAATATAGCCAACCAGCATTGTAACACAGGTCTTAGCCTCAGGCACCTGATATCCACGGTGTATAAAATCTTGAGAATCCATGAAAATTAATTACAAAGACTGAATGTTTATTTTCTTATTTATTCTTGAAGGGAACAAAGATCCACATGACAGCTTTATGCTTGTCTCATCAGTCTTCAACTCTCATATTTGTCCAATGTATTATATACTTGGTTGCTTAGTTCCAATTTTTCCCTTACCTATTCGAAAGAGTGCTAATCATTGATTGGTAGTATTTAGTGCTTTTCCTAAAGCACCATGTGAAGTGTTTTATATAGTCTGCTCGTTTACAGTGATAATAGTTTATACTATCAGAATAGAGTACCATTCATACAAGCTTTAACAAAGTATGTCCTAAACTCTTGAAAGTCATTTCCAGTTGTTCTACATGAACTTCATAGCTGTAAACATTGAGCTTTGTTTATTTACTTTTGTTGCAGGAACATTTCACACCTGAGTGCAAATTCAAAGAATCAGTGTTTGAAAATTATTACGTGACATATTCATCAATGATATATCGTCAGCAGCAGTCAGGCCGAGGGTGGTATCTGGGTCTGAACAAAGAAGGAGAGATCATGAAAGGCAACCATGTGAAGAAAAACAAGCCTGCAGCCCATTTTCTGCCCAAACCACTGAAAGGTAAATTTGATATTGCTGGAATTATGGATGATTGTACCAAAATACTAATTTAAATCAATCCTTTATCACACTTTTGAAAGTGAAGAATAATTCTTCCACATTTAAGCCATTTATACAAAAATTTACAAACATTTATAATACTCAAGAACAATAAATATATTACATTCAGGTAATAAAAATCATAAAAATATGAAACCAGTGATAATAGCATTTATTCTCCTGATTTGAGTTTTTTATTGTTTATCTACATAACAGCAACACCTTACTTAGGTGGAAGTAGCTAAATTGCTACCTCAGATGGGTAAGAACCCCAAATTATGAAAAAATAGTTTAGAGGAGGAAACATAGATGTCAAAATGTGTACACACTTGGCAAACCCCTTGGGCCCATTCTAAGATCCCAACAATAGGTCCCAAAATTTTGACTACTAGTGATTACTACTAGATGAAAAGCAAGATTAGAAAGGTTAAAGAAAGGAACAAACTCTAGAAGATAAAGATAGTTGAAGTACTGAGAAGGGAAAGAAAATGCAGGTGAAGCGGACAAATGTTACCCAGCCTGTGGTTAAAATAGATGTTTAAGGTGGGGGCAGAATGCCTCCCCTTATCAAAAGCAGCATAGCACTCTGTTTTACAACTCATTTTCTGAGACTTCCTGAGTTTGTGTCCCTGAGTTTGTGTCTTCCCCTTTTATTAGTTGAATGGTCTTAAAAACATTATTCACTTGTGTGTGCCTGGAGTTCGTCTATAAAATATGAATAAGATTACTTACACCATTGTATTCTTACCTGGATTAAATAAGGTAATAGAAGTGGAGACTTTAGAACAGTATCTACTGTGTTATTAGTGCTTCATGAGTATAAGCTGGTAGTGTTATTTACAGCCCAACAATAATAATGTTACTATTTACTGCAGAACTATGCTTATATTTAGACTCTTGGAGAGTTTCATTTTAAAGTATGATAAAAAATGAGGGTTTTCAACTATTTTAACATTTGGCTCACACAGTATGCTGTAGATCATATTTAAACTTCTAAGAGCTTTATTAAATGCATTTTTCATTAGTCCTCTCATATATAACTATAAGGGCTAGAAGTTAGGCATTAAAATTCCTCCTACACTACTGTACCAAGACTAGAGTTTGCTTAATTTGATCTCCACCACTCTCTACTGAGTACTTGAAAGTAGCACTGTTCATGTTTGGCTTGAGGCATAGAAGCCTAGTAACCAGAAGAAAAGTTGGGGACCAGTGTGATGTGCCCAATATTTTTAAAGTATTTTTTCTTTCTTTTTTTTCTTTTTTAGTTAATTTTTATTAACAAATAAAATCGTATACATTTTTCATGTACACGGTATTATATAATGTTTATACAATGAGGGATGGCTAAGTTGAAGTAATTAACATATGCATTGCCTTGCCTACTTACTATTTTTCTGGTGAGAGCGCTTGAAACCATTTTTTTTTTTTTTTAGCAATTCCCAACCCACTATAAGGCCTTTACACTCTCTGTATGTGCTTTTCAGTGGCCATGTACAAGGAGCCGTCACTGCACGATCTCACGGAGTTCTCTCGATCCGGAAGTGGGACCCCGACCAAGAGTAGGAGTGTCTCCGGCGTGCTGAATGGGGGCAAATCCATGAGCCACAACGAATCAACGTAGCCAGTGAGGGCAAGACAAGGGCTCTGTAACAGAACCTTACCTCCAGGTGCTGTTGAATTCTTCTAGCAGTCCTTCACCCAAAAGTTCAAATTTGTCAGTGAGGTGATTGAAACTAAACAGGCAGAGTTCACTCTTCAGTCTGCCAACAGACCTTGTTCTCATCCATACTAAAGCCCCATAATTTTGATCAAGCTTGTGCAAAAGAACACCAAGCATTATCAATGAACTAAATCTGGGAGAAGGACTGCCAAATTTTCTCATGCAATCACCTATATTTTGGGGGTGATTAACCAAAAATGGTTCACAGCACTAATGCTGATCAAAATTTGCTCTCCAACCAAGAGAATTTAAAAGACCACAAATATTCTTTAAAAACAACAACAACAACAACAACGAAAAAAAAGAAAAACCCTAAACTAAATTAACTGCTTAAATGTTTTGTAGGGGCAAACACAATTATGTGAACTGTGTTGTTTTCTATCTACGCTTGATTCAGATGTACTCTTTACTTTCATATAGTGCAACTTTATGATTTCTGAATTTACTGGTTCAATTGACTCTGTGTCACTTAATCCAAATCAACCAAATTCAGGGTTGAATCTGAATTGGCATCTCAGGCTCAAGGAAATAGTGTTCTTGTGATTTTACTTTTTTTTTTTTTTTTAGATTTGTAGTATTCTGGTCAAGTTCTTGTGCTGTACTTTGTGCGTAGAAATTGAGTTGTATTGTCAACCCCAGTCAGTAAAGATAACTTTAAAAAGATTATCCTCCAGTGTAGATTTCTCTTAATTCCATTTGTGTATCATGTTAAACTATCATGGCTTCTTGTATAAAAAGACAGGAACTGTGGAACTGTGATGTTGTCTTTTGTGTTGTTAAAATAAGAAATGTCTTATCTGTATATGTATGAGTCCTCCTGTCATTGTATTTGGCACGTGAATATTATGTACAAGGAAATGTTAAGACTGGTTACCCCTAACCAACATATATTATACTTGCTACTGGAAAAGTGTTTAAGACTTAGCTAGGTTTCCATTTAGATCTTCATATCTGTTGCATGGAAGAAAGTTGGAATCTTGGCATAGAGTTGCATGATATGTAAGATTTTGTGCATTAATAATTGTTAAAATCCATGTTCCAAAAGTGAACATAGCATGTACAGGCAGTTTTCTGACCTGTGCACAAAAATTTAAAAAAAAAGTTGTTTAATATTTGTTGTTGTATACCCAAATACGCACCGAATAAACTCTTTATATTCATTCAAAGAAAAAAAGTCTTTCAATGCATTTCATTGAGTAGCCACTATATGGCACTAGCTATATTAGAAGCCAGGGTTAAACACTGAATTTGTATATGAGGCAGTTCCCTCACACAATCTTCAGTCTTGACATTCAGAGTAACATGAACGCTTCTTAAAGTGTTTATTTGGCCAAGTGTTTATTGGTACTGAGGGATTCTCATTTCAAGTCAGTGATCAAATTGTACAACTATCTATGCCTTAGTAGTCTCTCTACTGCTCGCAATGTTATTTCTCCTCTGTTACTCCTTCGATTCCTTTGTAGGTAGAATACACAGCACCAAATATCTAAAGTCCTTTCCAGATCTGAGCTCTGAATGTATACATGCTCTAGTGCCCGTGTCTTCTCTAGCTCCCCACAGCTGCCACTGCCTGACAGTGAATGCCTGGGGAGTAGTCAGTATCTGAAGGAAAGAGTTGCAGGATGATAAGGCATAATTGGTGCCCTTCAGGGTATATGTAAAATAGTCACCACGGCCCAAGCAGTCTGCTTTTGCAAGGACAGAAGGCTGCAGGTTCCAATGATGTTTGGGCCAGATTCAGCCCAAGCGCCAAACCCAGCCCAGCTTAGCTTGGTCACCTTGTGATTCCCTCTTCAGCCCTATCATCATCCTGCCTGAACTCTAAAGCATAAGGTGAGGCTGCATACCCATCTTGCATTCAGGAACGTTTTAAAAGTTTTAACTTACTTTAAACACTAGTAAATCTCACTCAACCTCTTCCCCCTGTTAAACCATATAAATTTTCAACCAGTAGAGAGAAATAGTGTATTGTCGCCCTTTTTCTCCAAGAACCTTAAGGTTTGGTTATTGACTACTTTGTTATTGGTTTTGTATATTTGTCCTTCAGGAATGCTCTAGGTTGGATCATAATAAAAGCATTAGTGCTTTAGTGACTTGGGGAAACCTGATGTAAATAGGAAGGGGGTCAGAATTTCCAGGTTGACTAGTTTACTCCTAGTATTCTTTTTAGCTGCCTCGAGTTTTTAACAGAACGTTGGTTTTAAATAAATAAATATGTAAATAAGTAGTTCTCAAAGAAACCTCTCTACAAGTAGTGATAACACTTTCACAAACCTTCATTGCACACATACGTGCACACTTCAGTAGCATTCCTCGTAGCAAAAAAACATTAGTCCTACCACATCCTTGATGAAAGAAAACAAGCTCTTGTAGTCAAGTATTTTTGGAAAACACTGCAAACACTGTTGGTTCGCAGACTTTGGCACACTTCAGAATCACCTGGAGGATTTATAAGACTCCGATTGAGTAGGTCTGGTGTGTGCCAGAGACTTCATTTCTAACACGTTTCCAGGTTGTACAGGAGAGGTGTGCTTTGGGAACCACCAGCATATGCTGTTCCCTTCCTCCAACTGAAATTGCACATTAGCACAACACATTCTAAAAACCAAATTAAGGTGCTCTGTCTGGTGAGAAATGCTGAGATCAACAAACTTACTTGGTCATGAAGTCGTATTTTCACCGAGTAATTATAAACACTGCAACAGATGGGGCCCTCGAGGCTTTTGCAGGACCTGCCTCACCTGTGGTATTCTGTAGCCTGGCACCTGCTCTCATGTCACCACTATCTGAATGTATGTGGTGTGACCAAACTATATGGCAAAAGTTAATTTTAAAAACCATATATTACAATTAAAAACATACTACCATTAATCCCCCCCTCAAAAGGCTTCCCCCACTCTTAGAACATACTTACCATTCTTGCCATTTTCTGAAGCAGTTTTGGAAGTCCTCTTTCCTGAGTGTCTTTATAACATGGGATCAAAAATATGGTGAATGCTGCTGCTGAGCGCCATCCAATAGAAGAGCAGGCTCCTAAAAACATTACGGTGTGTCCTCACCCACCTTATTCACCAGATCTGGCACCATGCGACTTCTGGCTCTCCCCCAAAATCAAAATAACCATGAAAGTGAACATGTCTAATCAATTCAGAACATCAAAGCAGCCATGACAGCACAACTAAAGACACTCATAAAAGACGACTTCCAGAACTGCTCCAGGAAGTGGCAAGAATGATGAGCTAAATGGTTCAAAGCCAAGAGAAGATTTTTGAGGGGGGTTAATGG
Organism: Hystrix cristata; assembly: GCA_004026905.1. NCBI lineage: Eukaryota > Metazoa > Chordata > Mammalia > Rodentia > Hystricidae > Hystrix > Hystrix cristata. Next base: position 32,889 of record PVJO010000055.1, on the reverse strand, counting down.
CAATACATCTTTTGCTGCAATACACTTTTTTAAGTTAGATGTCTGCCGTCATTTTTGATTCCACCTCATATGTCAAACCCGTAATCATATTTAGCCTAGGGTAGAATATGGAAAAACAAACCCTTTCTTCAAGCCAATTGCAATTCTTTAAAAGCAAAACAGGCTGTAGTTCCCCATCTAAAAATGTCCCCAGTGAAGGCCCAAACTGATTGCTATAAAATCCTTAAATGATTGCAGAGGAAAGCGATCTGTGGCACTCCTGACCGCCGTCACCAGCATGTAGTCTCAGTCCTTACCCAGTCAAGCTCACTGAAGAATTTTTCAGGACCAACTACAAGTTCCAACTTTTCCCAGCATCCATATTCTAAGGGAACATGGGGAATGGTGAATACCAAACAGGATCATCTCGCCATATACACTAGCCAATGTGACTATTCTGTGGATAAGGGGTGCTGGGATCAGAAAAGATAGCAATTTTGAATAAATTTCACATAAATGGACCTTACAAGCCTCATTAGCTGAAGTATCATTCATATGCCAAAATGAAGTTTGTCGTCTTTGGAAGTATCTTACTTTGTCATTGCTCAGACAAAATGCCAAACACGTGCACCTTATAGGGGGAGAGGTTTACTTTGGCTCACAGTTTAGTTCATGGTTGGCTTGCTCCAGAGTAGGAAGGGGACTGTGGTAGAGCAAGGCTGCTCAGGGTGTGGCAGCCAGGAAGCAGAGAAGGGAGGAGCCCGGGAGGGAGAGATACCCTTCTAGGTCATCCCCCAACGACCCGCCTCTAACCGGGGAACGCGTCCTAACAGCGAACTAGCTGTAGCAGCCCCATAATCCAACAACCTTCTACAAGCCCCACCTCTGAGCATATGAGGCTTCAGGGAACATTCCAGATCCAAACTACAACAGGAAGCATCCTACAGAGCATTCCTATTTCTACAGTCTCTTCAAGATGACCTACACATTTTCTATTATGCTTTTCAAAATTCTATCAGGCTATATTCAAAGTAGCCTGCACATTTTAGGTATTAGTTACAGCAGTATCTCGTGCCAGTACCAAAACCCATACAGCCATATGGCAGTGCCATTACACGTGATTATTTCCAATTACAAAAATAGCTGGTGAACTGTAACTATGGTGGGCCACTGGTACCCCAAATTCATGGTCATGACTAGAATGACAACCTGTCATACCTTTCATTCCTCTATGTACAAAATGTGGGAATTTTTTTTTTTTGGCTTGATGTAGTCATCTAGCTGTCCTGGAATAAGAACACCTGGGTACATGCTAGCTTTTTCTATCACCACAGGCCATGCCTTCTCCTTAATGATCAAGAATGCTAACAGCTATAGCACAGTTAAAGACATCATATTACAGTGATACATGCATACCATATTTATAACAGCATAACTCATAACAGCTAAGCCTCGAAAGTGGTCTAATGTCCATCAACAGATGATAAATGGATAAAGAAAATGTGGTATTTATAAACAATGGAGAACTACTCTGCCATAAAGAAGGATAAATTTAAGTCATATGTAGGAAAATAAATGCACCTTAATATTATTATTAATATTGAATGCAGACTATTAAGTAAAATAAATCAGACACAGAAGCTTAAATATCACATGGTTTCTTTTATATGAGAAACCCAAATTATAAATAAATTAAAGAGCAAAATAAAAGATAGATAATAAAAATAGGGAGATAAAACTTTGGCAGAAGGGAAGAGGATCAAGAGATTGAAGGAAGAGGAAGGGGAGGGGAAGCGGATAAAAATAATTCAGATGTGTTATGTGCATGTACCAACTTCCTGCAATGAATGTAATCATTATGCACTGCAAACATATACACATGTGTGCATATATATATATATATATATATATACACACACACACACACACACACACACACACTAGCTCACTCAAAAAGAAATCTTCTAATCCTGGAAAGCTTTTTAATGAGAGAGAGAGAGAGAGAGAGGAAGAAGAAGGAGGAGGAGGAGGAGAAAGAGAAATAGGAAGAGAGAGAGAGGCAGAAAGAGAGAAGGAGGAGGAAGAGGAGAGAGAAAAATTCTCAACTCAGATGAAACAGCGTTTGGGAGTTATTCTTTCTGAACTATCATGGCTCTTTTTCATCGCTAAACATTGTGTCACTATTTAGGGGTTGGTTTCAATTTGTTATACAGAGAATGACCTAGACGTGTGCTAAAATCAATGAGACTTTTTGCTAATAAGCCTGAGTACAGTCTGAGATATTTCTTGTCACATGTACCCTTAATGAAGAATGAATCATATGGCATCATTTGGGGGATGCTCCAATTTCTATGTGGTTATTTTTTCTTTTTATTAAGAGACAAGTAGTCATATATCTTACTATTTCTCACGTGCTGACCCCAAACTCTTGAGCTCAAACCATCCTCCTGCCTCAGCCTTCTAAGTGTAAAAGATTACATGAATGCACCATCATGCCTGGCCTTCTATGTTGACATTCTTGAAGGGTTGTAACAGCTGAAATTCTTTCATCATGTACATAGTCCTTCTAGAACATACAATACAGATAATTTTCAGTTTTAGAATTCTAACTAAATAACCAAATATCTATCCAATTTCTCCTTTTTATTCATCTCTGTTTCAAACACTTTGCCTCCTACCTGTCATATTAACACTTCACACAACACACTGTACACATACCCACACACAACTAATGTACACACAAATAGATGTGCCTCCAAAAGGAGCACTCCTCTGGGAGGAGGACCACATGTCTACTCAGTAGGGTGACTACAAGAGCTGAGTTAGAAATCCAAGGTGCTCTGGCTTCGGAAGCTGTTCTAGCAGCTACAACTCTCCTACACACTAAGGAGCATCCCAGGTTTGCCCTCCAACCTCTTAGCATGCAGGCGCACATTTCGTGCTCTAAATAACTGCGATCATTCTTAAAAATTTGTTTTCATAGCTGTTTACGGTTAACAATTAGAGTAAAAGAAATGTATGGGGCAGCAATTGAGAAAACACTCAGCTTCAAGTCAATCACTCAGCTTGTTGGTGCTGTGGATGTGTTTTACCTTATAAACACTCAATGCTACACAGCATGTTTCTGAGAACTGGATAAAGCATTCACACAATGATAAATAGGTTGAGACCGAGTCAGCCTTCTACACAATGAGATATTGTGGGGTCTAGAACAGGGACATTTTATTTCCTTACTGATATTAATAAAAAGTGGAACTCCAACTGGAAGTAACCATTCGGTTTTATGTTCTTCATATCTGCACACCTGGCTGTCTCTAATACCCTTGTACAGACTGGATCTTTACGGCTCAAGCATTCTTTCCTTGTTCACAAATTTCAAAACAAGAATGAGCTAGCCCTTAAAGTTTGACTACGCTCGTTCTCCCTTTAATGTAAAACAGCTGAACAAAACAGCTTGCGCAATGTTTAACAGATCTTAAGAATATTTCAAAATGCATGACCATCACCTTCACCAACATATTGTGTTCCTGATACAAAACTCTGCCCGTGTGTGTGTGTGTGTGTGTGTGTGTGTGTGTGTGTGTGTGTATTATGGAGCAGGGCACTAAACAAGTTCTGTTTCCTCTTATCTAATGGGAGCTTTGGCTAAAGAGAGCTTCAAAGTTCCTTGAAGACACGTTAAATATAATATCATGTGGTTAAAGAGAAATCAAATACACATAGGTTTTATTTTCTACAAACTCTTAGTCTAGGGTAGTTAGTAGATCTATAAGCATCAATGTTAGAGTATGCAAAATGCTATAAAACTGATAATCAGCACTTAGAATATACAAAGATTGAATATGTGGGTTGAATATGTATGAACAGAGATATGTAGGAGCACATTTTTGTTAAGATGTTAATTGGGTTTCTGAAGGTAAGAACTAATATTTTTAAGTACAGGACAAAAATGATGAGGAAATTAAAGTTGTGCAGTAAGAAATATCTATTTAAGAAACAAAAGGCAGTAATAAAGAAGTACAAAAAGATTGAAGACATATAAAAAACAAATAGCAGAATGTCAGATGTCAATTCTACTATGCTAGTAATAACATCAAAAATAAATGAACTGCCTCTCCTACCACTGGATATATAGCCAATGGAAATGTGATCCTCATTTCTAAGTGATACCTGCACAGTTATGATCATTGTAGCACTCTCACAATAGCTATGATACAGATTCAACCAAGATGTCCATCACTGGATGAACAGATAACGAAAATGCGTTACATATATACAACAGAATAATATTCAGTCATGGAAAAGAATGAATTTCTGCCATTTGTGACAATATATAAGTGACTGAGGAATATCATGTTAAGGAAATAATTCACATACAGAAACTCAAATACTACATATTCACACTCATATGTGGAGGCAAAAAATTTTGATTTCAGAGAACTAGAGATTGGAATAGTGATTGTTAGAGGCTAGGAAGGGGAAGGAAAAGGGGAAGGAATAAAGAGGAGGGTTGGAAAACAGGCGCCAAAATACAGTTAGGAAGAACAAGGTCCATTGCTCTAGTTCACAGTAGTGCGACTATAGTTCACAACAATTTATTATACATTTGAAAAACAGCTAGATTAGTTTCAAGTTTCTAATACAAAGAAATGACAAATATTATCAATGTTTAAAAAGATGGAAATGGTAATTACTCTGTTCAATCATTATATGTATTTATAGATATAAAATTATCACATTGTACCTCATAAATATGTACAATTATGTATCAAATATTTCAAAAGTGAACAGATTGGACATGATAATGAATGGACAGGCTACAAAAGAAAATATAGGTAAGTTAGATTCATCAGACTCAGTGAGAGGTTTTTATTCCTCCGCTAGGCAGGGACAATTGCGACAGATCAGCACTGAAGCAGTTAGAGAACACAAACCTTTGCCCTTCATGTGCCATTATGATTAAGGAGGACGGAATCTCCAAGGGGAGAAATGAGACAGACTACAAGCGCCTGTCTCTCTCCTTTGTCCCTGTGCTGGCTATGGAGGGGTATGACTTGGCTGGAGGCCAGCACTCCCCTCCCACTTACTCCACTTTACTCCCTCTTGCACCTCAATGGACTGGGACAGTTTGCTTCAGTGCCCTCCCTAGCAATTTAGAAGTCTCCTCCCTTGCTGTGAAACAGCCATTTTCTACTCCAACACGAGTGCAGCAAGACAGGCAGCATGGGACCCCTCCACTACCTGCACTAAGTGGTCACCTAAGTAGCTAAGATCAGGAAGGGAGGGATCTAAGCCCCTTAGCTGCATACCCCTGCCCTTATAGCAAGCTTTCCAGAAGATTCTCTAGTTTCCATACTCACCTTACTGAAACAGGCCTGCAAGCTGCTACATAAGTAACGGATCTCAGGCACTCCAGAGTTTTAGTCTAGGAGGGCTCCCTCCTGTGCAGCATAGCCCTGCCAAAATAAAGACTCACATTAGTGCTCTTGTAAAAAATTAAAAAATAATAAAAATTATGTGAATAAAATGATATAGTTTCAGTTTGGGAATTCAAAAAAGTTCTGACAGAGAGGGTAGTGAATGTTGCATCGCCATAGTTTAATGACCCTAAACTGCACAACTCAAAATGGGGTAAGGTGATACTTTTAGATTATTTTTCCACAATAAAAAATAAAAGGATTAAAATCTCTAAGTCGAAGTCAGAGATTGGCAGAATGAAGAAAATCACATGATATGCTTTCTAAAAAAAAATCATGTTTTGGAATCTAAACAAACAAACAAAAAAATAGATCGAGAGGGAAGAGAAAGTAAAAGAGTACCAAGCAAAAAGTAACTATAGTGGAGGAAGCGTACGTATACTAATATTAGAAAAATTCATTCTAAGCCAAAAAATGAGACTAGAACAAAGGGACATTTTTAAATGATAAATGAATAAATCCACCCAGAAGACATAAAACCTACCAAAAGAACCCCAAAATATATGACACAAAACCAGGCCACTATCCTTCATTCGTGTCTTAGTCACTTTCCTATCACTGGGACAAAATATACAATACCCACAACATAAAGGTGGAGAGCTTTATTTTGGCTCAAAGTTTCAGTCCACGGTCTGCCAGCTTCAAGGCAGAAACAGGATGGCAGAAGGGCAGGGCAGAGGAAAGGGTGCTCAACCATTGACAGTGAGGAAACAAAGAGACCATGGAGGAGCCGGGGACAAGAATACACCCATATTAGTTAGCCTTCTAGAGCCAATAGTTTCCAAGAGAGCAGATTTAATGCAGGACATTTATAAGTTACAACATTAACCCATAAGCTAAGTGCAGGAAGAGTGCTGAATGTCTCTCTATGCACTGGAGACCCCAAAGATCCAATCAATGGCTGGGAGCCCACAGCACTGTCTGTGTCTGCAGATGAAGGCTGAAGAAATCTTTACTGGAACCAGGATACAACGCTTGCAGCAGAGGTGAATACCAGAGCTCCCCTGAAGCAACAGCAGCCATCCTTGGCAACACCAAGGCCCTGAGTTCCTTCTTCCAGGAGAACAGCCACAGCAAAACTTCTCCTGGGAAACAGCCCGCAACTATCTTCTGCTCCCGTTCTCCTTTATGTTGCATCGCAACAATCCTCAGGTGGATCCTCTACACCTAGAACCACATCAACTCAGTCCAGCTGGGCGTTCCGGCTCAAATTGACCACAATAATAAGTCCACCACAAGATCCTTCCAGGCCACGCCCCCAGTGACCACCCCCAACCAGAAAGAATTACATACACCACAAAGAAACAGGATTTAGCCCATGAATCCAAAGTTTATTCAATACATAAAAATTTTTAGATATACCAGACTAATTCGATAATGAAAAAACACTCACCTTAATACATGCAGAAACCATTTATCAATACCTACACTAAGAAATCACCAGGAGCAGTGGTGCACACTTTAATCTTAGCTACTCAGGAGGCTGAGTCACGAGTATCACAAGTTCAAGCCCAACTTTGTCAACTAGTGAGAACTTGTCTCAAAATTTTCTAGCACTCTGTGCCAGAGTGTCCTGAGTTCAATCAATAGTACTGAAAAATAAAAAGCATAAAAGGGAGCTTTCTCAACTTTATAAAGAGCATCATGAGAAACCCACAATTCACATTGCAATTACCAGTGAAAGGACAGCTAACCTGCTAACATTAGGAACAAGACAAAATGTTTGCTATCTGTATTTCTTTTTAAATTTTACTGGAGTTTCTAGCTAGTGCAGGTAGGCAGGAAATAGAAGTGGAAGGAATCCTGATTGGAAAGGAAGGAGTAAGGCTACCTTTATTTGCAAATGACATGATCTAATGGGAGAAAATTAACGGAAATAACAACTGAGTTCAGTAAAGCTACATGTTACAAAATCAATACACAAAACTCAGTTGTATTTCTATATGATATAAGTGAAAAACCCAAAATGAAATTAAGAAAGCAATTCCTTTGACAGTAACAACAAAAAGAATAAAATACAAATAAAGAAATCCAAGAATTGTACACTGGAAAATGTAAGTCACTGTTGAAAGAAATGAAAAAGATGTAATAAATTTAAAAAAGAACATTATATGTTTGTAGATTAGAAGAACTCGTGTTGTTAAAATTGCCATATTCTCTGTATTAGTCAGGGTTTTCAAAAGAAAAAGAACCAACAGAGAGAACGGGCAAAGAAGTAGCAGAGGGAGCAAGAAAGAGAATTTATCCATGAAGTCATTCGTTTATTTGAAGCTCAAATGATTGTGGGGGACGACAAGTCTGAAATCTTTAGGGTAGGCTGGTAGGCTGGCAAGCTGGCAGGTTGGGAACACAAGCAGGAATTACTGCTGAGTCTTGAGACAGAAATTCTCCTTTCCCAGGAAACCTGTTTTTGCTTTTAAGGCCTATCAACATATTTAATGAGGCTGACCCACATTGTCAAATCATCTCCTTTACTTAAAGTCAACTCATTGTAGATGTTAGCCATATCTTCAAAATACCTTTATAGCAACACTGAAATCAGTGCTTGATTAAATGTCAGTACTAACCAATCTGCTATGTAAAATAATCACATTACTGCAAACTGATCCACAGATTTGATGCAATTCTTATGAAAATCCCAGATGCTTTTTGTGTTGAAATTTAATAGCATGGGGGCTGGGAATTTAGCTTAGTGGTTAGAGTGCTTGCCTTGCAAGCCTGAGGCCCTGAGTTCGATCCCCAGCACCAAAAAAAAAAAAAAAAAAGAAAGAAATTTAATAGCTCACCCCAAAATTCACTGAGAAAAGCAAGAGACTAGAATAGCCAAAGCAAGAAAAAAGATGAACAAAGATGAAATAATCAAGATGGTGTGATAGATATAGATCAATGCAATGCAATTGACAGTATAAAAATAAACATTTATTGTCGATTGATTTTTGCAAAGAGTAACAATACAATTCAATGGGAGAAGAGGGTTTTTCAATAAAAAGTGTTGGGATAACTGGCTCTAGAGATACAAAATAATAAAGTTGAATGACTTGCTCACACCATACATAAGAAATTAAATTATATATGAGGTCAATTATGTTTACATCTAAATATGAAAGCTGAAGTTTTAAAACTCTTACAAGAAAACAGTCATACATCTTTATGAGTCTAAATTTGGCAAAACCTTCTTAAGATACCAAAAGCATGAGTGACAGAAAAAAGAACAGAAAAATCTGGCCTCATCAAAATTTTTCAAAAATTTGTTTAATGAAATAAATCTGACACATAAGCATAAATATCACATGGTTTCTCTTATATGAGAAAACCAAAATGTAAATAAAGAGCAAAATAAAAGATAGGTAATGGAAAGCTAGATCTTTCTCAAATGGAAAGCACAACAGGAGATAGATGAAGGGGGGAGGGGAAGGGATGGAGATGAAAAAAGGAATTAAGATGTGTTAGGTATATGTAGCAACTTCCCACAGGAATGTAATTATTATGTATTGCAAACATGTACTAATAAAAAATAAAGTTCATATAAAGAAAGTGAAAAAACTACAGAATGGGAGGAAATGTTAATAAATTATATATGTACACATTAAGGGACATGTAACCAGAATATACCAATAAACCTTAACTCAATAATAAAAAGACAATAATCCATGCAAATCTGCTGAAAAGATTGCAATACACATTTCTGCCAAAACTACAGAAAGGTAGTCAATAAACATGTAAGAAGGATTCTCAAAATCATTAATCTTTTGGTAATGCAAATCATAAACACAATGGGATTATAATAAATAAATCACAAAAGTAGCTGGAAAAAAGATAATAGAACCTATTAGTGAGGATAGTGTGAAGAAATTGGAGCCCTAATACACTAAGGTGGCAATGTAAAATGTTGCAATTACTTTGAAAAATATTCTTGCAGTTCCTCAAAAAATAAAACATAAAGTTATGGTATGAACCAGAAATGCCACTGCTAGATAGACACTAAAAAGAAATGAAAATATACGTTCTCCTGAAAAGTTGTATATGAATATTCATGGCGGTGTTATTAATAACACTAAGAAGTAAAAACAACTCAAATGTCCACCAACTGATGAGCTGATAATATGTTGTGTATTCATATAATAGAATATTATTCAGTTCTAAAAAAGTAATAAGTCACCAAGTCATCAAAAGTATACATGAACCTTGAAAACATGACACTGAGAAAAAAAAAAAAAAAACAGACACAAAAGCCTACATATTGCATAATTCCATTTATAGTAAATGTCCAGAATAAGCAAATAGAGACAGAAATAGATTAGTTTGCCAGGACTTGGGTTGTTGAAGGAAAAGAAAGAGGCTTCTATTGAGCATGTGGATTCCTCCTGAGGTGCCGAAATATTCTAGAATTAGATAGTGGTTTAGGTTGTACAGCTTTGTGAATGAATATACTAAAAGTCATTTAATTGTACACTTTGAAAACATTTAAAAGTTAAACTTTGAAAAGTACATAATTAGCAAACTTTAGTATTTGAACTGGTGTTAGTAACAAAATATATCTGAAATTCTTCATAACGTATGTGTCAAGTGAACACAAGTGAGACTGTCTTAGTCACTCTTCTGGACACTGGGATAAAAGACCCAACACCCGCACCCAGAAGGTGGAGAGGTTTATTTTGGCTCACGTTTCAGTGCATAGTTGGCTGGCTCCAAGGCAGAATGGCATGAGACGGGGGTGTGGCAGAGGAATGTTGCTCACCTCATGGCAGCCAGGAAGCATAGACAGTCGAGGGAGGGGCCAGGAAGGGAGACACACTCTTCCAGGTCACGCTCTCAGGGACCCAACTCTTCTGACCCGATCCCACCTCCTAACAACAAATCAGCTATCATGCCCCCATAATCCAATCACCTCACAAAAGTCCTGCCTAGGATTGCGTGAGGTTTTGGGGGGACATCTAGGTATAAACCTTAACAGAGATCTATGAGTCTATCGAACCAAGCATCAGAGAAATGGATTTCAACTTTGCAGTACCTTTCTTATAGTTTCTTATAAAAATTATATTAAATAAGTTAGAACATGGCTAATAAGAAATACAAATTATATTACAAAATACAAAAAACAGTTGGAGATTTAGCTCAAGTGGCAGCGTGCTTGCCTAGCAAGCACAAGGCCCTGAGTTCAAGGACCAGCATCAAAAAAAAAAAAAAAGTTTTAAAATACAAAAATGAAGGTATAAAACAAAATAGGGCTCAGATATTTTCTGTAATCATCACTATTATTGCTATTATTATTATATCATCCCTTTTAAAAACTGACAGCAACATACTACATAACCCATAAGGGGTCTTTGTTAGGCAATCCTCTACCTAAATGAACATTTCACTATGGGAAAAGAGGATCTTTTTTTTTCATACTATTTAGTGTCTAATGCATGGCTCTGTAGAAAATCTATAAAGTGCCCAAAGGGACAACCATTAAAAATATAAAAATCGCCAAATTAAAAATCACCATTGTGTATGCATGTCTATAAATATCTTTGTCCATCATTTATCTGTATCTATCTATCACCTAGCTCATCTATCTCTTTATATCTGTCTGTTTGTCATCTATCTCCCTATATTTCATTCATGACAATAGGACATACCCTTTTTGACAAGAGTGTGTTATTTCCAGGAAATGTCTTATCATACACTGAAACAAATGATATAATAGAATATTAGGGCAAGAAGGAATTTTTGTATATTGCCTGCAATTTCATGTTTTGAAAATGTGCCCTCTTCTGTCCTTCCCTTCTTTTCATTTATTTCTGAAGTTCAAACTACAGACATTGGCTAGTTTAGTATTCCTCAGTATAATTTTGATTGAAAAGTATACTCTAATACAAACAATTTTTTATAGAAGAGGAAATGGAGAAATTGAAATCCCTTGTCCCTAGTCACACATTTGGTAATGAGCTTCCAGTTTGCAGACCTGTGGTTGCGCTGAGATGCATTAGATGCAATATCAAGTGTTGTGTAGTGAGGCATTTGTACTTGAAAGAGATATTTAATTTTCCTTCTAAATGTTTATATGTCTTCATAAGTTTAAAACAAACATCATGAACTCTGCATAGGAGGACTTGAATGAAAGTATCTACCTCTTCCTAAATATCCACCATTTTAACTGGCAAATGAATTAAAAGAATGGCAGGAGACTTGTTTCATTTCTGGAAATCAAGTAAGGTATCAAGGAAATCTAGCCACACACCAGAAATTTCAAAGATTTCTTTTTCCTAAATATTAGGAACGTGTCAGCATATTGAAGAGAGGAGAAATCATAGTTCCAGCTCTTTTCTGAAAAGGCATCATAAAACCATGACCATATGTAGAGGCAGTCCTAGGAATGGCCAGTCATGACACCTCATTTGGAAGTGCAAGGGCAGCAGGGAAGAAAGGACTGTAGGGCCAAGCCTCCTCGGATCCACTTTGCCAATGAAAAACCACAATATCAATAAGCAGCTACCCTGGAAGGTTCCAGGATGTGCATAGCTACTAAAACCAGGTAGCCAGCTGTACAGATGGCTACATTTCTGATAGCAGCTCCAGGAAGAAGGCCAGGCAGAGCCATCACATAACTGAAATGGAGGCTAAGCTGAAAAGGCATCTGAATACAAAAAGCTGTCTCACAGCTCAATGACTTTGCTAAACAGAGAGAACAAATCACAGGAATCAGAAAAAATTTTCTTCAGCTTTTTAAAATAGCGACCTTTTCTCAATACTCTCCTTCATCTCCATTACTAGTGCTTATTTTGAAGTGCTACCCGGTAGCTATTGGAAGAGCTACTCATATTGGTCTGTAGGACTAATAGGGACTAAAAAATGACACTTTTTTTTTTAGTGATGAACATGCCAGAGGTAGGCAACACAGGGCTGATCCAGTTACTCAAGTGTGTCAACAAGACAGCCAAGGTTTTTCTATCTTCTTGCTCTGTTAAAATTAGTGTACAGTTTTCCCTTCATTATTTTAAACTGTTTACTGTATCTCCAAGCTTCACGTCTGAATTTCAGGCTGGAAGGCACAAAGTGTTAAAAGGATATGTTACTATTATCCATACAAGGAATATGAACATTATACATGGTAAACACATACAAAAAATGAAGGGGATCAAGAGGGGGGAAGGGAGAAAGGGGAAAGAGGATGAAATGAAAAATTGATATGCGTTATGTACATGTACCAATTTCCCACAAGGAATGTAAACATTATGTACTGCATATGCGTACTAATAAACTAAAAAAAAACAATAAAAGGACATGCTAATTTAGTATGCTCACATATATGTCTAGTATATTCACATTAAAAATTTCTAGCTACCCTTACTCAAGAACATTTACAGTATTTGAGTCACTAAAGTCTATGTCACATAGCCACACTCAGCTACAAGAAAGTCAGGAAAGATATTTTACTAATGCTTTTTTTTTTTTAACAACAAATGAAGGCAAGGTAAAAGGCATTATGAGGGCCTTTGAGGCAACAAGTCCTCTGTGTCTATCACATTTTATAAATGAAGATATAACAATCACGTATGTCTCTGCCCCTTCAAAGAAAAGTGCACCGTTTAAAATTATTTATAGAAAGAAGGAAAGTTTTAGATAACTTCTGGTTTTGCTGATTAATCTTTAAAATGGAGAGTATAGAGACAAAAATGAACATAGGAAAAAATAAAAACTTTGGCTACATATATAATGTATGTGGGGGGGAGGTGTGTGTGTATGTGTGTGTGTGTATTTAGTTATATACATCAGGCCAAAGTAATATGGATCAAAATAACCCAAAAATGGCAAAGTCACGTTACAAAAGTTGGTGACTTCTGAAATGAGTTAAATACAGATTTAACTTTAAGGAAATGGAATTACATGTATTTGATTGCTTACTGAGACATTTCCTGTTGTATCAGAGTGTCTGCATAAACCCCCCAAAGTCTAGAAAAATAAATGTTATTTAAACTCTCACCCTAAAGTGAGGTGCTAAGCTTCCTATGTAGGACTTGCAAAGTATATGTCACCAAGCTGGATCTACGGCCATATGTTCAATATTTATTTCTAAATAATCTAAGTAAAGACTAAGAATTATTTGAGAGGTTGAAAGAACTGAGAAATATAGAGTTATTGTTGTGATGTAAAAGCCCTCAAAACCTGTTCAGAGTGAAGAGGGAATTATATTCCTCCACCTCAAGCCAAGTTAGGGCCACTTCCGAAAACTGTTTCATGAACTTGATATGTGTTCCCTGCAATTTTTTGATACAAGGACAGGTATTTAAAGATTTCCTGAAAAGTCTAAATGTGAGAGGTTATGACAGCTCAGCTGCTGTACTGATAGCATAAGGAGAAATGGCTGCACATTAAGAGTTCAATAAGAATGAAGATAAATGAATCTCCCATTAGTCAGATGCAAAATCTGGAAGGGAACTTAATGAGAGTCACCATGAGATAGACTTTGTTATTACGACCATCTGGAGATGCAAGGTAACTGTATTAGCATTCTCATTGCTGAAATATAACACCCAACACCCAAAACTGAAAGGAAGAGAGGTTTATTTGGTTCAGTTTCCAGTGGGGTCAGTCCATGATCAGCTGACTCCAAGGGAGAAACAGCATGGTGGAAGTGCATGGCAGATGAAAACTGCTCATTTCTTGGCAGCCAGGAAAGAGACAACGTGTGTGGGGGGGAGAGAGAGCAAGGAGGGGGGAGGGGAACAAAAATATACCTTTCCAGATCATTGCCCTAGTGATTGGCCTCCAATTAGGCTCTACCTCCTAAGAGCACATTCAGCTATAAGCTCATCAGTGGATTAATCCTCCATGAGTATAGTGTCCTCATGATATAATCTCATTTTAAAAGCTCCACCTCCAAACTTTTGAGGTACCTTCTAGATTAAAACATAATATTCTGCCTCTGGCTCCAAAAATTTCATGTCCATCTCATGCAAAATACAGTTTTACCATCTCTAAAAAGTGCAAAATCTCATCAGTTCTAGCACTGCTGTAAAGTTTAAGTTCAAAGTCTCCTCTGAGAATCAGGGCAAAATCTTAGCAGTAAGCCCCTGTGAAAATGAAGAAGTATTTTTTTCCAACATACAATGAATAACACCTGATAAACACATCTATTGTGAAAGGGATGAATAGGAGGATATAAGGAAATGGACCTAAACAAAACTGAAAGGCAACAGGGCCAATATTAAATCTCAAAACTTCATATCTAGCACCCAGGAAAAGATGTGGTGAGATGGGAATTCCAAAGAGCTTGAGGGCCCTGATTCTATGACCTTACTGGTGGCAGCCCACATGACCACTCTCTTGGGCTGGCTTTGTTCATTCCAGTTGCTCTCCTCAGCAGACATTTCATGCTCCTGGAATCTCCAACTTCTTGGGGGCTCCACTGCACTTTCATCTTCATTCTCATACAGCATCACATATTGCCCTCTCAGGGGCACGTTGGTTGGCCTCCTAGGATTTCCTCTGATATCTGAGTGGAAGCCTCTATGACCTCACAATTCTTACATTCTGCATTGCCTGAAAAACCAGTACCTGTGGGTGACACCAAATTCTGCTGCCAACTTCAACATTAGCCTGGCCCACTTGGACCATGGCTACAGAAACCTCTCAGTGCCTGAATGACTAAAACACTGGGCAAATACTGCCCTAGACAGTTCTGAATGAGTAGGGTGCCTTGGGGCTCGCTTCCCAGAGCAAAATCCTTCAAGGGAGTTTACTACTTTACACCCTTGATCATATGAATGGTTGGAGTCTGCCTAATTCCTGAGATACCTACCAGCTATTTTCTATTGTTTTGGTGCAAAGCATTTCACTTCCTTTGAAGGCTGACCTTTTAAGTAATTATGCTCTCTGTGGCCCAAACTTTGTAGGTGCATCCTTTCTGTTGGCACTGCAAACATTTCAAATCATTGACCTCTGTTGTTTGCTCCTGATTCTTACTGTAGCTCTGAGTAAAAGTTGCCAGCAGTACCCATGCAAGAGCCTGAATATTACTCTGCCTTCAAATTTCCTCCACCATATTAATTAGTCCACCAGACTTAATTTCAGTCTCCCATAGTTTCAGGACATGAGCCAAATGTAGACAAATTTTCTTCCAAAGTGTAACAACATGGTCTTAAGTCCAACTGCCAATGGAGTCCTTATTCCCAATTGAAAACTTCTGAGCCTGGCCTTTACCATCTGCATTCCTATAAGCATTCTGGCTGTCTGAGCTTCAACTCGAATCACTTATCTGGCACTGTTCACAATGTTCTAGGGCTTCTTTAGCCTGCATCTCCAACTTTTTCCCATATTTTCCATGAACCTATTCCAAAGGCTTCTGAACCACATGGTCAGATATAGTCGCAGCAACAACCCCACTTTTCTGTATTAGTCAGTTTTCCTTTGCCCAGACAGAATACCCAACATCCACAATTTAAAGGAAGAGAACTTTATCTGACTCACAGTTTCCAGTGCGTTCAATCCATAATCAGCTGGCTCCAAGATAATAACATTATGGTTGTAAGGCATTATGGAGGAAAGCCACTGATCCCATGACATATAGAAAGTAGAGAGAGAGAACTGGGTATGAGAATACACTCTTCCAGGTCACTCCCCCCCCCATTACCCACCTCCTAACAGGACATTTGGCTTTGAACTTGTCAATGAATTAATCCTCTGATGAGTGTTGTGCCCCCCATGATCCAATCACCTTTTAACAGTCCCACCTCTGAACACATAAGGTTATTGGGGGGGCATTATAGCTCTAAACAACAGCAGTGATTTTAAAATGTGTGAATCACAGGCACCAGGGATTAAGTGGGAAATCATGAATGAGCAGCTCAAGGACACACGACCTTGTGAAAGGAGCTATAGGAGAGATATCTCTAATGAGCAAATTCTTAGAATTTATAAGACTATGTCAGGACCCAAGCTTGAGTTGGCAGATCAGGACGCTTGTGGGCACTGATCCACGCTGGTTCCTCCCCCTTCTGGGGAAGACAGCTCTGGGCTCCATCTTCAGACCCAGGCTGCACCGGCAGGGTGAAACTCAAATAAGGTGGGAAACATCTTGGACAGAAAGCAGTGTTGCCTCTCTACTTCAGTTTTTTTTTTTGTTTGTTTGTTTTGTTTTTTTTCTCTTCTGATCCAAGCCATCACTATCTGGTAAAGCCAACAATACCTACACCACTAAGGAACTTTTAGAGACATAAAAGATAAGGAGATGTGGGCAGGCTACCAAAGATCTCCCAGAGAGCTGCAGTCTGACAACTGCCCCCAGACACCACACTTGGAGGCCAGGATCAACATAGTACCCAGCACTGACCACTGCACACTTGGTAGAGCTAAAGAGCATAGAATCAGGTTTTGGCCTGTGCCCCCCACAGAGCAGTGGCCATCAGAGAAATCTCACTATATGTGTATGTATACATAATATTTGTACATATTGGTTTTGTTTCTCCTTTTATTTTCTCTTTCTCTTATTCATCCTGTTACCTGTCTGATTCATTTTCTTGTCTACATGTTCTTTCTTGTTGTTGTTTTGTTTTTCACTTTTATTGACTCCTGCCTGGCTCATATCTCTCCTTCCTCAACCAAATGCTGTAATTTTTCCTTTTCTTTTCATTTTCTCTCCCCTTTTCATTTTTCATATGAGTAAATGTTGTCTAGATTCTACATGGTTTGACCCACTACTCTCACCTTTCACTCTTCCTAAACTATCTACTCAAGTTTCCCAAAGTATAAGTAACATCCTATTTTAAATTTTACATCTATTAGAACTTTCTTCATTACCTCTATAACTTTTCCTATCCTTCATTATCCCTGCTACAAGCAGGGAAAAAAACCACTCTACTAACAGGATACCCACTACATGCAAATTCCTGGTTTATATTGGATTCTGCTTTATGATGGTGTAGACCTTGCTCTTATGGTTAAAGATACAAAGTAAATAACTACCACAGTCGGTCAATTTCATGAATGTAATTGATGCTATTGGTAAGGTACTAGTGTAACGAGTGTGTCATATAGGTTATAACCAGTTGTACTTTCTCATATGGTAATACTATAATTATCTGAGGCCATAATCATTAATATAATCCAGGGTCTTGAGACAACCACAAAAGCCAAGAATCATATATACCTAGAAGACACTGAACAAAAAGAATTCTCCTTAGAAAGTATTGATATTTGTCTTCAAGTAACCTCCCATAATCAAAATATAAAAATCAGCACTGAAACTAAAAGGGGGAAATACATATAGATAGAAAGAAAATGACAAGACCCAGAAGTAAAATACAACCCCAGTTCCCAGGTCATCCAGAACAAATCCAGAGGACAACAAAATAGAGGAAATTAGAAAACACTCAACAAAACTTTCAGAAATGATAGTAGCAGAAGTTAAAAAACAGATGGATGAGGTTAAAGATAACATCAGATTAGAAATAATTGGCCAAGTTAAGAAAGAGATGACGATCATAATGAAAGACCTTCTTAGCGTATTTAGAATAGACACAGATTAAAAAAACAGAGTATCTTAGAAATACAACGGAAAACTTGACCACTCAATTTCGGAAAGAAATGGAACCCATGAAACAGATCCAAACAGATGTCCAAGAAATCAAAAACTGCCTGGAACGTATACATGGTTGATTAAATAAAAGCGAAGACAGAATCTCAGAACTAGAAGACAGGACTGCACTTTATGACCATGAAAAGGAAAACTTCTTAAAAATAACTAGGGATTATGAGAAATCAATACAACAACTGCAAGATGATGCAAAGAAGAATAACATAAGATTGATCAGAGTGAAGGAAAAAGAAGGAGACAGTGCAAAGGATCTAAGAAGATTATTCACAGACATAATGACATAAAACTTCCCAAGCATGAGAAGAGAACTTGACATACAGATAAGTGAGGCATATAGAATCCCAAATACCCACGATGAAAATATATCTACACCAAGACATATAATAATCAAGATTCCAGAAATTCAACAAAAGAACAGAATACTGAAAATTGTTAGAGAAAAAAAACAAGTCACCTATCAAGATAAACCCATCAGAATCACAGCAGACTTCTCAACACAAAGCCTTAAATCAAGGAGAGCTTAGAGCAAAATATTTCAAGCCTTAAAAGAAAATAATCTCCAACCCAGATAGATGTACGCAGCTAAACTATCTTTCAAATTCAACAATGAAATAAGATATTTCCATGACAAAGAACAACTGAAGAAATTCATGACCTCCAAACCACCTCTACAAAACATTTTGAAAGATATCCTAGAAAAGGAAAAAGGAAACTATAATTACAAGGACACTAATAAATAATAACCCACTAGGCAAGACAAACAGTTAAACTGAGGTGAAATACAGAACAAACAAAGGAAAAGATCTATGACAAAGATAAGTCAATACATAATAGCTGTAACCATCAATATAAATGGCTTCAACTCACCAATCGAAAGAAACAGACTAGCAGAATGGATCAAGAAACAAGATACATCAATATGTTGCATACAAGAGACACATCTAACGCAAAAGGAAATTCATAGACTGAAAATCAAAGGATGGAAAACAGTATTCCACGCAACAGGAACCTAGAAAAGGGCAGGGGGAGCTATCCTAATCTCAGACAAAGTGAAATTCAAACCAAAACAGATCAAGAGGGACAAAGAAGGTCACTACACACTTCTCAAGGGAAAACTCCAAGAGGAAGAAATAACAATCATTAATATTTATGCACCAAATATTGGTGCGCCTAACTACATAAAACAAATCTTAAGGAACATGAAAGATCAAATAAATACTAATACAATTATAATGGGAGACTTCAATACCCCACTGTCACAAATAGATCAACTAGACAAAAACTTAACAAAGAAATATCAGAACTGAATCAAATCTACAAACAAATGGACTTAGCAGATATATACAGAGTGTTCCACCCCACAACAGCAGAATACACATTCTTCTCAGCTGCACATGGGACGTTCTCCAAAATAGACCACATACTAGCTCACAAAGCATGTTTAAGTAAATGCAAAGGAATTGAAATTATACCATGCATACTATCAGACCATAGCACAATAAAACTGGAATTCAAAGGTAATAGAGAACAAAAACACCATATAAACACTTGGAAACTAAATAACATCCTTCTGAACAACAGCTGGGTCACAGAAAAATTAAAGATGAAATTAAACAATTTATTGAGTTTAATGATAATGCCGATACAACATACTGGAACCTATGGGATACAATGAAAGCAGTATTATGGGGGAAATTCATTGCATTGAACTCCCACATCAGGAAGACAGAGCCCCAATAAACAATTTAATGTTGAACCTCAAATGTCTAAAAAAAGAAGAACAAATCAAACCCAAAGCTCATACAAGACAGGAAATTGTTAAGATCAGAGCTGAAATTAAGGCAATTGAGACTAAGAAAACAATACAAAAAAAATCAATGAATCAAAGAGTTGGTTCTTTGAAAGAATAAATAAAATAGACAAACCCCTAGCCACTGTTATCCAAAAAAAAAGGAAAGAAAAGACTCAAATCCATGCAATAAAAAATGAAAAGGGTGAAGTCACAAATGACCTATGGAAATCCAAAGGATCATCAGCACCTACTTCAAGAATTTATACTCAAACAAGATGGAAAACACTGAAGAAATGGACTGATTCTTAGAAACATATGAATTACCAAAAGTGAATCAAGAAGAGATAAATATTCTAAATAACCCAATATCAGCCATTGAAATTGAAGAGGTAATTAAAAACCTACCAACAAAGAAAAGCCTAGGTCCTGACGGTTTCACAGCTGAATTCTACAAGAAATTCAGAGAGGATCTAATACCACTATTCCTCAAACTCTTTAATGAAGTCAAAAAGGAAGCAGTACTCCCAAAATCATTCCTGGAAGCAAGTATTACCCTGATACTAAAACCAGAAATAGATCCCACCAAAAAAGAGAACTACAGGCCAATTTCCCTAATGAACATAGATGCAAAAATTTTCAATAAGATACTAGCAAACAGAATGCAACGGATTATCAAGAAGATTATACACTACGACCAAGTAGGATTCATCCCAGGGATGAAGGGATGGTTCAACATATGCGAATCAATACATGTAATACACCATATCAGCAGAATAAAAGAAAAAATCACATGATCATCTCAATAGATGCAGAAAAAGCAAAAAAAAAAAGAAAAAAAAGAAAAAGCATTTGATAAAATCCAACACCCATTCATGATAAAAAATCTACAGAAATTAGGCATAGACAGTCTATATCTAAATCTGATAAAAACCGTCTATGACAGACCAATGGCCAACATCACACTAAATGGTCAGAAACTTGAAGCTTTCACACTAAAATCTGGAACAAGACAAGGCTGTGCACTATCACCACTATTATTCAACATAGTTCTAGAAACATTAGCCAAAGCAATCAGGCAAGAGAAAGAAATAAAAGGGATAAAGATAGGAAAGGAAGAAGTTAAACTATCATTATTTGTGGATGACATGATACTCTACATAGAAGACCCCCAAGAACTCCACCAAAAAACTTCTAGTAAGTCCTGGACTTTTTAATGAGCTCCATTCAGAGAGAGCTTCCTAAATCAGATTCTTTCATAAGTCCAACAAAGTGAGTCTTACACACCTTTGACAAACATACAGTGTAAAGCATTAAAAGAACCAAACACATACACACAAAAATACTTCAAATAAACTTTTTACTTTTAGAGTTAAAGTGGTGGTACAGTACACCTGCAAATAAACTATTTTTACTTTTACAGTTACCTCAAACATGTGAGCTACTGTCAAGATTTGTTTGCAACTCAAATGTTCATAAATTGGGGACTTACTATACTCTCCATCTTGCTTATTCTGTCACAAGGAACAATGGCCACATTACTATTTCTTAAAAATGTTTGACTTAGGTCTGCTTCAGATCAGTACTTTTCATGTGCTTTCCTTTTTCTATTTGGAACATTGTTTATCCAGAACTAGGTATTTCCATGCCATGCTCCCTAACTTCCTTCAAGCCTTTTCTCAAATATCACCTTATCAGACTATTATTCTCCAATTGCCCACACTAATTAAAATTGCAATCTCTTTCTGTCATCATAACTTTATACTCTCTTTCCATGTTTCATTTTTTAATAACACCTATCAACATCTTGTATATTGTAGAAGGCTTTAATTGATCATTATCTTCTGCTTTGAAGGTACTGTTATCATTGGTCATGTTCTCTAGCTGAATATATATATAACCAATGTGAGAAATCGTTCTAGAGAAGATTAGGTACTGAAAAATAGGTACTGAAAAGGAAAGAGTAGCACACCCATTTCAGTTGACATAATCAATGTGAAAATAAAAATTAACAAGTAGTTAAGCACAGTAAAACATACCCATTAAAAGTAAATAAATATTGAAACTGTCTAAATTTACTTATATAATAATTTTAAAAAGATCAGGACAAAATCTCCATTTATAACAGCAAAAAAATGTAATATAGCAATAACTACACTCATTAAGTAATATCTAGTGTTTAAATCAATAAAATTTTGACATTTAAATGAAAAGAGTAAAATTTACACAAAAATAAAACAAAAACCAAAAAAGGGCATATATGTTT
The DNA here is from genome assembly GCA_004026905.1 of Hystrix cristata. Classification (NCBI taxonomy): domain Eukaryota; kingdom Metazoa; phylum Chordata; class Mammalia; order Rodentia; family Hystricidae; genus Hystrix; species Hystrix cristata. The sequence continues at coordinate 10,798 of PVJO010000055.1, read as the reverse complement.
AATAAAGTATTATTTCCTTAATAGGATGCTCTCTTATCAATAAGGAAAAACTGAATACTAAAAAACATAATAGCCATCGTGTAGATTATCATAAAATTGAGATAAATTTTCAATAAACATGAAAATGCCCAGTCTCAGTAAGAAATAAAGACTGGGGCTGAACCTGTAGTTCAGTGGAAGAACACTTGCTCAAGATGTATAAGGCTTTGGGTCCCATCCTCAGTACTAAAGATAAATAAACGAAGAAGGATGAGGAGGGGAGGAAGAGTAGAGGAGGAGGAGGAGAGGAAGAAGAGAGAAGGAGCAGAAGGAGGAGGACAGAAGAAAGAGGAGGAGGAGGAGGAGGAATGAAGAAGAAAGAGGAGGAGGAGAGGAGGAGGAAAGAAGAAAGAGGAGGAGGAAGAAAGAAGAAGAAAGAGGAGGAGAAAAGGAAGGAGAAAGAGAAGAAATAACAGACATTAAAACAAAACATTATTTTTATTGACCTATGAACTGGCAAAATAAATATGGAAGTATTTGCCAGTAGGAAGGTTGGAAGGTTTTGAAGGGATAGGAAATTTACAACACTGACAAGAATATAAGGTGGTAAAATAATCTATGGAGGGGAATTTAGTAATATGTATAAAAAAACTCAATATTTTGTATGTGACTCAGAAACTTTAAATCATAAATTTTAATGTTATGAAAATTCTACAAAGATGTTCATCACAGATTAACACAAAAATTAAAGAATATATATATGTCAAAGTATCGCTCATCTATGTAAAGAAATGTACTCAGGTGAAATAATTCCAATTCTGTTAAATAAATTAATATGATATATATGATATATACCAAAATGTTCACAAGAATATCTAGAGTAATTATTATTTTCTTTGTATATATGTTTCTAAAATTTCCATATTTTAATTAGTATAGACTATGTTAATATTTACAGAAAATGATAAAAGTTATTTCAGTGTTTGAATTCCCAGCCTACAGAATCATGATCTAAATAATTTTCTGTTCATTATAAATTACTGAGCTTTGTTATTCTGTTGTACCAATACAAAATGGACTAAGCCATTTTGCATTTCCAATTATATGCAGTATTGTAAGTTGTCAAATTCATAAAAGCACAAAGTACAAGGGAAGTTAACAGGGGCTGGGAGAAGGAGAAAAGGGAGATTGTTGTGTATTGGATACAGAGTTGCAGATTTTCAAGATAAAACAGGCATGGAGTTCTGTTTCATAATAATGTGATTTTATGTAATACTATTGAACTACACACTGAAAAAGGGTTATTATAGCAAATATTGGATTTTTTTTAACATACACATAAACCTATGTTGTTTAAGAGTTCAGTTCTAATGTTATGGTAGTAGTCTAAATTAAACATCTCCCGGGTTTTTGATCAAATTCCTATAGTAGTAAACAATTTTAAAGCACATACTCTATGTACATTTAATTATTTATAGATTATATATTTATTATTAACACATCATGTATCTTATAAAACATATGCAATAAAAGGATTAGAGAAAAATATTGAAGTTCTAATGTTTTCTTTGTACAGTCCAGTAGGTCACCTTTTATGGATTTTAAAACTCACAATTCCCACTCTGGAGTCAGCAGCCTAAGAAGAATGTGATGGTGGCAAAGGCCAAAATGTTAATAATGCAAGTGATGAGGAGAGATTGAATTGAAGCTATATTAAAGGTGGAATACAATTGATTTGCTGAAAAAATACTGAAACAATTGAATTTATGGTTGGACTGCTCAATGAGATGGGAAAGATTGGAAATAAATTTTATTTTGGACATATTAAGGGTTAGAGGTTTATGAGGTATGAGTTTGGATAATATATAAGGTAGGAGAAAGAAGAAGACTTAGGAGTAAATCCTTATAGACGCCAAAATTTAGAGATTTCCTAGAAGAGGTGGAAAAACCAACAAAAGTTAATTATGAGGAAAAGCCTACAGGGTATCAGGAAAACCAAGTGACTGTGGAGTCTTAAAAGGCATGTGAAGAAAATATTCCAAGAAGGAGGATGTAATTTCCTATTTCAAATGCTGTTAATTAATCCTTAACATAAGACTGAGATTGGATCACTGGATTTGGGAAGGTGAGAAAGTGACAATAATTATAGTCTATATATTTTAGGAGTTTAGCTCAAAATAATAGGTTAAATGTTAAATCAAACTTGCATGTCAAGGACAAATCATACTTGGTCATGATGTATAATCTTTTTAACATATTGTTGAATTCAGTTTTCTAATATATAATTGAGATTTTTGCAACTACTTTCATAAAACATACTGGGCTTTCCTTTTCTTTTCTTGTGTTACCATTTTGAGGAACTGCCATACTGTTTTCCATAGTGGTTGCAGCAGTTTACAATCTCCCGGACAGTTAATATTGGTTCCAGTTTCTCCACATCTTCACCAACATTTCTTTCCTTCTTTCTTTTTAATTGTAGCCATCTGCTATGGTTTCAGTGAGCCTCCAAAATTCATGTTGAAACTTAATCCTCAACACAATAGTATTAGTGATGCTTCTAAGAGGTGATTTGGGCATGAGAGCAGAGCCCTTGTGAGTAGAATTAGTGATGCAATAAAAGTGAATCCAATGATGTCAGAACTCCCTGTTCCCCTTCCATTCTTTCTCCCATGTAAAGACACAGCATTTATTTCCCTGTGGAGGAAACTTGACTGCCATCTTGGAAGCTGAGCATGAGCTCTCATCTGACCCTGTTCTAGGGGTTCCCTGAACTTGGATTTCCCAGCCTTCGCAATTGTGAGAGATAAATTTCTATTAGCCTAAATTTAAATTACACACTATGATATTTCGTTATGGTAGCTCAAATAATCTAAAGGATTTGAGGGTTAGCTAGAAAGGGAGGCAGAAGACTATGACACTAGCTAGGGGAATACAATCTATAAACCATTCTCTAATGACTCTCCATGTTCTGGTACTCACACTCCTGTGTAATCCTCTCCCCTTGAGTTCTGGATGGATTTACTGACTCCTAAGATTAAAATGAAGCAGAGGGAGTAGTGTATCATTTCTGAGTTGAGTTTACAAAAAGAGTATAACTTCATTCTTGGTCTCTGGCTCTGTCTTTGCTTCTCTCTAAACACTGTACTGGAAGGGCTGTAAGTTGCCAGGTAGTGAACAACTGTATGAAGAAGCACAAATGGTGTGGTGACTAAAGTCTCCCATCCAATAGCCTACAAGGAACCAAAGCTTACCAAAGACGATGTGAGTGACCATAAAAGTGAATCCAGCACCAGTAGAGTTGGGATTGAAGCTCCAGATGATAGCTTGATTACAACTTCATAACAGAATTTGAGCTAGATCCACTATCTAAGCTGTTCCCAGCTTCTAGACCCACATAAAGTATAAGATAATGCATACTTTTTTCAGCTAAGTTCTGGGGAAATTTTTACCAAGCAATAGATAAAATGGGGGTGAGGGAATAGGGACTGTGGTTGCAGAGTTTAGGAGGGGCTTCTTTTTCTTTTTTAAAGGAAGTGATAGCTCGTTTGTTCTTTCTGTTTATCATAAGCATAAAAGGACACAGTGGAAAGGGGTGATAGTTAAAAATCCTTGTATAGGTATCGATTACAAAAGTGGAAGTGTTGGTGTTATACACAATGAAGTTGACTTAGTAGATTTTGTTGCATGAATATGTGGACATTCTCTTCCAATTGTTTCTATTTTTTCAGAAAAAGAAGGTGTCTTAGCCATTTTTCATCAGACACACAATACCTGACACCCACAATTTAAGGAGGAAAGGTTCATTTTGGCTCACAGTTTGTTGAGGTTTCTGCCTGTAGTCAGCTGGTTTCAAGACAGTGTGGCATGATGGAGGGGCATAGCAGAGGAGAAACAGCTCATGGCATAGCAGTGGGAAGCAGAGAGAGATCAAAGAAGAGGAAGGAAGATACTATAACCTTCCAGGACACTCTCCCTGTGACCCATCTCTTCCCACCAGGCTTCAATCCCAATATCACATACAGCTATAAACCCATCAGTGCACTAATCCAGTATCACACACCCATGATCCAGTCACATTCCAAAAGCCCCACCTAGAAGCACATGAGACTTTGGTGGGACATCTTGATATAAATCATAACATTCTGCCCCTCACCCCCAAAATGATAATGCACATCCCTTTATGCAAAATGATTTAATCCATCTCTAAGAGTTGCCAAAGTCCTAACAGTTTCATCAATGCTGAAAAGTCCAAGTCCAAAGTCTTCTCTGAGGTTTAAAACAAACTCTTAGCCGTGAAATGAAAAGAAAGTTAAACACTTCCAATGTACAATGGCACAAAACAAACATTCCAATTCCAAAAGATACAAATAGGGGGACAGAAAGGAATGGGACCAAAGCAAGATCAAAATCCAGCAGGAAAAACATTAAATCCCATAGTTCCATGTCCTGCACCTTGGGGCAATCTGTAGGGAAATATGAACTCCAAAGGGCTTCAATGGTCCTGCCCCTATGTTACTGCTGGTGGTTGTAGCCACCATGATTTCTCTCTTGGGCTAGCTTTGCTCACTCCTTGTAGCTCTCCTCACGCTGAGGCAGGAGATTGGGGCATGACAAACTGACTAGGGAGTGTGTATGACCTGTTGATCACAGAGTTCCAGGACAGTTGGGAAGAACTGTTCCCAAAACCCTGCACTTGGAACCCATTGGCTATCTTCATTTTTTTCTCGTGAGAACTTGAGCAAGTTTTTGATGTGACAGCCTAGATCTGATGTCAGCCTGAACTCTTGGCCACTGTGCTTTCTCTTTCACCGTGGTCTGCTCTCACCCTGCAGAGTATACTTCTTTTCCTACTTCTAACTGGCCCACACTTGCTCTACAGAGCATGTTTCTTTGCCTACCATTAATAAATGCAAAACCTTACTACCTTTTGCACTTGTTACGTCCAATTCTTTGTTTAGGACAAGAAGAACCTAGAAAGAATCTCTAGAAGGAGACCTCAGCACCCCAGAACCCTATAACAAGGCATTCTATGTTCCTGGCTTCTACACCTTCCTGCGGTCTCCACTGCACTTTTGGCTTCACTCTCACAGCTTTACACACTGCCCCTTCAGGGCCACAGTGCCTGGCCTCCTGGCCCTTCTTCTGAAATCTGGGTGGAAGCCCCCTTGATCCCACAACTCTTGTATTCTTCACGCACCTAAAACCAGCACCACACGAATGATGCCAAGGTCTGCCACCAGCTGGAGCAGTAGCCCATTCCTTCTGCATCTTACAGGTAGTTACGGAGGCCTCAGAGTACCTGATGGTTGAGCATGGTGAACAAAGTTGCTCTCTTCTCAAAGCAAATTCTTTCACTTTTACAACTTTGAACCTTGGAAGGATAGGGTCCTGCTTGTTTCTGTGATGCCTTCAAGCTATCTTTACTATTGTCCTAGTGTAAAGTACTTGGCATCTTTTTAATGCTAATCTTTTCAGCAACCAATCTCTCCTCTGCTCCAGCTTCGTAGGTTTCAACTTGAACTTCCTTTCTGACAAACTCAAAACTTTTTAACTTATTCTTCTGGACTATTTGCTGTTGATTCATAATTTAAAGCTGGGTAAAAACCCACAACTAGATAAAAACCATAACAGAATGAATAGCAGTACCTAAGAATGAAGATAAACAGTAAAACTACATTAGTAATATATAATTTTAAAAATTAATCAACACATCATATCTGTACATATACATGGTGTAATATAACTTTATACACACATGTATGCAACATGTAATGTTCAAACCAAGGTAATTTGCATTTCTATCACCTCAAATATTTATCATTTCTCTGTGTTGGAAATGATCTACCATTTCCTGTGAGGTCTGCAGGATCTTTTATTTATAGTAATGTGCAATTTTTGATAACAGTTAAATTCCAGTAAAAAGACAATTCAGAGAATTCGAGAACAATACAACTGTTGCTAGTGCAAAGTAGTTATGATTTTCATCAGCTATAGTAAAAAATGTTCATTTAAACTTTTAGATTTCCCTATCCCTAAATTACACAAAGATCTGATAAATACAAACTTTTCCATAGCCAAATAGAATTGCTACAGAGATTCCTGGGAGGTTTTCTATGTAGCATGTATCTATGAGGACAACATACACAGACAAATAGTACCAAGAAGAATATGTATTTGAAGGAGTCATGGAAGAGCTTTGGCATTTAGAGACAAATGAGACAAAATTGAGACCGGAATTGCAATTCTATGAACTACAGAAATCTGGGTTCCATCACATCTGGCCAGGGTACTTTGAGCTAAGGCAGCATCAACTGAAGTAAATCAGAACCGGAGAACAGACACAGGCTGAATTCTCAGCTGAGCATTATCAAGGGTTGCAAAATAATGAGAGATTTAGCAATCTACAAATAAAAGCAAAACAGTCTAAGAAATTCCACATATAATGGAGTTGGAATTGACATTCTAATAACCCCATCATTGGTAAATGAATAAATAAAACATGCTGTAATTCAAATCCACTGAGAAGTTCTCAGAGCTTGATTAAAAGGAATTGAGCAGTAATTCAGTGAACACTGTGCTGCAAATGGAAAGCTTCAACATATAATCACTTTTGATGCCAAGTTCTAACTACCATCCCTGAAAAGTTTACCATGAGATTCATTTTCACTTTTCCAGTGTTTATGGGAAATATCTCAGATATGACACTACATATCTGGAAGAAAGTTTGAAATAGATTGAAACTCTAGAATAATTATAATAGCAGCAGTTGAACTGAATTACATACATGAGAATAAAACTTATCTTGTCTCCCAAGTTAAATTGGAGATCTGGCCAAAATCCGATGGATCTTCTAACTCCAGCTCACATTTATCTTGACCTTTTCAATACAGTGTGGGTGGAAATCTCTGTGCTTATACAATGTGTGAAGCATTTGAAGCTTAATATCTAGTTAATAGATGCCATCACCATAAAGATTGGTTTGGTCCCTGTCTTAGTCACTTTCCTCACTGCAGAGTCACAATATCTGACACCCACAATTTAGAGGAAAAGGTTATTTTGGCTCAGTTTGTAGAGGTTTTAGTACACAGATGGCTTCAATGTAGGCATGGCAGATGGACATGACAGAGGAGAAGCAACTCATGATGTGGTGGTGTGAAGCAGAGACAGAGTGAATGGGGGAAAAGGGGAAGAGATAAACCTTCCAGGCCACAGCCCCAGTGACCCACTTCTGATCAGATCTCACCTCCTAATAGCATACCAGCTATAAACTCATTAGTGGACTAATCCACTGACAATTATCACGTCCCTATGATCTAATTGCTTTCCAAAAGCCACACCTATGAGTGCATGAATCTTAGGGGTGCATCTAGATACAAACTATAGGAGCCAGGCAAACTCAAGTCAGATGCACACCTTCATTAAGGGAATAGTGTATTTTAAGGCCAGCATGGCCAAAGAATTATATTTTGCCCATAAAGACACATGATACTTTGTTTCATCTCTCATTTGACATTTATTGCATTCTGCCTTGTTTTATAGTACTTGTTGGAATAACTCATTAACAGAGAGCTCCTTGAAGGTATGTATTGCTTTATGTTCATGTGCAAATAATAATTCTTATAGCTGTATTTCTGATTCTCCTTCTAGTTACGCTAGAAGGCAAGTGACACTTCTCTGGCACCATGAAGTCACATCCAGCTGTGTCACTTGTTGGTCCATTAAATATGAGTAGAAAGTATGTTTGTCGTTTCCAAGTGAAAGCTTTAAGAACCGGGTTATGACCAATCACATTCTCTTTCTTTGGCTTAGCAATTCTGGAAGCACAGAGGTGGGACTTTCCTCAGTGTGCATGTCTTGAGTAAGGATGACACAGAAGATTTCTCCCAGCCAACATGCAATAGACCTGTAGTATGAAGTGCATTTTTGTTGCTTGAAACCTCTCCCATATTGGGCTCTTTAGTTTCTACAATGTTAGTAAGCCTATTCTGACTAATGTATTGTATAAATCATAGCACTGAACATGGCACCTCATAGATAAATTTCAATCAGTAAAGGATGTTCAGATCTGAGGACTAGTTAGATTCTCTGAGGAATCTCTGACCTCAGTGGCATGTGTTGTTCTTGGTGTGGAAGCCTACATGCTTGTGTGATTTTCCGTGATGAACATGACATTTACATTTATATTCAGTTTACCATGCTATTTAACAATAATTGCAGTCAACAATATTTTATGAGCACTGCTCTTCATCATTATAGCCACGGAGTTCCAGGACACCAGATTTGGAAAATGGCACAGGTAGCCTGAACACCTGTCCTTCATTATACAGGTGGCCATGAGAAGGACCATTACATGGATGACTGATGAACAGAGAAGGAAAGGTTGGAGGCTGTGTTCAGTGACAGAAAAAGAGTTAAATGTTAATGGTTTAAGTACTTACAACCTAGTGGAGTAGGGAAGCAAGTACAAGAACATAAATAATGAATGAACTGACACCCCCATTAAAGAAACAGGGACCTAAAGAAGGAAAGGATCTATCTCTCTAGACAGATAGATATAGAGACATCAGTAACATCCTACGAATTTGCTCCATGATGCTTGCATGGAAAAAAATAGTGCATTTCTTTTTTTTAATTTTATTTTAATGGTACATTTTCGATGTACATAGTGATAACATTCATCATAGGGGATTTGTACCTGTACATGACATATCTTGTTGCTTCTTTTTTTCCCATTCTCCTCCCCTCACCCACTCCTCCCTCCCTATTTACAAAAGCTTGGTTTCCATTTTTCTTTCCATTTCTTATTTCTCTGGTCCTCTGTTCTGTTCCCCCTCCCTTGTTCCCTTTCCCATTTGGATATTTTCTTCCCTTTCCCAAAATAATACATTTTAGTCTTTCTTTATTTGCACTTTCAGTTTCTCACACCAGAGAAACAATGCAGTATTTAAACATGTGTGTCTGATTTATTTCACTTAAGATTATGGTTTCAAGATGCATCGACTTATCTAGGAATATCTCAAGCTTATCATTCTTCATGGCAGAGTAGTACTCCATTGTATAAAAAAACCACATTTTCTTAATCCATTGTGCTGTTGATGGGCATTTGGGTTGTTTCCAAGATTTAGCTATTACAAACTGTGCTGCTATAAACATGGGTGTGTATATATCACTGTTGTATGATGCTTTTAATTCTTTTGGGAAGATACCAAGAAGGGGAATAGCTGGGTCAAATGGAATCTCTAGTCCTAGTTCCCTGATGAATCGCCACACTGATTTCCATAGCGGTTGCACCAGTCTAGATTCCCGCCAACAGTGGTGAAGGGTTCCTTTTTCCCCACAGCCCCTCCAGCATTTGTTATTGGCTGATTTGTTGATAATAGCCATTCTTTCTGGAGTGAAGTGAAATCTCAGGGTTGTTTTAATTTGCATCTCTTGAATAACCAGTGATGTTGAACATTTTTTCATATGTCTACCTGCTGTTTCTACTTCTTCATCTGAGAAGTGTCTATTCATTTCAGTTGCCCACTTTTGGATTGGGTCTTTAAATGTGGGGGGGTTGTCTGATTTTTTTGAGTTCTTTATATATTCGAGATGTTAGTCCTTTGTCAGAGGAATAGCTGGCAAAAAATTTTTCCCACTCTGTGGGTTGTCTCTTCGTTCTGTTGGTAGTTCCTTTTGCTGTGCAAAAGCTTTTTAATAGCATCAGGTCCCACTTGTTGATTCTTTGTGCTATTTCCTGGGCAACTAGGGATTTGTTCATAAAGTCCTTGCCTACACCTGTCTTCAAGAGTTCTACCTATTGTATTTTCCAATAGATTTAGTGTTTCTGTTTTAATATTTAGATCTTTGATCCACTTTGATTTATTCTTAGTGCATGGTGAAAGACACGGGTCTAGTTTTAATCTTTGGCATGTGGAGAGCCAGTTTTTCCAGCACCATTTATTAAGGAGACTATCTTTCTTCCAGTGAGGTTGCATTTCTTAATTTAAACAAAAATCAAATTAAACCTGACTGGGGCTGGGGGGTTAGCTCAGTGATTAGAGTGCTTGCTTTGCAAGCACAAGGCCCTGAGTTCGATTCCCAGCACCAAAAAAAAAAAAATATTAAACCTGACTTAACCCTGATTAGTAACCTGATTAGTAAAAAATGCAATCTCAATCATTATTTTGAATCTCCATACTTCAGTTTGTTTGTACAAAAAATTGTTGTAATTCATATAATCTGATACACTTGGGGAAAGTTTTCTGGATTTTACTCTAATGTGGCTGTTGAAAAATATAGAAGCCATTCAAAATATAGAAAACATTCAAATACTGCCAGTTCGCCTAATCACAGCCTACATTCTCTCTCAGATAAAGTTAGCCACTGGGATGTTCACTGCCCCTTTAAACCCCATAAGGCTCAGAGGCCATCTTTTACACTACTTTCATACGAAAGTCTGCCGAATTCTAGCTTTGTTTGCAAGAATGCTATGTATTTTTGGTAGTTGCAGCTCATAAAACCTTTCATCTCTTTAGAATTGGAGAATCCAACTCTGAAAAATTCCCCTTATCATTCTATGCTGTGATCTATATGAAGCTAGAAACATCTTAAAGCAACAAAAATAAAATGTTAAACATTAAAACCACCAGTGGAAAAATTACATGATCAAAATTGGATATATCTAGGGAAAAGGGGGATAAAGAAGAAGGTTAAAAGAAAAGTAAGATGAAAGGGGGAAAAATGGTAAAGTGTAGTTACACTTGTTGCAAATAGGGAGGGGTGGGTGAATGGAAGGGAGGGGAGGGGAAGGGGGAGAAGAGGGGGGAAAACCAAGATG
>PVJO010000054.1:353947-369654 GCA_004026905.1 Hystrix cristata | reverse complement strand
TCAGCCACTCGTTGGTTGTTGGGCATTTAGGTTGTTTCCAAGACTTAGCTATTACAAATTGTGTTGCTATGAACATGGTGGTGCATACGTCCTTGTGGTATGATGATTTTAATTCTTCTGGGAAGATCCCCAGTAGGGGAATAGCTGGGTCAAATGGAACCTCCAGTTGTAGTTTTTTGAGGAATCTCCATATTGATTTAAAGGGAGGATGGTGTGCAGAGGAGAGGAGTGCTAGAAAGAAAGAAGGGGAAAAGCAGAAAGGCAACAGGGGAAAGAGAGGGGAAAGGGAAAATATGGAAAATGATGAATGAACCTGATATAAATGGGGGGGAGGGAGGAGAGGGGAGGGGCGGGGGAGAGGGGGAGAACCAAGATGCACGATGTATAGGTACAGAATAAATGTAATGAATGTGACCAATGTATGTAGAATGTACCAATACATGCTCTTGGTTTAAAATAAAAAAAATTAAAAAAAAAAGAAAAACTAATGGAAGACAAACAGAAAAAAAAAATATTTGCAACTTACTATTAATGAGAGTCTGAATTAACCACCCATGGATGATACTTGTTTTGACACTATACGTTTTCTACCCAAGATACAAGATTAAAAATCCACAACTGTTCATTGGGACAGAGAGCTACAGCTATGCTAGTATACTTGGCCCTAAAAGTGTAGATGTCAGCCCAGGATACATTACTGACCTTTCCCCACTTCAACACACTTCTAGTCCTTTGTCACCATATCATCTAAGAGGGTTATGAGGCAGAGAAAAACAGGGCATACGAATGTGACATACTGAAGGGTCTATCCAATGTGCCTACAAACTAGCCTAAGTGTTCATCTGAATCATCTCGTTTTCTTTGTTTCTTACGATTCAGCATCCATAATGACAAGGTCAAGAAATGAACACACCTATGGATACTAGATCATCCCTGAGCACCTGAAGGCATAGGAAAGATGCAGAGTGGTGGCCTCTGAGAACACGCCTCTTCCCTTCAGTTTTGGCTAGAGAGATTTTTCTAGGATTCTTTGCTGGAATGCCAGCACTGTTTTGACTATTACAGCTCTCTGCCCAGGCCCAGCTTGCTGGGTCGTGACCACATCTGCCAGCCAATATGCCTTCAGCAGATGAAGATTTACCAGAAAGTTGTGAGACTCAGCATTAGTAAACTGCCTCCTGTCTTCATGTGACTTCTTCCTGCTGACCCAGAGGTCCTATTGTCATTGCGATTCCATACACTCCAGAGCACACCTGTCTTCATCAAACTTGCCAGCATGTAGCTTGCAACATTCTGGCCCCTGCCAACTCCAAGGAGTGGGCTGCATCCCACAGGCATAGACTTCCACCCAGAAGACAGAAATCTGTCACCATAGTGACCATCCCTACCAGACAGGATCCTCTGCAAAGAAAGCTTCCTAAGTTAGATTCACCTAGTGATGATGCCATTCAAACCTTTAAAAACCTTTCTGATTTTCTTTCTACTCATTCCATCAACTACTAAGAAAGGAGTGCTGAAACTTGAATTTGCCATTCCTCTTTTCAGTTCTATTTTGTTTTGTTTTAAAGTTCAATTATAAGGTACATATGTAGGAATTTTATGTCTACTTGATGAATTCATTAATTTTATATATACCACTATATAATGTTGCTCTTTATCCCTGATAATGTTTTTCTCAATTCTACTTTATCTGACACTTATATAGCTTTTTTGCCTTTTTTTATTAATGCTTATTTAGAATGTTGTTCTCAACTATTACCATATACATATATATTTCTTTTTCTTCCTTTTTTCTCATCTGTTATAACTGTCTTTTAACTACGTTGTTTAGGTCAGTACTTCCCAGTATGAAATATAATGGAAGGCACACAAGTGATTCCAGCAACTGCCAGGGGCCCTGGCTAAGTCTTGACAGGATGGATCACATCACATGACAGGAGCAAGTACCAGAGTGCTGAGCTGTATGTGGAAGAAATGCATGGCAAGAGAGCAAACCAAGGAAGCTCAGCTCACTTTAGAACAATCCCTTCTCATGGCCTGACCTACTCTGACAAGATAGTAATCAGGTTGTTGTTTTACATGAGTAATACAGTTCTGTGTCACTGGTTCAAAAGTCTTGAGCTTTCTCCTAACATCCAGGACCCACACACCAACGAGGTTATTAGCTTATACGTCAGTGGTTGGTCCCTAACCCTTCTAGCAACAGGAACCAGTTTTGTGAAGACAGTTTTTCAATTTCCCACAGAATAGGGAAGGAATGGTTTCAGGATGGTTTGAGAGCATTACATTTTTGTACACTTTATTTGTATTATAATTCATTATGATACATAAAAAATAATTCTACAACTCACCATAATGCAGAATCAGTGGGAACCTTGAACTTGTCTTCCTGCAACAAGATGGTCTCGTTTGATAGGTCAGTAGCACAATTGCTAAAACTATCCCAGTGATGGTCTCAACTGCCAGTTCAGTGGCACCATTGAATGTCACCTGTCAAGAGCATTCCTTCTTGTGTATTAAGCCCTCTAAGATCAATAGTAGCCAAACACATAAAGATAGAGGGAAAAATCTGCAAGTGGATACTAATAGGAGGTACCTCCATGTTAACTTCTTCACTTCCAGTCTTGTGTATTCTAGCTGTAAAATAAACAACATTATGAATTAGTCACTGTCAGCACATATTGCAAATTTCAGAATAGCATACAGCTCATGTTGTAACTTTTTCTCAGCTGATGTTGTAACTAGGCCATTCTACAGTCCTATAAAGCCAAGTGCTTCTAGAGAACGAGCTACATTATTACATAACAAAGAGAATGAATACCACGAACTAGAACCCATATCCTCACTTCTCTTGCTGTAAATAACTATTTCCTCCAATCAACGCAGTGAAGTGTGAGATATCGTGATGGTTAATACTGCACTCTATAACTTCATAAATGATGAGCTGCTATATATTTAGTTCGGAGGAAAAAAATGCCAGTTCATGCCCAGAATGACTATTACGCTGAGAAAGTTTGTTCCTTCAATGAAGGAAGAGACAATGAAGTCAACCAGTTACCAAGTAGCTGATTGGTACTCCCAGGTCAGGGGCTCTTCATTGGTCTTTGCTGTTGGCAAGCTGGGCATGAGGCAATGATGACAGAGAGTTCAGCCTTGAGGAGCAGAAGTTCCTTGTTATTAAATCTGTGCGCAATCAGGAGCAAACATGAGGATGACTGGGGAAAATTAGATAGACTCCTACTCAATTAGGCTCTTGCTATATGAAAGTATAATTCTGTGGGCCCAGTAAAACAGGTGGCACCATATGTAAACAAGACTGGAATTCCTTTTCCAGCTCCCTAAGAAGTCATAGGTATGGGCTTAGGGAAAATCAGTACTGTCAGTGCTGATGGGGATCTGAGTCACACAATTTCTTTTGCCTTCAGGTACTGGTCAGGCCTAATCTCATATGCAACATTTAATTGCTTGTAAAATCTTATCCCAGTTTTCCTGGGACATATTCTAATTTTTTTTTTTATTATTTTTTTTGGGGGGTGCTGGGGATCGAACTCGGGCCCTTGTACTCACTAGTCAAGACATATGCTAATTTTAATCATTGAATTCCCACATCCTGGCTGGGGATTTAGCTCAGTGGTTAGAGTGCTCACCTAGTGTTTTAGTTACTTTTCTCTCATTGCTGGGACAGAATACTCGACACCCAAAGTTAGGGGAAGAAAGGTTTATTTGGCTCACAGTTTGTAGAGGTTTCAGTCCACAGTCAGCTGGGTCCGAGGTAGGGCAGCATGGCAGACCAGCAGCAAAGTAAGTGAGGAATGCCAGGAATGTAGGCAAGGAATGCAAGCAAGCAATGCAAGCAAGCAGCTAACCAGCTTCTTCCTGTATCTTATATTTTATCCAGGCTACCTGTCTTTAGGGTGGGCAGCACTCCCACCCTTAATCCTAATACCCTTAATTTTAGTTTCACATCCTTGATCCCAGCAGAACCATGCCAAACCGATCAATGGATTAATTTAGTAACCACACACTCTAGATCCAGCTATCTCTTACCACATGAGGCTTTGGGGGGACATCTAGACACAAACCATAACTCCTAGCAAGCACCACATCCAGGGTAATGTTTCTATTCCAGTCAGACTGAGACTATAAAGTTGCTGCACATACCCATCTTTAGGGCTTGGATTAAACGACACCCAGTTCACAGTAGTCAATCATATGTTCATTAGAGTCCCACAGTCAGGCATGAAGTCTCCCCTAGGATATGATAGGGGTTTGTCCCAGCTTCCACAGTGTCAAAATATATCATTCTGGACTCAGCTGGATCATAAGACTCTAGCAGCAGAATCTAGCCTGACAGCCTAATTCTGCACACAACTTTCTCTTGACTCTACAGAAAAGCTTCACTTGGAAATGTCTCTTAGTAATACATAAGTCTAAACAGTGCACAGACAAGATATATGTTGTTCTGAAAACTCTAAAAAGACAAATTGTTTCAATTGGTTTGTTCAGGATAGAGCAGATTAGGTACAGCAGCTTTGCCTGTACCTAAACAAGAAAATAATAACTCACTGAATTCCTATGCCCACTGTGACTTCTATGAGATAGACTACAGACTAAATTCCATTTCTCACCTGACCTTCACAGTCCCTACTCTGACTAGTGGACCTCAATGGCATCCTTGTGTCTCATGGAGGAAACAGTCTGTCAGGTACAAATCCCATGTCCAACAGAGCCCACACATAGGCCCTCAGCATCATAGGATGAATGGCCTCCACCTTCAAAACCTGAAGTGAATGCATCTCACTATAAGGATTTAATCATATCTAGAACTATGGAAATGAAGTCTACCAAGTACACTTTTTAGCCTCTGGAGTTCAGATAAACTTGGTGGGACATACTCAATCAGGAAACGCTGAATTAGGGATGAATTTGAGCAAAATTGTTCCCTTTTGATCATGTTAAATTTGAAATATCCAATTCAATGCAAAATTAGATGCATGAGCTACTGCCTAGAATCTAATTCAAAATAATTGGGTTCATGAATTTAAATCTTACAGGAGGGAGCCAGACACAAAAATTCAAATGCCATAAATACGTAAAATTTATGTAAAGAAAGTCATACTAGAAAACATCATCTGGGGATGGAGTTTTGCTTAAAAAGAAAAAAGGGGAAGAAGAATAAATATGGTAGCACCCAATCTCTAGAACCCAGAATAGAGAAGATTCCTCATCAGTGGTGAATGAGGTAGAAGAAAAGGAGATGAAGTGGCATTGTGGAGACCAAATGTGTTGTATTCCATTGAAAAGTCAAGAAAGATGATGACCAAGTGTAACCATTAGATTTTTAGCAATATGATAGCAACTGTTACCTGGTACCAGTTTCATTATTATAGTGAAGAATTACAATAGAGTAGATGACAGAGGAGAGACTACAGTCAACACTTCCGAGAAATTTGGTGGTAAAAGGGAGACAAGAAATGGGGCAATAGCTGTTGATTAGTAGCTGAAAATAGTTATTTTACATTCAAAATGTATTCTTTCCTTGCCAAACCTAAGAAATTTTAACAGGAAAGGGTATTGAATTTTATCAAATGGTTTTTTATTTTAATAAACTTTATTTTTGAGGGCTGGGATTTAGGTTTAAAGAAAAATTCTACAACAAATATGAAGAGTTCTCACACATTCACACACACACACACACACACAAATTTCTGGCTGTTATTAACTCGCGTTTGTATGATACATTCATTTGAAGGAAAAAATGGAAACAAAGCTTTGGTAAATAAGGAACGAGGAAGGGTGAAGGGAAGAGAGAGGAACGGGGAAGAAAGAAGCAGCAAGATATACGATGTACAGATACAAATTCCCTATGATGGATGTTATCACTTTGAGTATCTAAAATGTACCATCAAAATAAAATTTAAAAAAATTAAAAGTTATATAATTAATAAACCAATACTGATGCATTATTACTAAGTTCATAATTTACATTTTGAGTTCACATTTCATTATATACAGTTCCACAGGTTTGGACAGATGCTTAGTATTTTTTAGCTGCCATTTGACTATCATACAGAATAATTGCACTGACCTAAAATTATTTGACCTAGAACAGCCCTATGCTCTAGCTGTTCGTCCTTCCTCCTCCTTCCTCTGAACCTCCAGCAATCACTAATTTGTTTGCTGTATCTATAAGTTTGCCTTTTCCAGATGTCATAACAGTAGTTGGAATCACAATGTATGACCTTTTTCAGATTGCCTTTCACTTAGCAACACACATTTAAATTTCCTCCATGTCTTTTCACAGGCTGATGGCTTATTTATTTTATTGCTACATAATATTCCATTGTATGGATATGCCACAGTGTGTTTATACATTCACCTATTGAAGGATTCTTAGTTGCTTTCAATTTTTGACAATTACAAATAAAATTGCTACAACATTCTTGTGCAGCATTTTGGACATAAATTGCCAGTTCATTTGGATCACTCTCTAGGACTTTAATTGTTGAGTCATATGGTAAGCCTATGTTTAGCTTTGTAAGAAACTAACAAACTGTCTTCTAAAATGGCTTTAGTATTTTGCATTTCCCAATTAGCAATAGATGAGTTATTCCATGTCTTCACCAGTATTTGGTGGTGTCTGTTTTAGATGTTAACCATCTAAACAGATACGTTGTGGTATTTCACTGTTGTTTTAATTTGCAAGTGCCAAATAATATATGATGTTCAGTGTTTTTGTACGCTTATTTTCAACTGGTATCTCTTTGGACATGTATGTTCAAATCTTTTGCTCATGTTGAAATTGGATGTTTGTTTTCTTATTGTTGAGATTTAAGACTTTTTTAAAATGTATTTTGGGTACACTTTCTTTACGAAATATGTGTTTTGAGATGTTTTATCTCAGTCAGACTTGTCCTTTATTTCTCTTAACAAGTGTCTTTCACAGAGCAAAATTTCCTAATTTTTACAAAGCCCATATTTATCAACTTATTCTTTCTCAGATCATGCTTTTAGTATTATATGTAAAAAGTCATCTTCAAACTCATGGTCACCTAGATTTTCTCTTATGTGATCTTTAAGAAGTTGTTTGGTTTTATCTCTCGTATTAGATCTATGATCCATACTGAGTTAATTTTTGTGAAACACTTAAAGTCTGTGTCTAGATTAATTTTTCATATGTGTACATCTAATTGTTCCATCACCATTTATTGAAAAGACAATGCCCCCTCCCACACACCCATTGAATTGCAAACATAGTCATCCTTGGTACCCATGAGAGATTCCAGGATGTCCTAGAGGGTTCCAGTACCTCTTCTGCCTCCCAGATACCACCAAAATGCATGAATGCTCAATTCTCTTATATAAATGTCATAGTATTTGCATATAGCCTATTCGCATCCCCTTATACACTTTAAATCGTGTAATTACTTATAATACCTAATACAATGCAAATGTTTTGTAAACAGCTGTTACAGGAAAAATGGCAAGAAAAATAAGCCTCTATATGTTCAGTACAAATGCAATCTTTTTACAAACATTTTCCATCCTCGGTTGGTTGAACACACACACACACACACACACACACACACACACACACACGGTGATGCAGAACTGACAGATACGAAGGCAGACTGTACATGTTTCTATCAGAATATTTTTTACAATTCAGGATGTATTAGTCACTGTCCTCAAAGCGCCAACAAATACCCGACACCTGAGGAGAGGTTAATTTTGGTTCACAGTTCAGAAATTTCAGTCCATGTTTGGCAGGCTTAAAAACAGGAACGGCATGACAGAAAGGCCTGGGTGGAGGAAAGCTGTTCAAGTAGGGCTATCATGAAGCAGAGAGAGAAGAGAGAAGCCTAGGAGGGAGACACACAGTACCCTTCCAGGACATGCCCTTGGTGACCTGCCTTTTCCCCAACCTCCTAACAGCAAGTCAGTTTTAGTGCCTCCATGGTTCAATCACCTTCCAGAAGGCCCACTTCCAAATGGAGCGCATGAAGCCTCTGCGGGGGCATCCTCAATCTAAACCATAGCACAAGCCTCACAAAATTTCTCTTGAACAAGGCTCACTCCAGATGAAGATCTTGTACACCATGGTGGGAGAGGGAGGCCAGTTTGGGAAAAATGGCCTGGCTGAACGTGCTGGTTTATAAGCCCCTTTAGAGAAAGTGCACCAACATGTGGACTTGGGTCTTCTCCCCAAAGCCTGTATATCTCGATGGCTTCCTGGTTATATTCCAGGAAGAAGTTGAGCTTTATTAATGAGAAAGGAGTATCACCCACTTCTATTTTCATGCAAATGATCCCAGCAGATTCAAAAGGGTGTCAGTGAAAGTGACCACACTGATCTAATTATCTGCAGGCCAATATCACCAAGTTCCTGAAAGCAGCCAACAGAATGGCCTGACACACACACAAACATAGCCAGGACACAATCGGGCTCTTAGCAACAAGGCAAAAACTGGCTTCTCTCTCAATACAGAACTGTTTCATAAGCATTTTTTGTTATATTCAATCAGGCCTCACTATCTCCCTGAAGAAGGTTTCAACCACTTTAATCCATGTTCCATTGCCCTACAGTCACTGGCATGCACTATGGGAGCAGCTTTTGCTTTCTGGGCCATCGTCCACTCACAGTCTCAAGCCCTGGTTCTATGGAAGACATAGCACAGTAGAATAAGACGTAAAGGTATGTTCTGAAAAATATTGTAAGAAAAGAAGTTTTGTAATTCATATACATTAACTATATTATACTGTATGTATGTACCATACATGGTCCAAGACCGTTCCTCTTTACTCAAAAAAAAATGAGAGGGAATAAAAAGCAGGTCACAGGTTGGGCACCTAGAGCCTTCGCCATCCAGTGTGGCTCTTCACAAACTCTAAGAACATCCATAGCCCTGAATGAGGCAAGTGTTAAAATTCCAGCACTGAAGATGAAGAAACAAATAAATATGTGCAATATTTATATCTCAATTAAAAATAAAATATATCTCAACTAAATCTCAATTAAAAATAAAATATAAATTAAAAATCTCAATATCTCAATTAAAAATAAAATATGAATGAAACAATTTAAAGACAGGGAAAATGAAATCTAGGGAGATGAAGCCACTTAATAAAAATATTTTCTGGTTTCTTTTTTATGGTTATGTGTTTGCAACACATAATAATTACATTCACCTGGGGGACTTAGTATCTATACATATCACATCTTAATCATTTCTACTTTCTGTTCTTCTTGCCCTTCCAGATCTCTCCATCCCCGGGTCCTCTTCCCATCTCCATAGTCTACTTTCCTGTTTCTTATCACCTATCTTTTATTTTGCACCATAAATTATTTATATTTTGAGTTTCCTATATAAGGAAATCATGCAATATTAAATCTTCCGTGTCTGATATGTTTCACTTAGCATTATGGTCTCAAAGTGCCTCCGTTTTAATGAGTCCAGAAGTCCTTAGATTTCCAAGTCCAAGAGTCTTTAATAACAACTTCAGCTGTTATTACCGTATCAGCTTCAAATGCCACATGCAGTGAATGAAGTCAGCATTTTCTCTAGCTACGCCTTCTTTTTGACCCCAGCCTACTTGGCCTGGGTTCCCTTCCCCTCTAATGTTTTAGCAAAGACAGCGTGGGTTGAAGAAAAGGATCCTCAGCTCTGGAGTCAGGCAGAGATTTGGGTTTGCATCTTATATGACTTGGGCAAATTATCTCAACGCTATAAATTTCTATTTTATCTCTGAATAGGAAAGAAATAGTACTTACGAGGAAGCTGGCACACTATCATTGTGCACTAAAGAACAGACGTCTCATTTATCCCTCAAGAGCTGTTCAAGGTCATGGCTCTTTTACTTGTATTTAATCAAAATTCTCCCTACTATTATTTAATATATTAGTAATATTATGTAAATACTATTATTTACATTCAAACTACATAACAATACTGTTCTTACTACCTATATGTAGCCAATACTATTTAAGGACAGAATAAATTACTAAATAAATCAGAGAATAATAACATGAATGAATCAAAGCATTGGCATTACCTGGAGTGAATAAATCGATTTCAGTAAACGATAAGACAGACAGGAATCTTCCCTTTGTGGATTCTCCGATCTCCCACTTTCCTATGGATTTTGATATTCGAAATAATATAACACTGAAAAAACCATAGTGGAATCTAGATGATGTGCAAATTAATTCTTGAGACAAGGGGCCAATTCTGCTATTGCTTCTGTATACTTCCAGTGTAGCTACATGTGGGCTTTGCTTAGTTAAAAGAACAGAACTACAAAAGCAATGTAAAACTATGAAGTTTCAAGCCTTCCCCAGAAATCAAACACATTTTGGGCCCTAAGTAAATTTCAGTATGACCAACCCTTTCTAACAGGAAAATTATGAGGCCCCCAGAAATGTGGGACTGATAGAAAAAGTAGTCAGACAGTTGTCAGACACCTATACAAACATGACATGGCAGGCCTTCTTCATCTTCTGTCATAGCTGGGGGAAGGTCAAAGGACCAACAATTACTCACACTTACCAATACACAGTGAGTGGAGAATAGGAGCCCTGCATCCACCCACCGCCCTCTCTCCCCCTGTCTGCTCTTGCAGCTGGAGCTGGGGAACGTCTGACAGCATGCGGTTTTCACCTGTCACAGAGCAACCCTTCAGAGCAAAGGCTATTCAGGGGGTGACTGTACAGAGCAGGTGCAAACAGAGCTCCTCTCGCTGGAGTGAGAATATCAGCTCAGCTTCCTCCTTATCTCTTGCATTTGGTAGGGGTGGGGGCATATGGGCTGGCAGACAGAGACAGCAGAGAAGATGAGGAGGTCGTGGTTCATAAACAAGTCACAATGCTAAGGAGCACTGGGAATTTGATATCCTTTCAAGGTTTTGTATGCCAAAACAATGGTGGGAGAGAACAGTAAGAAATGAATAACTAGCTGCTGGGATCCTTGTTAACCATGGTGATTATCTCCAGGCCAAAGTCAGTCGGCAGCAGACTGATAAGAGACACATCAGTTCTCTGCTTACAATTTATTCAGAGGTTTGGTTTTGTTTTGCCATTTAGGTGGAAGCACTTTATTCAGTCTTCCCAGAGAGATCCCTAATCGTGGGGGTTGTGGGTGAGCGTTTTCCCCTTATCCCTCGACCTCTTCGACCTCTTCTTCATCCTCAAAACCAGAGAGAAAAAGATGCCAAACCAGCTGGCAAGAAAAGTCTAAGTTCATGCAGTACTTTCTTTCAAAGGCTGTGGAAGCAGGAGCCTGTGTCTCTGCATGAGCCTGTGTCTCTGCATTAGCCTGTGCCAAGCACCTTCCGGAAGCCCCTTCTCCCGCCCTGTCATAGCCTCGAGCAGCTGCTTCCCAGCTGTATGACTGCCAACCTTTCCACTGGAGGGAGAGAGGGAGATGAAACCACCACATTTATGACCTGTCAAAATGCAAACTCCACTAGTCGCAAACAGCATAGCCATACACACAAAGACAGCCACCAGTCGGAGGTCAAGAGGAACATGGACGCTGAGACGTGCTACAACCCACTTGCGGGGAAGAAGACAGAAATGTGTAGTTTGTTTATATGTTCCTTTCCTTGGCCTAAATAAGAAGGCAGAGTCTGTGGGTGTGGACCTCTCTAGGAATAAAGGATTTGGCTGAAGGTCTCCATTCCACACCTTAGCTTGAGGGCCTTCTGGAAATTTAACCCTCCTAGGACCTGATTCCAGCATCTGCAAAGGGAGAGTAAGATGAAAACCTGCTTCAAGGCTTTCATGAATGTCCACTACGACCCGTGACACGCTCTATAAACTGTAAAGCACTGAATACATGGCTGTTAAAAGTACGTAGAGTCTCTTAGGAGTCTGGGTCTGAGTGTGTTTGTCAGCCTACCAGCCCCTTGTTTCTGCTGCATCCTGTGTGTACGTTACCAGGATAACTGAAGAATCAGCAATCGCAATCTGATTGGGGGCATCAACCTGACAATGAGGTTTTGACAATAGAAAAGCGGAAGTTCCGGTAGTCTCTAGCCAGCTATGCAAGCTGAGATCACTAATATCTCTTTCTGCAGCCTTATCTGTAATATGGGGTGATAAGGAGCCCACTCTTCTGAGTCAGGGTAACATATAACCTATCTAGTTGTAGCTACCTCTAGTTGGGGCAGACTCCAAAACCAATTAAGAACCACCACAGGGATGCAGATTTAACAAATCCATGTAATACTTTGTTTAATTTCTTCAACAGTTGCAGGAGGGAACAGACTTAAATTTTTCAATTAATAATCTCTCTTTTCTGGTTTAAATGTTTCCTTTCTGCACCTTGGTATCTTTTGGGCCTTTGACTTTCTTGCCCATTCTTTGATCTCCCCAGAAAGGGCACTTGTGTCAGCATGGAGAGGTTTACATAGACTCTGGCAAACCTGGGGGGCGTACATCCTACTTACCAGCGAGCCACCAAGGAAGGACACCTTTCATAGTTCTTCAGGAATTTCCTTGTGCTATTTTGCTTATATGTATGGACTGGTACACCATGAAGTGTTAATGATTCTGTTAGGTCTTTTAGAGATTGTATCACTGCTGTTAAAATTCAAGGTACTGGTCATTTTCCCAGGTTGCCAAATTCTTGTTCTTATTCCCACTCAGTCTTTCCTTCATCTCAGCCCCCATTCTCCTAGTCCACCAACTCCTCAGCACACCTAAGTCCCACTGCCAGCCTGAGCAGAAACAGGAATTCTCTGTGGGCCCTCCCTGCTCGCTAACAGCACTGTAGTACACTCTCTAGTCCATTTCTCAAACTCTGCCACTCCACACAGCTCCCACCTCTGCTTACACTTGATGCTACCCCCAAATGCACAACTTTAGAGGACTTAGCATCCCTGGGCCCAGGACACTGGCTCCAATCTTGTCACAAATATACTTCACAAATTTACTTCAGGGCACAAACATGCTCGCATCCCTCACAAGTAGTTGTTGCTGTTTTGTTTCCAATTTCCTTGCACCTTGGAGCCCATGTGAGGTAAAGGATCTCCTTGCTGTTTGTAGTGTTTCTTGACCATTCTCACTCCTTCCAAAGCAGTTACAACATTTTACACTCCCACTTGAAAAAAGTTTAATTAAAAGTTTTAATAAAAAGTATTAAAAGTTTAATAAAAGTATAATTAAAAGTTTAATAAAAGTTTAATTAAAAGTTTAATAAAAAGTATTAAAAGTTTCAATTTTCTCTGCCTTTGCTATTTCTTGTTATTTTCTGTTGTTTTGTTGTTTTTTATTGTAGCCTTCCTGCTGTGAGTGCAGTGGAATCTCATTGTGATTATGATTTGCGTTGGCCTAATGATTAATAATGTCATTTTCCCTAATGACTAGTGATATTGAATGTTTTTCATGTGTCCATTGGCCATTCGTATATTTTTGCTTGGAGAAAAATCTATTCCAAGTCCTTCCCTCCATTTTTTTTTTTTTAGTTTTTATATTTTGCAAATACATCATAGCAATAACCATGTAGAAGAACATCATCCCACAATCTCACTACCCCAATAACGTAGCAAATGGTTTTTTTGTTTTGTTTTGTTTTTCCTCTATCCATGTGCATACTTTTTAAAAATCCTATTTTTAAAATTGGATTAGCTGTACATAACATAAAACTTGCCTGGTACCTCGTAGCTGCTAGGTATAAAATGTCTATTGAATAAATGAGCGAATAATTGAGTAGACAATTAAACAAGTCTCATACTTTAGGATGACTGTTCCGGATGACTCTCCATCTCCAGACTGGCGCTCTTTACTTTTCTGAGGGAAGGCCGGCTAACTTTGGCCAGCAGCGCAGAGTTGGCAGAGGAATCACTACCCTCGTTTCCTGGGCTCGGCTGGCGAGGCGCCGAGCTCCACTAGCTGGCCCTGGGTTGGGGGAAATGGAAGGGTGACTATAGATCACTGTTTTGGTGAAGTGAGCAACACTTGCTTCCACAAAGAAAATGTCTTCTTTATTCACCTTTGCCTCAATCCAGAAGATCGCCCAACCAGCCGAAACTTTCTCCTCAATCTCAGGAAGCGGGGAGCCACAGCCTGCTCCCTCTCTTCCGGTGTGTGGTCTGAGACTCAGTTCTGTCTGGCAGACAGTATGGAGGACCCAGGTCAGTGGGGTCATCAGAATGCTGAGGGGAAATCTGATTGATGAGCAAGTGTCAGCAGGAATGAATGGGAACCTTAATTAATGACTTCTGCCCTGTTTCAAAGAAAGGTTCCCTGACATCCAGTTCTCTCTTTTCTCTGGAAAAAAAAAAAAAAAAATTGGGGTGGGGTGAGGAACTGAGGGGAAAAAACACCCCTATAATCCAAAGTTTTCTAAACAACATAAAGGAGACTTCAAAGACAGACATTCTGGTCAGTTTTTTATGTGTGAGACTGGTTCAGTGATTCTCTCCTCTCTTTGTTTCCACAGACAGCTAGGCTCTATTCCAAAGCTAAAAAATAAAAGACCACATTGTTCTGAGGCAAGCTAGCTTTTACAAGAAATTTCCTCCTCACCACTGGGGCAAGTTAACTGCCTCAGCCCTGGGTACTCCGGGAGCAGTCCTCCCAGAGCTGGCTCCTCCCTGCTCGGTCCTGCCAGAGCACAGGTATTCATACACTCACCATCTACTTAACAAACTTAGTGTGTCACTTAAACTCTCTGAATCCTCACTGTAAAACAGATCACAGTACCTAATTCCAGGGATTTCTGAGGAATGGATAAAATAAGTTAACGTAAGTAAAATTCTTATCAGTCCATGGAATATAAAAGGCAATCAGTAAATGACAGCAGGAGAGAGGCAGTAAGAGGCCAGTCCCTGCACTGGAGCCCCTCCCTGCCTAGTCAGAACAACAAACATGGAAAGCACATGATAACATTGTGATCTGACAAAGGCTGCAAGCGGTGTACATAAAATAGAGAGCACAAAATATGAAGTATAGAATTTAAAGTATAATACAGCTCAAGCATCCCCAATCCAAAAATCCAAAATCTGAAATGTCCCAAGATCCAAAACCTTTTGAGCATCAACATGAGCCACAAGTGGAAAATTTCACACTATAAAACTTTCTTTTGTGCCCAAAATTATTTAAAATATTGTATAAAACTACTTTAAGCTATGTGTAAGTCATATATGACACATAAGTGCATTTTATGCTTACACTTGGGCTTCATTCCCAAGATACCTCATTATGTACATGCATATTAAAAAAAAAAAAAAACTGAAATCCAAAACACTTCTGTTCCCTAGCATTTTAGATAAAGGGTAACCAGCCTGGAGTCCTCAAGGGGAAGTTTCACTTAGAGTACAAATTAAATCTGAATACAGAAAATTGGGTAGCCAGGTGAGGCAGGTGGGAGGACGTCTGTGTGAATACTGAGTGAAGGGACAAGCTCCCGGTCTGAGCATGGACTAATTCCGAAACAGGTAAGAGAGACACTGGGCCGAGGAAGCAAATGAACACAGCCAGGGACTGGACGTGGGGCTGAGGGGAAGGCTTCCCAGAAGAATTAAAATCATCATACCACAAGGACATATGTACCACCATGTTCATAGCAACACAATTTGTAATAGCTAAGTCTTGGAAACAACCTAAATGCCCAACAACCAACGAGTGGCTGAAGAAGATGTGGTTTTTCTACACAATGGAGTACTACACTGCCATAAAAAAGGATAAACTAGAGTCATTCATATAT